>CARXXK010001085.1:6760687-6804989 GCA_949089665.1 Macrosiphum euphorbiae
GTCCATTACCTACCCACATAAGTTATTATTTTTAAATTTAATAGGTATTAACACTATTTAAAAAAAATTATATTATAACATGTATTACGTTTTAGTTCTTAATAACGATAAACGAAAAAGTTGTCGGCCTATGATATTACTGAGTATATTTCATGATATTATTGTGATTAAAAGTAATTTATATATAAGTTATATAACCTATATTTACGTGGAACCTTGTTTTAAATTTTCCATCCTTAGCTATAACATTTTATAAATTTTTAACTACAAAATAATTATTAAATTTTGTCAAAATTCGAACTTTAAATGCTTAAAAAAAAATTGTGCCTATGTATTATTAATATTTTTCAACTGCTATTGTAACAATATACCAGGAGCTTTGCATTTAACTTTCACACTTTTTTACAAAACAAATAAAATTTTATTGATATTTAGGTATAAAAAAAACTAAAAAAATTATAAACTGACAATGTCCATAAACAGCCCAAAAAGAGTCGAAATATTTTCAAAATTGTATCTATACTTGTATGGTGTATAGAAAATGAAAGTATAAATATTCAATAAAATGTTCATTTATCTATAGTTATTCGTTTTTGAATAACAACAAAATAACAATACCGCTACATGAAAAATCGAGTGAATATCCAATATTGTAAAAATATGAATTTCAAACGTTCATGAAAATTTGTATATCCAGCGCTACGGTAGTGGCTCGAAGCTAAGTAAAAAAAATAGTGGAATAGCCACAGCGGAGTATATTAACAGGAAAACGAGTTTTAACATTGAAATATAATAATATTTGTCAATCCTTTGTCAACCTCTACAGGGCAAACGGTTGAACATATAAAGTCGTATAAGGTATCAATCGATCAGAAATATTGTGCATATGGGAACAGAGGAAATCGCTAGCAGATTGGTTAGATAGTTTATAAGTTATAAACAAAAATGTTCAAGTACTTTTAAGACCGATTTTGCATGCGGAACAGTGGGGATTGGATAAGCGGTGGGTCTGGGGATATTTACGATATTTTCGTCCCGAACCACCGCTTATCCATTTATCCATCCCCGCTACAACTCCCATCACGACGGTTCCGGCGGCGGCGACGACGACGTACGACGATTGGCGATAGATTGTATATAGATTATAGGTACTTTCTAAAATCGTGCTGACGACTCAACGACTGTGATTGTTTAGTGAATTCATGATCCAGAGCGACGGTATTATATTATTATGCTGAAAACTTTGAACAATTATAAAATAAAATAAGCAATCTGGTGATTAATTCATTACCCGTGGCAACAATTAAGGTCGATGGCAAATCATATGTTCTTAATAAATTCTGTGATTTGCCATCATGATCCATCTATGACTCAAATCCCAAGCCAAATTTAGTAATGATTAAATCTATAAAAGATGTCAAACTATTTTCCAGGACGTAGAAGTATACTTAAATAAATACAATTAAGTAACCACTAGAGTATTTACAGTAATTAATAATTATCAACAATATTTTGACTAAGTATTTAACATTACAATTGATCTTATTTGTCATTATAGGTATTTGTAATATTATAAAATGGCATTTTACTTAATTTCCATATTATTTCACGTCTTTTAAAGATTTAATCATTACTAATTTTTTTTTTAACTTAGCATTTTTTTTACACGGAGTTATAACGAAGTGTTTTTGGAGTGATAGACAATAACAGCGACCGAACTTAAAAGAAGCAAGTATAACATTTAGAATTTCCAACTTAAATAATATTTAACTAAATCCAATTTTAAAAATATGCCTCAATCGACCCCTTGTACATATTTATTTATTTATTTCAACGGATCAAACGATCCAATTACAATAATTTAAAATAATATAGTTCATAACTGAACGTTAGAATACAATAATAACACAGCAATAATAATACAATAATAATAAAATAATAAAACAATACAATATATTTAAATACAAATTATATTGTTTACATAATTATTAAATAATTCAATGGAATTAAAATTAAATAAATCAATTTTTAAATCATTTGCTTTTTCGGAGTTGCCCGATTGCGGCCCGGATTCAGGTAGTCGTAAATTATCCCAAATATACCTAAGTATCCCGATTGCGTCCAAACACACATTGGTTCACAAAATACCTTATAATTAATATATATATAATAATATGTTTAATCAACAAATAATAAAGTATAAGTATTTCAAAATTATTATGAAACAAGTATAAAGTATAAAAATTATTTAAATACATGGCAAGTATATTTTGTATTTTAAATACTTTCTGAATGGATGTATTTGTATACAATTTTAAAAGTATATACAGTGGAATCCGCTTGTTGTGGGCACCGGTTAATATGGGCATCCGCTTATTGTGGGCAAACTGGTCTGGTAATTTAATTTATATAGTAATTATTTCCCTTTTTTTAGTTATATGATAATAAAAATAAAAACTTTTTGGTATTAAAATTTTTTTTTTTTAAACTTATTTCGGTTTTTATGGGCAACCGCTTAATATGGGCAAACAGAGCTGGTCCCAACGTGCCCACATTAAGCGGAATCCACTGTATATAAATACAAATAGTCAAATATTAAAATAATAAACTGTTGATAATAAAAAAAAGACATGAAATATAATTAATTTGTCAATAAATAGGTACCTAGTCGAATATTAAAATAATAAATTGTTTACAATAAAAAAATATGTGAAATACAAATAATTTGCAATGAATAGTAAAATAATTATAGTGTTAGTGGTAGATTTTTAAAATTTATTATTTTTACAAAATCAAAATTAGATATTTCCAAGTTTTTTAATTTTGTAATTTGGGTTAGTATGAATTTTTTTTTATTAATTTGCTTTATTTAGTTGTTTCCCGAGGAGTACAAACAATAGATTGCATTTTTATTTTAGCATCTGTTTGGCATTGTTTCAAAATTTCCAAAAACTGAAATATACTTGGATGTGAAGTATGAAATAGTGAATTGAATTTCGAATGAAAACTTTCACACGCATTAGTTGTCAAATACAATAATTGAAATTTATATTTAAATATTACTAATATTGGTTTATCTTTTTCGCTAAGGAACCTCATTTATGAAAATAGTTAATCTAATAAAGATGTTTAAAAAAAAAAAAATGGTTTTCATATTCTTACGAAAATTTCTGAAGTATTATCGGTGAATGTATCCACGTTAGATGGTATCCCAGAAGATTTGACAAGCAACCATTTGTTGCATATAAATACGTCCACATATTATAAGAACAAGTTTTTGCCACTTTGCTAAATAAAATTTGTAACGAAGAATCAATACAAATCTCAATACCGCCTCTTTTGTTAATTTACTCTACGTATTCATAGATTGTATTATGTCTGCAGCGTATGCAAGGCCATATCCTCGCGCGTGAACACATGTAAATTGTTATCACTATTGTGATTATCGTGTTTTATTTAATATAGTATTAATATACTTATGGTGGTAATATTTTCGTTATTATCCCGCGCATTTTGGCAACTCAGTTATTACATTTGAAAATAATTTATAATTATTGTATTCAACATAAATTATATCAATAAA
Organism: Macrosiphum euphorbiae; assembly: GCA_949089665.1. Lineage (NCBI taxonomy): Eukaryota > Metazoa > Arthropoda > Insecta > Hemiptera > Aphididae > Macrosiphum > Macrosiphum euphorbiae. The sequence continues at coordinate 6,764,271 of CARXXK010001085.1, forward strand.
CAATATATTAAAAAAATAAATCATTTAATCATTTTACAATTACCTTTTTACATTAACATATTTTAAGGGCATATTTTGGTAATTTTTAAGGTACAACTGCATACGTATTTCATAGATTTGTAGGGCATATTATTGTCGGCCTCACAGTTATTACGTTTGGGTTCATGTCTGTTTGGAGCATATCGTATAGGCAACCCATCGCACACTTTGTTATCAATATTGTTAACTCCACACTCGTAACGTTTGGCGGTCTTCTTATCACGCATGTTCGTTCGGCAACCAGACACTGTGTGATATTATATTTTATTCTCGCGCCAAAGGACACAGGAAAATCGGCGCCCCCGCGCGTCTTATATTTCATCGTGTTCACTCGTGATCCACAGTGACTGCGGCGGCGCAGTATAAGAAACGAGGATCATGACCGAATCGAAACGCGTTTTCGTCTTAGTTCATGTGCGCATGTGCGTCGTCCTGTCGTGTTTTTGTGCGCACTGCGTTTCATATTATTTAGGTTGAACGTATCCTCGTGACGTGGCCTTGTGTTCATCTGTCGGTCGCGTGTATTGTAAATATTGTACACTGCCGCCTAAAGAGAATGTGAACGGTCGCGTCATCGAGCATACTTCTCATTCCTTATGCTACGAGTGTGCGCCGTTTCGCGGAAATCTGATTGTCCGAAACGTGTTACCAGTGGTCAGTGAAATATTACACTCTGGTGCACGCCCAGTGCCGTTTGGTTTTGTCGTGCGGACGGCAACACTATTATTATTATTATTATTGAGTACGATTTCTATTGTGTACCGTCCGTTTTTTAATCGTTTTTACATTAACAGCGTTTACTGATATTGTCGAGCTCATCGTTAACCTAGTCTGGTCTGGACGAAAAACCACTCGTCGAACCCGTTTCAAACGCGATAATATTTTCACCCAATTCAGTCAGGACTGTTGATCGTTTGTGAATCCAATATGGCGGAACCGTCCAGTAATACAAATGTAAGTATTACCTACCTACCGGTATTATGTTATTATTGCAATAACTAATACACTAAATCAACTGAGCATAGGTATCGACTCGGTGGCGCCGAGGTTCATTCCAAATAGTGTTGCGAAATTATGCATTTTTCGTTTAGACGCCCGCCACATAGGTACCTACATTTGTTTTATACACCCACATAATGTTTAATATCTTCACCACATGGGTACTAATGTATTTACTAATTATGACTAGATTATAGACAAGCTAAAACCGTTGACCTTGGGGGCTTGGTACAGCTTTCTTTAAAACATGTTTTGTTTTAGATTTGTGAGAGATAATTATTTATATAACTGTATAAGTGTTACATCCCAACTGACGTCGATATATACATCAACGTAGACATGAATACTTGATGTACCTACTTGGTTATGTAGCGTGTTTATTTTAACAATGTATACAATTAAAATAATATAAACTATGGTGGAGAAGTGAGCGGTGTTATGACTCTAATATCATATCTAAAGCCATTTACACACTTGGAACATTTGCGCGTAACATCCTTCGATGCGGACAAATTTACTAACAACTGGTGGAACTGTGTTATGACTTTACAGAGTAACAGAAAATGTTACAAGTGTGTACGCGGCTTAAAACTGTGAGTGGTGTTACGACCTGTCTCTAAGTGTCTTTTGTATCCCTAATTGTCTAATCATTTGCTAACTTATATTGTAACCATCTAACGAGCTCTTGTCATGGGCTCCTATATATATGATTGTGTCCTTTGTAGTGGTTGGTCGTAGTAGTGGCCAAAATTCGATCATGAGACAGAGTTGGTTCTCGTACTCACATCCTACCTTAGGAATAGTGAGACTTTCCCTAGGAGAGTCGTGTGACGACACTTTTATAGCTTAATTGTTTTATACTACTCTTTTCGCAATGACCTCAGTATGTTATAATATAGTAATTGCCTTAATAATTATATTTTCAATACTACTAGAAATGTGTGCTACGTTGTAGATAGATAATAGGTTCGTAACATAAGTGTAATGATTTATATATTTATCCTTGAATCCAACAAATACCTTATTTGGACCATAAACAAAATACATATTTTAGATGCAACAATAAAATATAAATAAAATTATTAAATTCTTACCTATTAAAAATTAAATTAATGTTAAAGCATTTGATAATAAAGTACTTTTTTCAAAATATCATTAAATTAGCCGACCCGTCTTCTGTCATTGTTTTAACCAGTTTCAACTTCAAGAACGATCGCTCGACACTGGTAATGTAACAATTTGTAGCAATGTATAAAGACTTGGAAATACATTTCTTAACTGAAGTACGTAATATAATTGATATAATTTGTTCATTCTTCCTGAGTTTTCAATATAAGTTCTATCACTGGTAGATGCTTCATCTTCATCGTCACTTATATCTTGTTCAAAATCATCAAAAAACTGTTCATATTCATCAGAACTCTGATTGGGAGTTTTAATGCTTGAATACCTTTATAAACACCTCACATATTTGATGCACCATCGTAAGATTGCCCTACAAGGTCAGTTAACCAATCATAACCTTCACCTTCCATTATGTTTTTAAATAAACTAAAAATATCACTGGTGCAGATTTTAGGCAATTCTCTCATTTCTATTAATCAAGGCTGAGCATTAACGAGTTAAAAAGTTAGTTAAGTTGAAAAGTTTATTTTATTTTAACTTACCTAGTTACTTTTGGCTTTTTATTAACTTAGGTAACTGTTAACTTATTAAATTTCTTTTTTAATTAACGTGAAATTAACAAATTAATTTTTTTATTTAAGAAGTAAGTTAAGTTAATTAATCTTGTTTTTAATTTTATTAGATTTCACTATTTATTCACTCGTCTATTTTGTTTTCACGTCAAAAAATACTTACCGTGAATTGTTTGAAGTTAAAAATGTATATCATTTGAATCTAACTTATATGGAAATACTGTATAAAGTATAAAAACTATATAGTCTATAACGGGGTCTATAATTTAGTTTTGGGTTGGAAAAAAATTATGTATACTAGCGTTGTATAAACAAATTAACCTTTTGTTAATTAATAAAAAGTGTGTATTAACTTTTAACTTAACTGAGTTAACCTATTATTAAATTAACTTTTGACTTTTAACTTTTTGTTACTGATGCATATTAACATGTATTCATATTAAAAAAACCATTAACTTGACCATCCTTGCTATTAATTGTTCTACACATTCCCAAATTTTAAACCAGTATATCTAATAATGAAAGACATTTGCTCCTTACGCGAAGCATCAAACGTCAAGTCAATGGCTATACTAAAAAATCTGGTATTTTTTCCTTCATATTGAATAGTTGTGCTGATATCTTTGGCCATAGGTACATTCCATTAATTGATTCTGCCTTTCTCAACTAATAAAAGATAATTCTTGTTCGCCTCTAGATTTTAACTTTGTAATAAGTTCTGAAATTGAAACAGAGTTTTTGGACATTAAAATGATCAAATCCTTAAAACTTCCTCTTGACAATGGATTTAACCATTGTTCATTATGTCCTCGAAATGAGGATCAAAACTTACTTCTTTTATACTTTTATTTAAATTTAACTCTTATAGGCTCAAACTAGGTTTAAATTTAAAACTAAAAATGTAAAATTGGTAGGTTACAAAATATGAATAACTAGACCTGGTTTTGAACTGTCAATATAATACTTAAGCAGTTCCGGCATCGTCGTCAATGCCACAAAAAAATGTCCGTTATATATTTTAATATAGATCTAATATTTTATGACTATAATTGAGTTTCTAATAATGTTATTACTAGCTATGCATGTTGCTTACAAATTTATTTTCAAACATATATGGTTGGAAAATATACCTACACTTTAATATTATGAGATCTAATGGAATGGATCTAAAGGTATTGACTACTGATTAATTAACTATGAACTGAAATACTAAATAAATAGGTATTCAAAATAAAGTAGCATACCTGTTTTTCTTGTTGGCAAAATAAGTGTTGTTGATGATGAAGCTTTGACTGGTGGCTTAAAAAATGAAGTTTTGTAGTTTTTGTGACACTAGTACAAATATTCAAACGTTTTATTTTTTTATCACTCTAAATGTCGAGTCCAATTTGTTTTATTTAATTCATCACAAATTCCTCCACATTTACAACATGTTGAATTAATTTTTAAAATGTCAGTGAAATGACCGACATGACGATTAATGACGCAGTTAAATTCGACTGAAGAGAGGATGCGAGATACGTATAAAATCTATTAGCTTGTATCGTGTGTATTGTAATAATATAATATCACAATTTATGTTTTTTTTATTATTTAAAGTTTTACTGACGTAAGTCATCCTAATTTATTGTTATCGAGTTACATTTTTTTTTTTAGCATTTGGAAAATTGATAACATTTATAATATTGTTACCAAATTAAAATTAAATGTACAAAACATGTTATAAGCATAAATTAATTAATCTTTGGTTCTCTTTTCAAAAGCAAAGCTTGTGCAGAAAAGAGAGAGTAAGCGATATAAAGTCTTAAGTGATAAAGAAAATGAAAAATAAAACAAAAAAAGGTGCTCTGCTGTACAGTAGGTTACAAGTGGGTCACTGTATAATGGATAGTATTAAATTTGAATTCAATGATATAATATCATTGTATAAGAAAAATGATTCTGAGCGGAGACGGTATGTCAGCCTAGGTATAAGACATATTATATACTTATCTATCGTATTAAAAAAAATTGACCTAAAATAGGTACCTATAGTAAATTCCAAATTAATCATATCACAATATCCATTAAGTACTTATAATGTGTTGTACGTCAACAACAAACCCTGATACTATCATAGTCCATACTCCATAGATATATGATAGTGTACTTTGGAAGTTTGAAGTACCTACGAATAACACTACACAATCACAACAAAATAACTCAAATAGTAGTTATTCTAGGTTTTTTTTTATGTAATTTTGTCCAAAGTTAAACTTAAAATGACTATAAAAATAAACTGTGCTTATGTATTTTTTAGATTTTTTAATAACAGAATTAACTACTTACGTAGAATCTTGTTTTGCATTTTCAATCATTAGATAAAAAGTTGAACATTTTATACAGTTTTAACTACAATATAATTATTCAATTTTAAATTTGATAAATTTTGTCAAAATTTGATCTTTAAATGCTTATAAAAAAAAATTGTGCCTATGTATTTTTAATGTTTTTCAACTGATATTGTAACAATATATCAGGAGCCTTGTATTAAATTTTTACACTTTTTGGCCCAACAGATAAACTTTATTGATATTTATAGAATAAAAAACTAAAAAAATTGGAAACTGAAAATTAGCATAAACAGCTCAAAAAGAGTCAAAATATTTTCAAAATGGTATGGTGTAGTAATGGTAAGTTTTCATTCGTCGTTTTAGGTATACCAGTTATATCCAAGTTGTTAGAAAGTTTTCCCTGTTCGGTAATATTAACATTTCCTTTCAAAATATCAATTGCATGCTCAAAGTTAGACATTTTATTCTCGTAAGTATTAAGCCCGCCATCATGATCTTTTACTTTTTGTACTATGTTCTACAATTTTTCATTATACTCATCAACTTTATCATATAAAAATGACACAGATTTTTCAATTGCACTGAAAGATGTAATTTAACTATCTAATTTCTTAAGTATTTCATAGATTGATGATTTAATTTCATTAATATCAGTAGAAGTTATATTACCTTCATCATTATGGGCATCCAGTATTTTGTCATTTCCTTGACGGATTTCCTAGATGTAACATTTTTTTTTTATAATTTTGTTTTGCTCACATTCATCACATGTCAAGTTATGCGGATCATCTCTGTATTTATTGAATGTAGATAAAGTATAAACAGCTTTTGTGAAAAAGTTGATAACAAATGGAACACATGATTTTTTTTTGCTGGCGAAACGTTTGTAAGACAAACGTTACACGGCATTGTAGATAAGAGAGCAAAAATATATTAATCAAAACACGACCGAATTACACAGACTAAGAGTCATAACAATTAGTAATATAATAAATAGATTAGTAATACAGGTTACGTTTTAAATTATTTATAGACAGAAGGAAATTAAATAAAATAAAATAAATATAGTTATAATAACAGGTATTATCACAATATTATTAGTAGTTTAATAATAAATTAAAAATAGATGTTTTTGTATATTATGGTATATTCTATTATTTCTGTTGATAATAAAATTGGTTACACGCAAATCGATACAAACGAGTCTATATGTTATTAAATTATATCGACACAATAATCGGCATAAGACCAAAATAGATCACATATATTCATAATTCTTAGGATTTTTAGGATAATTCTTAGGACCGCTGTGTGCAGGTCGTTCAACTTACTAGTTGTAGCTGTTGAGTCTTAAGTATATTACACGGTATTCCAACTATTATATTTAAGTGCGAAATCGAAAATAAACCTATAGGAGTACCACCACCCACCCAAAACATGTGTTGCATCTTCAACCTATGGACATAGGGTTCGGTGCCACTGGGTATTGTACTTACATTAGCTACGGTAGATATTAAAGCGATTATATTAAAAGTATTGTATTACCCCTAGTTAATAAACTCTTTATTAATCATTGTTTAACTTTTATCCATAAATCTACCTATTACAATCAATTATTACATACCTTCCTAAATAACATGTTATTTTTAAAATTGTAAACTTATTGTTTAGTTGTTGTTAGATATATAAATAAATAAGTTATGAATAAATGAATCATAACTAGGTGCCATGTTGAATGTTCATGCTGTTTTAATTATTACAGTAGTCACTCGATAATTCGAAAAACTCCATAAATCAAACTAAACACTGAGTCCCCTGAAAAACCTCTATAATTAGAAGAAAATACATATTGTATTCCGGTTACCTCGATAGTTCAAAATGCCTGTCGGTGGGACAGGTTAGATTGATTATTCAAACACTCGGTAAATCGAAAACCTCTATAAATCAAATTTTTAACTCGGTTTCTTGAATTTTGAATTATCGAAATTATAACATTTAAATTAAAAATATTCGAATGACTATTGTATTATTATTAGTTTATTATGCAGTCACTAAGCAGAAATTTAAACATATTTATACTAATTACATAGCTATAAAGGACTTAGAATAAAGCCAAATAATACATTATAGTGGAATCTCGTAATGCAGACTATGCTATACATACTGTTAATCCGGATTGTAATAATTTTGTTTGAATTAATGATTATACTTATAATATTGATTACATAATACATATGTATGTATTGTAAATAGATACATTTATATAGGTAATAAATAATAATAAATTTCTCCCTTGCCCTTAGTAAGGTGTTTATGAATAGCATAAGATATTCTGGTATTACTCTATTATTGCCTCGCTGCTATCAACGAATAATAATTTTGGATGGCTAGAAATCGTACAATAATACTCAAGAAGTAGGTTATTATCATGGTCAAGTTAACCTTAAGTACAACTTTTTGGACCCTACCTCTAGAGCTCACTCTCAAAATGTGGGGAAAATGTTAGATGTTTCCAAATGGAAGAAACAAACTACTTTTTGCTAGGGCTGCTATAAATGTAGCAGCCAAAACTTAGTGAACAGGATACTTATTAGATCAAATTTTATCGGACATTTCAGAATTTCAGCCTACATTGTGATACCATATTAATTAATATACCGTAATCGTAAATTAAATAATTCAATTTTTTGAAAGGTATTTAACTATAATTTTTTTATAATTTATAATGAATTAATATTTTTGTAATTTTTTGTAAAAATTTGTTAAAAACAAATATATTATAATATGAACATTATAATATTTTAGCGATATTATGGTAGGACGATAACAGACCATAACCAAAATTGTAGATAATGGCACTTATTCTTTTACCCAAGAAGAATCTGCACAGTTGATTGTTGTTTCGTTTAATCTAGACTTCCAGTAATCCAGGTGGGGCCTGGTCACACCAAGTGTAGATTAGTAGACTTTTGTAGTATATGCTAACTTGTTAACAAATTTATAGATGTCAATAATTTTTCCCAAGAATTTAACAAATATTTTAAATTAATTATCAAAAAATAATATACCTAAGTAGGTAATATATGCATGTATAAATGTTGCTGTTATTTTTAGTGCCTATTACAAATTTGTATGACATTTATTATAAATAACTAAATAATAAGCAAGGTGTAGGTGTGTACAAATGTACATGAAATGATGAATTAATATTTTGCATTAACTAACTTACAATAACTTGCATTACAAATTATTATTTTTTTATCCCATCTTCAGTTGTATAAAGTTACTTACTTGTTAAACTATAATTTGTTTTTGTTTTTTGATTTTAGGTGGATATTGAATACGTTTATCAGGTGGTATATGATTTAAGACCAAATGAACTACAGCAAATTTTAAAAGATGTTAAGCAGAGCCCATCTGGTAGCATACAATTGTTACGCAATCGTGTTTTATGCTTTCTAACTGATCCTAGACTAAAACCAATAAATATGGAACAAAAAATTTTAGAAGTCTATAACACTAGACTACGACAAAACCAACTATCTCAACAATTTCAACTACCACCACCAGAATTTTTACAAGAACCTCGATACAACCTTCAAATTCATAGCCAATCTTATACACCACCAAGACCAAATCCTATACAACCGAGTATACAACCTTTTGTTGAAACCTCAAGTCCAGCTATACAATTTGAACCCATACCATTCTTTAAGACAGTGCTAACATTATTAAACCCTATGTACTACAATACTGATTCTGCCAAAATAAGTGGGATATTTTATCTAACGGAAAATGTTAGACTTGCTATTGCTAATTCATGGAATAGTGCTAGACAAGAATATAAAATTCAAATTATTTTAAGATTACTACAAGTTGGACGTAATACAAATGTTCCTGATCGTTTACCTTATGATCTCACAGTTTCTGTAAATGACCGTCAATGTAAGTTACCTACATTAAACATCCCAACAAAAATTGGCATCGCTTCGTGGCGGAGCAATGTTCCTATAGATATTACTCAACAAACGATTTTAAATACTTTTGTAAAGAACACATTAGACATTTCATGGTCAAACGAACTACACAATTATATGATTGGTGTTTTTCTGGCCCATAAATTGACTTCGAATGATCTGCTTGAAGAACTTAAAAAAAGACCCGTACGTGCCTCTGATAAGACTAAAGAACTTATTAAAAAATCTATGGAAAATGATGCTGATATGGGTGTAGACTATATATATACTACTGTTAAGGATCCATTAACTAAATTAAGAATGAAACTTCCTGCTCGAGGTGTAGACTGTATACATTTACAGTGTTTTGATGCAATACAATTTTTACAGATGAATGAACAAAGGGAAAAATGGACATGCCCATTATGTACGAAAAAAATTAAGTTTGAAAACATTGAAGTTGATGAGTTTTTTTTAAACATGCTTCAAAGTCCAGATTTAAGCGAAGAATGTGAAAATGTTCTTTTATTGAAAGATGGGACATGGTCTGATGGCAAAAATAAAGAATTTTCAAACAATTCTAAAACAAATAACAATGGATCTACAAACAATATACCAGTGTTTACATTATCAGATCATGATGATGATTCAGATGATACAGATGATACAGATGATACAGATAATAGTGAAAGTGACATAGACAATGTTGGTAAGGCTGAGATTATTCCAAAACCAAAACGTTTTAAATATAATTCATCAAAAGAGGGAGAATCTGAACATGGTATGGGAACTGAAGACCTAACAAATCCTTCTGAAAGTTATCGAAGTGACAAATCGAATAATGGTGGTACATCATGCCCATTAATATCATTAAACCGAATGGAATCAAGCACTCTGTCAAATAATGTTAACCATCAAAACATTTCAATCTCAGGGTCCAATAACTGCGTAGCTGGGAGCTCTGGGAATAGTAGAAATAATAGACATCAAGAAAAAGATAATTCAAAATCGGTTTTATGTGTTATAACATTAGATTAATGTATTTCAATTCTTACGTATCTTAAATTGTATACAATTTGTAATGTTATTAACTCGTTTTTAAATTTGTATTTGATCAAAACTGAATAAATTGTAAATAATTAATACTCTTAATAATGTATATAATAACTTCTATTAGATGCCTTATTTAACTTCATTTTAATACAGTTATTGTTGTATATAAATCATATTTTCCTATGTTAATTTATTTAATATGCATAATTTAAAATACAAAGGTACCACATTACAGCCTACTACTGAGCATGATTGTGAATGTGGATTAGTAGCTACTGATATTCTTTCTCATCAGAATATAATATGTTTAAATGTTTAACTATTGTTTTCAATAACATAAACGCCATTCATAGTTGTAAATGCCTTTAAAATAACTTTGTTAAAATGACTTTATTATAAAAACAACATTTTTCTATCTTAATAAAACTCCAAAATCTGAAGTATTCTTTAAATAATTAATTGTATGATAAATTGTATTTACAATATTTTTAATTTCTATATAATTATATTGTATTCAGGGGCTTAATTTCAGATTTTGAAAGGATGGGGCAACTGATAAAATTTTCCGATTTTTTATCATAAAAGTCTCGTCTCATGTTCATGATATTAGTGATTTAGGTGTGGTATTTGATTCTGCTCTCACATATAATAAACACTTACTACATACGGTTAGGAAATCTTCTATTCTTAAGATTAGCAAACATACCTATCAACAGTTTCTTCTAAGTTAACATTACTTGCATACTCTCCTTCAACATGTAATTCCATTATATTACTTAATCTTTCATCCCCGGTTGTACTTCTTAAGAATGATTTAACTTGTTTCAAAGGAGAAAAAACGCTTATTGGTAGCTGTGATGACAGGTAAAGTTAATAAAACAGTCAAAAATGTTATTGTTTCATTAATGGCACTGGGAAGCTCGATAGAGTTTTCAGTGTAAAATAAATATCTGGTTTTTGTATATTCTTACAATACTTACTTTCTTACGACCAACGAGTATGAACTAATCGTTCCAAGTGAAAAACATCTATTTTTTTTTTTTTTAATATCCACAAATAGTTCATATTTTGTTTGTCATTCATCAAAAATTTGTATGAACTTTGAACGACATTAAAAAAAAATAGTTAAAATATTAAAAGACTGCTAAGAGTGTGTATGAGACTAAGATTTAAATGATGTGCATAACAATGAACATACAATAAATGAGGTACAATCGCCTTAATTCTTTTTTGGACATCAGAATATGATCCACTCATCACATTTGCTCTGTGATCATTTATTTATATCTAACTTATGATCTGAAATAATAATAATTATCAACAAAGCGCAGTACAAAACTAAGTCTTTTTTTTTTTTTAAATATCTGGTTTCATCTACTAATCTATCTATCTATCTATATAGATAAAATGACTTGTCCGTAAAAATTAAGTAAAAAACCTCATTTTTTTGTATAAGCATTTTTTAAGGCTTGATTTATTGTTAAAAACATTATTTGCTGCTTCTCAACAATTTTATTGACTGGAGTTACCCTGTATTGACTCATGACGGCAGAATATTACTCGACATGCAAATATTGGTATGAAAAAAAATTAGTTTTTGTTAATAATACCAATAATACTTTAACAGTGCCTAATTGAGTTGTTATGATCACATATACGATATACTTATATAATATTAGTAGATAATTAAATTCATTTTTTTAGTACTCAAATACCTAGTACCTAACTATCAGTAGTTAACAGTTATCGTGTAATAACATAGATACAGTGAAACCACTAAATACCGGACACTCCTAGTTGCTGAAATTTTGTCCATGAACACCATAAACCCCGCTTCCCCCACCATCAGCACGGCCATGCCTGGTACAATTAAGAAAACGTTAGCATTTTACACCGACAAGTTTTGTTGTCTCCGTCTTACAATTGCGTAGGTAACAGAGCAAATTGTACGCTAAGCAGAACATGGTAGCTCTGCTGGTTAAAAAATTAGAGTGAATTGACCTCTTATAACATGTAAAGGTAAGACTATTATCTAGACAATTTTATTTTATTTTTATTATATTTTAATTTTGAAGCGAGTTATGAGTATTTTTAGATGTACAAGCTTACAATTTTAAAATACTCATAACTTGCTTTAAAATCAAAACATAGTTGAAACCCGATGAGATTGTCTATATTAAAATATAATAAAAATCTAATGAAATTGTCTATTTAATAATCTTACCTTTAAATTTTATAACAGGTCAATTCACTCTAATTGTTCAACTAACAGAACTAAACGTGTTCTGCTGAGCGTACAATTTGCTATGTTGCCCACTTGTAAGACGGAGACATCAAATGTTCGTGTAACTGTTCTCTTAATCACGATTAACATTGATAACCAGGTTTATTGCAATAAACCCGGTTAAGCATAATCGCCCAATTTTTTTTTGATTAGTCGTCATGTTTGGAATAACTATAGTTAAAACTTTGTTTAAGCCTTTAAGGTGAAACTAAACAATGTTGGTGAATATTTTCATTAGTTAATTGAGTTTAAAATGGAAATTGTGCACAATAATAGTTCCTTTTCACTAGTCCATGTCTATAGTTAGGAGCCTGGAACTTTGAATATACTATTATAATAGTCTCCCCGGCTAGATAGACCAATAAACAGATAAATTGTGTGGCAGTAAACCATAGTTAGGACGTACTACGTGAAAGTTGAAATAGGTACTCCCAATTCCAAAGAATAATGAAATAACCCTGATAAAAGAGTGGAGTCAATTTTCGATAATTGCCTAGTGAAAAAGATTTAGTAGTTGGTTAGGTTAGATTATAACAGTGTTCGGAATGTTCACTAAAAAAGTGAATTCATTCACGTAGAGTGCCTAAAAAAGGAATTGGTTTTAATTTAATTAGTTTTAGAATTAATTTTTTTTAAATGAACACTTTCACTTTCACGTTCTTTGAAAATATGAATGCGTTCATTTAATACCAAAAAACACGATTTAAAAATGTATATTATACTATTACACTAGGGACAGTAGGTACTTATATAGTATAATATATTTTTTTATATTATGTATAATGCATAATATATAGGTGTACTATAATATAGTCAGGAACATCAAAGCTCTAGATTGCATTTTGATGGATGATATGTTTCTATACTATTGTAATCAAGATGAGAATTAATAAAGAATACGACAAAAGTAGTGCAGTATTTTATTACATTTTATACTTTAATAGCTGATTAAAAAAACAACTAACAATTATAAATTGTTTAAATTGTACAAGAAAAGCATTAAAAATTTTAAAAAATGTTATTTTAATGGTACTTACCCATTCAGATCGTTTTCACCAAAAGTTGTACAGTTTGTATTTAATCTTGCTGATGAATGAGGTATGGATAACACTGTTAAAAACAAATGCATCTTATATGATAGCAGGGGTTCAAGAGGGAAAAAATTCTATTGGGCACTAATGTCTCCATGTAGTTTAAGAGCTCCATATATAATTTTACGTACAATGTCTAATGTATAAAATCCTAATTTATTAAAGGGGACGCTTGAGGGGGACCTCTGAGTCTTCCTGTGCTCCCCATTTTAACCCCTGTATGATAGCTAATACTAAAAACTAGAAATATAATTTTATTTGAAACTACAATATGCGATATTTGTTTTTCAATAATGACACACGCTGTGTATTTTATACACCCATTTGATTTACACAGACATCAATATGGTATTAAATATTATACAATTTTGTTTATTTACTTATAAAATAATTTACTTCATATAACATATGATTTGACCAGTATAATAATTAAATATTAAATAAATGATCGGTATTATCATTCAATATAAGAGGTAAAACTTAAAAATATTACATGCATGGCAGATTTCTAATTATTATACAGGGTGATGTTTTAAGCATGCTCATCCCTGTTTGTATGTTGAATTCTTTTTTTTGTAATTTTTCAAATACAATTGAAGACCATATTTTTGAATACTTGAGATATTTTGTGGCACATAAAGATGATACAAACTTCTATTTTTCATTTATAATTATAAAGGAGATATTTTTTATGAGAATTTTCATGTATTTAAATCAAAATTCGAAAAAGTACTTTTTGAGTTCTATGACTGTGTAGGAACTACAGATAATATTTCTTTGGTAATGGTTAAACGATTTGAAAATATTAGTATAATTACTGTTGATTTATAAATAAAATATACATACATACAAATCATTTTTAAAAATTATCAAAGTACAATAAATACTATATATCTAATATTAAATGTAGCTTATATTTTAGTAAAAACATTTTTAAGGATTATTATAATTTGAATAGTCAGTTTAATAACTCAGAAACTACTCATTAGAATTTCTATTTAGTTAAATCAACATTTTCAGTAAAAAAGGGAGAGTCCTCATTTGAAAAACAGATGTTTGTATTACCACAGGAAACTCTTTAGGTAGTACAAAAATATTAGGAATTAAAAAATAATATGGTCTTAAGGTATACCTTAAAATTCTAATAATCAAAATTTGAATAAGTCTACTAATAAACTAAAAAATGTGGGCGAGCATACTTAAAAAATCACTCTGTATATTATATGATGAGGAAAGGTTATAGGTGAATAACTGAAAACAATTATAAAGTAAAATAAAACAAGATAAATGGAAATCTTGATATACAAAGTACACCAGATTGTATAGTTAGGGGTTAATAACATATTATTACACAATATGTATACTAAATAATAGAAACTTTTTAGATTTTTATCTGAGTATTTCATTTACAAGCATAAGAAAATCAATAGTCAACATTCAAATAAGTGGTTGACATTTTTAAAGCAGTGTAAGAATATTTTTTAAATATTTATAGTTTAAATATTCATTCTAAAATTGTTTTTAAAGAATTATAAATTTAAATTATTTAATGATATAAAATGTATTGAATAAATAAATATGAATGTTACAATAATTTTAATACCTATAGATTTTTAGTGATTTTTACAGTTTAATAAAAATGTTGATGTTTGTGTATAGAGTCTTAATTAAAAGATATCAATGTTATACAGAGCGAACTGGGCTCTTATATAAAAAAAATATATTCGTTATTCAGAAGCTGAAATGTTGCGTATTGTTGATTATAAGGTCTATAAGGTAGAGTGCCGGGCCAAAAATGACAAAACTGACCATTCTGACTGGGATATTTTTTCTATAACGTGTGTACCATATAACTGTGTATCATTATCAATACACATGGCACAAATAAACATATTAGTTGTGTATTGTAATTGATACACATGGCACTCAAAGTGTTAAATTTTAAATTATATTGTGAGGAAAAGAATCTACATTTATCAGTAATATAAAACTGGTTTAGCTGAATGCACCATCAATATTTATGTTGGTTGAATATTTCATTGACGTGATCCCATTCACTGCTACGGGTAGTCTGCATTCTACATGTATATTGCTGACAGATTTTGTTTATATTTATCAACAAAAGCTTTATGATCGGCTACAGTATCAAAAGACAGGTTATAGAATCTATACTTACAATGAAAAGTAAATAAAAATATTAAGCTTTACAACAGTATTATAAACTATTACAATATTTAATGTTGTAGAACAAAATTTAAATGATAGACCATAGATACTACTCTTGCTTTTATTAGATTGGAACTTAGTGTTATTGTAAGTTTCTTATAACATTATTGATTGAAATATAATATTTTTTTTAAATATCAAACTAGAATATAAATCATTTTTTATTAATTGTGCCTCAAAGTTAAACAACCATTGGAAATGTTAATTTGCATTGGATACCATAATATCATGATAAATCATGGTCACACAAGTCTTGTTCTCTGAGTATTATTATATTTTATTTATCAATTGTATTAAATGTGAATTTTCAAGACTTAAATATACATAATACAAAATTAATTGAAGCAAAAATAAAAACAGTGGTATTTAAATTAATATGGGTTCTTGAATAGTATTTCTTCGTTGGAAATCGGTTTTTTAGAATAACATAAACCCAGTTTATTTATTATTTTTTCTGTGGCAACCAGAACCTACAAATATAAATAAGTATAATTTAATAATAAATATATAATACCTACATATTATATTAAAAGTTAATTAGTAAATAGAGTGAAACTAAAATGTTTCATATTGTATTAAATTATACAAGTTATTAATATTATTTTAAGTACTTTTACACACTTTTTACAGTACCAACTACTAAAAAAGTATTTAAATTAATACATGTATTTATAACTAATATTGTCTATTTATTAAGAACTTTGTTTGGCTTTAAATTAAATTATTAATTTGTAGTTTTTAATAGCACGAGCAATCATTATTTTAAAAATATTTTTAGGAATCAAAAATAATACATAAAAATAAAGAAGTAAATAAAACAATTATTGAAATAAAAAATAAAATTAGAATTCTTGTTTGAGGTATTATATGAACATATATATTATTTATCATGTATGCCTCTCATGTTTTAGTTTAAGTAATACCTAAAACGTTTTTTGTACTTTTATGATTTTATTTTTAATTAATATGTAATTGATGTCATATGTTTTATATTACTCAATCTAAATTTATCCACATATATTATTATTAAATATTATAACTCTCAACCTCCAGCACAAGCTTTATTGCTTACAGGAGGTTGATAAACCATATATTTATTATTGATAAAATGTTAAAATAAGTTATATAATTTATGGTTCTTATTCAAAAAAAAAAAAATTGAAGACATAATCCTTTATTTTTGTTGTAAAGATTTTAACAAACTTAAATAAATAAAATAAAATATGATTTCAAAAAGATGCTCTGAAGACGAAAAATTTATCAAAATAAATATTGACATAAAATATGCAACATAAACCTTACATACGCTTTTTAAAACTCATAAAATTAATTTCTATCTAACTCTGCAAAAAGTACCTACTAACTATGAAAAAATATGTAATTGAATAAAAATCTGAACTTTTATAGTATCTATAAATATCACACATAATATACTTACTTCATCAAGTTGTTCCTTTGACAAAGCAGCTGACATACAAAAACGAATTCTTCCTTCAAGTAATGGTGTAGCTGGAAAACCAACACCAACCGTAGCTATATTAAATTTATTGAACTCTCTAACTGTTGCCCTGAAACAAACAAGAATAATATGACAGTTATTTATGAAAAATATTAATAATTTATCAAAAATAATAGTACTATTATAGGTACTTACCCAACTTTAGATATTGTATACACCAACATAGGAATAACAGGAGAGTTGTCATTTCCATATACTACACAACCCAAGGCCTTAAGTTTCCTTCTGAAATATTTAACATTACTTGCTAGTTGGATAATTCGTTTGATACCCTCTTCTCCATGTTTTATTCCCATTATCATTGACATAGATGTTATGATTACTTGAGCTACAGGTGGTGCCATAGATGTGGCGTAACATGAAGCATGACTATTTACTCTTAAATAGTCAATTAAATCCTTTAATAGCCAACCAGACAGTAATTAAAAGTTAATTTGAACATAAAATATATATATTTATAAACATTATTTATGTATTTTAATCAAAATTATATTTTATATATACTTTACTGCCAGCTATATAGCCTCCAGCTGAACCAAATGATTTACTAAATGTGCCCATTAATATATCAACATCTTTTGGACAGCAGTTATAATAATCAAATATACCTCGGCCATTTGGTCCTAAGGCTCCAATACTATGGGCCTCATCAACATATAAATAAACCTAAAATGTTTTGTTTCTTCTAATTATTGCAAATAACAATGTAATATTATAATATGGTTAGTCATAATCAAGGTAACTGATAAATACTTTGTATTTTTTTTTAATGGCAATTATATCTGGAAGGTTTGTAATTGATCCTTCCATACTGAAAATGCCTTCAGTTACAATAAATATTTTTTCCCAAGGTTTTTGGGTTTTCGGTTGACCAGATATAATATTTTGTCGTATTAATTGTTCTAAATGTATTACATCTAAAAATAATTAAAACAAAAATATTTATTATAATTTATAATTATTTATAAATATTAGCTATACATATATTTTAAGAAGATTTAAATAAAGTATAATTCTTGAAATGTATAAAGATTTGTCATGTTTTATATTTTACAACTTAGAACTGTTTAAAGTTAGGCTTAAATAGAAACCAAATCAAAATAAAAGTTTTGATCTAATTTATTAAATAAAATATTTTGATATTTAAATTAAGTACCTAAATTATTTGTTTTATGAATATTTAATAAACCATTACCATTATGCTTATATACTACAGATGTGGCGCCTGACAGTCGTATCCCCAAAATAATAGACGCATGATTATATTCATCACTTAGTACTAAGCATTCAGAATTTATAATGGAAGGTAAATTCAGAGAATTAGTGGCAAATCCCATACCAAATACTATAGCATCATCAACACCTAAGAATGCTGCTATTAGTTGTTCGAGCTCTAAATGAAGATTGTTGGTTCCAAGTTCCTGACGTGAACTACTGACTGCCCAACCATATTTCTTTATTATGTCTTTTGTATCATCTGCACAAGGACCTTCACTTTGAGCAAAACCTAAATAATTATATGAACCTAAATTTATAAAAGTAGATTTTGTGTCCAGAAGCCTGCAATATGTTTAAATTTGTATTACTTAATTAAAAAAAAAGTAGTAATTAATAATAATAAAATATTCTTACTCAAATGACCAACAACTGTCATGAGTTACCCTATCCATGATATCAATCTTTGCACCTGGTACACCACAAACTACTCGATTAAAACAGTCTTTAACACGCCGAAATACATACCACAAATATATGCTATCAAATTTATTGTACAGTGGTGGATATCCCTAAATGTATAATTGAATAGGTATTACTATAAAATATGTAAATTAATTCATTTTATACCTTGCGATTTTTTTCAGTAGCTACTTTTGGAGTAAAAACAATATGATTTATCAATCCAATAAAAATCAACAAATAAAATCCCAAACATGCCATAACTGATGTATAAAAAGGCCTTTTTTCATATGATTCTTCCATATCAAGAATATCGTGAGTTAATTTCTGAAATAAAAAAAACTATTCTACTAAAAATAGTGGATTATAAATATTACTATAAAATAATGAGTTATAATAGCTAAGAACATATATATTTTAATTTTTTTAAAAACATTCAGTATAATTGAAAATTATTTTTCATTATAAATGCACACAAATCAAATAATATGTGGACTGTTTTCCAATTTAATTTTTCTGATAACTTGTAAGTACCAATTTCCTAATTTATTTGAATTATTTTATTTTAAAAGGTTAAAATCAGAGTTAAAATAATTTTAAAATTATACATAAACTTTACAAAGACTTGTGTTACCTTTTCTAGAGATCCTTTTAACTTCGGACGATCTAGGTATGATTTATTTAGCACTGAGGTCATTATGTTTTACCGCTGAACTTTAATCCGATAGAATTTGAAATTTATCTAGAAAAAAAAGTTATTGAAAATATAATATAATACTACGTAGGTATAATATAAGTTCGTAGTCAGTAGCCACACACTATATAGATACTAGAACACTACAGATTATTTTGTATACTATAATATAGATTTATTGATTCTTATCCCAACCTTCTTAAATTATTTTTATACGAAGTGTTTATGCTTTTAGTTAAAATCTTGTAATACGTATAAAACATAATGTAGTATAGACATAGATAATAGATATAATAATAATATAGATAATCTATTATCTATGAGCACAGACTTCTATTCTACTGTAGCGAGCTGTGACTATTTCCTAAATAACTATTTAACAATATAAATCTCATTCTATAATAGACGCGCCACGTAAAAGTCAATAATAGTAATAATAATAATGTCGCTGGCACCATGTATACAGTACGTGTGTAGTGGAGCGACGACATCATATATACAGCGCGAAGCTAATAATGCTCATGACCATGAACGGCGCGCGGCAATAGATATATGACTACGTATATAAATAATTCTAAAATACTGTAGATTAGGATTTGTGCTGTTATATTAAATGACACCACAACTAGCCAGAACGAGGACCGTGTGACAATCCCACGATAGGCCTAACCGCAGGATGACCATGTATGATCATGTGAATCTGTGGAAAGGGACTGGACCGACCCATCGAGGAGAGCTGATGGACAAGCATTCATCAGACGAGCAACCAACCTCAACTTCAACAGTCACACTAAATACTCATAGTCACAACTCGCTTTTAGTTAATTATTTGGACTTAGAATAATTTCTATAAAACTGTTTTATATAATAAACACAATAAATACTATCAAAAGAGGTTTTGTTCAATTATTGCTTCCAAATCAACAAGTAACGCTGTAGGGCACGTTACAAATTGGCGCTGTGGACAGGGTGTCTCAAAAGATACTTAGAAGAAACCCGAAGAACACTTTAAAAAAATTTTTCGAAATTTTCGAAAAATTTTTTGAAAAATTTTCATCTTCTAAATTCGATCAAGGAGGGAAATCCATCACTGGATCACCGTTGGAAGACTGATCACCTGCCAACGACTCCGAGAAGAATCCTGTACAACTACATAACACTCTACTACAATCAACATTACAACCAAACAAATGGAAGCACCCGCAGTACCCGCCGTGTTGTTGTGAGTATTTAGAGTAACTAAATCGTTGTTCGTCTCCTATGGTATATTATATGACCATAGTATATATTATAAAGTGAAAAAATTATTCGTGTTAAATTAAATAAGGGAATTATCGAGAACTTTGAATTTTTCGTGTTAAATAAAATAAATTGTGAGGAACTTTAAAATTTTTTTAAAATAAAATAAAATTGTTCAACCTTAGATTTAAAATAATAATATAAAATAATAAAATAATATTTAATAAATATAATAAATTAATAATAAAATAAAATAATAATTAAATAATAATTAAATAAACTGAAGTTTTAATTTAAAATAATTTTTTTTATTTGTCTAATTAAATAATAATAAAAAAAATAATAACATATTGTAACTTAAAAATCTTAAACACTTTTAATTAAATAATATTTAAATAAAATAATTTAATAGTTGTTTGAAATTTATTTATTTTTTAAATTAAATAACATTGAATAGAGTAATAATTTTATTTTTACAATAACGTCGCGAGTTAGCAAATTTTTAAATATAATAAATAATAATTTAATTTCGTAGAAATTTTTCAATCATTTAAATAAGTCAAATAATAATTAAATTCTAAAATAAATTTCAATCGTTCGAATAAAATAGGAAAATTAATTTAATTTAAAAATAATTCTGCAATCATTAATAAATAAAATAACAATTTTAGTCATTTTAATCATTTAAATAAAATAAATAAAATTTTATTTTAAAATAATTTTCATTTAAATTAAATTAAATAATAGTTCTATTTAAAATAATTTCCAATCCTTTAAATAAAATAAAATAATAAAATAATTTAAATTTTTCCTAAACATTTTAATTAAAATAACTTAATAATTTTATTTTTCGGACTTTGAAATTAAATAACCATTAAATAAAATAATTTAATAGCTGTTCGGAACATTGAATTAAATAATAACGTAATAATTTATTAAGAAATAAATTTAATTTATTGGAAATAGAATAAAAATTAAATATTTTAGCGAATATATATATTCGAACAAAATTTTTATTTTTCAGATTGAGTTTAGTGATTGATTAATTATTAAATAAATATGAATACATAGTTTAAATTAATTAGGTTGAACAATTCATAAATCTTGAGTAATATTTGATTGAAATAGATCGTGTAATATTATAATAAATTGGGAATTATTATAAAAAAATATTTTAATTATTTTAAGACAGTTGAGTCTTTATTGTTGAATATATTGAGAATTTATTGGGAATTTTTATTTAAAGGCCGGGAAGTAAGTCCTTATATTTTGTGAATTTTATTGAGACAATTGATGTCTATATTTTATAATTTTATTTAAAAGGCCGGAAGTAAGTCCTTGTATTTTGTGAATTATTTTAGACAATTGTTGTCTGTATTGGGAAAATTTATTTTAAAGGCCGAGAAGTAAGTCCTTGTATTTGTTGAATTTATTTAAGACATTGATGTCTATGTTGATTTTATAGGCCGGAGGTAAGCCCTAAGTTTTTGTGAATTATTATGACAATTGAAGTCGAGTTATTGAATTTATATAGGCCGTGTGTAGTAAGTCCTTTTGTGTTATATTTTTTCCGACAAGTGAAGTCGAGGTTTTATTGAATTTATATAGGCCGTGTGTAGTAAGTCCTTTTGTGTTATATTTTTTCCGACAAGTGAAGTCGAGGTTTTATTGAATTTATTTACAGGCCGTGTGGTAAGTCCTGAGATTAGTGAAATTATTTGAAGACAGTGAGTCTATATTTTAATTATAATAAATATTATATATGTAAACTAACATTTATTATTATAACATTAAATATTATATTAATATTGTATTGGAACTATTGTATTTTAATCAATTAATTGTATTTAATCAATTGGAACTATTGTATTTTAATCAATTAATTTAATCGAATTACTAACAAATATTTTTATCTGTATTTCAATTTTATAATATATGTAACATTATTGTATCAATTTAATCAATTTTAATACTCTAGACGAGTAATAAAAAAAAAAAAAAAAAAATGTACTAAAAATTATCATGTAAATTGTCATAATAAGACAATGATTAATTATTTATATATTGTATCTGTAAACTCATGAAACATTTATGTAAACCAATTGTAAACTTTTATCTATGTAAAATTTTAAAGCTTTTTGTAGCCCTACAAAATTGTAGCCCCACAAAAACCTTTGAAAGGGCGGTGAGGTGTAGCGAGCTGTGACTATTTCCTAAATAACTATTTAACAATATAAATCTCATTCTATAATAGACGCGCCACGTAAAAGTCAATAATAGTAATAATAATAATGTCGCTGGCACCATGTATACAGTACGTGTGTAGTGGAGCGACGACATCATATATACAGCGCGAAGCTAATAATGCTCATGACCATGAACGGCGCGCGGCAATAGATATATGACTACGTATATAAATAATTCTAAAATACTGTAGATTAGGATTTGTGCTGTTATATTAAATGACACCACAACTAGCCAGAACGAGGACCGTGTGACAATCCCACGATAGGCCTAACCGCAGGATGACCATGTATGATCATGTGAATCTGTGGAAAGGGACTGGACCGACCCATCGAGGAGAGCTGATGGACAAGCATTCATCAGACGAGCAACCAACCTCAACTTCAACAGTCACACTAAATACTCATAGTCACAACTCGCTTTTAGTTAATTATTTGGACTTAGAATAATTTCTATAAAACTGTTTTATATAATAAACACAATAAATACTATCAAAAGAGGTTTTGTTCAATTATTGCTTCCAAATCAACAAGTAACGCTGTAGGGCACGTTACACTACACTAGATAAGGAACTCCTATACAATTTATATGGTTACAAGTGAAGCTCAGCTGTTTACGGCCACCATTTTGTCGGTTGGCAAAAAATTTCATTTATTATACAAAATGTATTAGGAATAATATTATTTTTAATGGTCAAATAAAATAGTAAAATGTAAAATTACTTATATAAGATATATATATTTTTTTTAAAACAACATGATTAAAAATAATAAAATATGATACAAAATAAATCATAATACCTATCATCTTAATTGACATATGAAATACCATACAATTGCCAACCAACTGAACCAACCTTGAATCTTCAATTCATGGCGGGAGTTCGCTATCTAGTACTATATAGAAATCAGCTGTGTCTAAGAGTATAGAAGTCTGTGGTCGAAGTCGAGTGACGTGTCGCCATGTTAACGGGCCTAACCTATAAAAAGTCCAAGTTTCTTATCCAGCTGTTTCTTACCTTTATCTTAGTCCGTGTTTCTTACTTATTGTGATTTGTGGCAGCCCGCCATCACATCATATTTTTTTATCTCTGACGGCACCAGTACTGTAAGGTGTAAGGCGTCGATCACTCCCCTCTCCGCAGCCCATCGTGTGACCGTGCTCTTCGTCCTCCCCTTACCGGTCGACCACTCTATCGTTCAGACGATTCTCCGACAATCATTTGAGACTTGAGTCAATTATTGATTTTACTCGTCCATTACACCTGACCAAAATGTCAATTAAAAAAAATAAACGATCAAAGGCTTTCAATCAAAGGAAAAAGGAATTGAGACAAGTACGTACCTATACTGCAGTTTATAATATACCTAGTGTGTACCTTCCACAAAGACGAGCGTACTGTTATCGTCGTCTCACCGTCACATGATAAATTATGTTTTAAATCACAATAATTAATTGATCATTGTGTAGTTAGAAATTGTGTCTAATTTTCTGCTAGGTACCTCTTGTTTATTTTAACTATTTTTTCCGTCCTCATTTTATAGAGACAGCCAGACAGCCCGACGATGCGAATGTACCGACAGCTCACTGAGGAATTTCGTGTGAGATACGAAAGTAGCATTCAGAAAATGGTAAACAAGCTTCTTAGTAATAAAGAACATGATCAACCTACAGTGGCTCCCAACTCAACGTCAGACACGATGGTGAAAACATCGGCACACTTGAATTTCAACTCTAACAAATATTTTGAAACTGACTCTCCAAAAAACGTGTTGGACATTACGAGACCCAGTAGAGACTCAAGTGCCAGTGATGATGACTGATGAGGGACCCAGTAAAATTGATTGAGTCAACCAAAAGACGTCTTCTCGAAGTATATTATTATATATACCTATTTCAGTTTAGATTGTTTCCTTGAAAATAAATGTTTATGACTAAATTAATCAGTTATAAAACTTCTATAACATTAGTTTTATTTTGTTTGTACATAATATTATGATAAAACTATTGTAAAAGTGCAATGGTAGTAGAACTATTTTATTTTTATTTCTTGCTCAAGTTTTCTACAAACAATGTAGATTTAGTTAAAATCAAAATATTAATTGTAATCTCAATATTTACAAACTCAAAACTTGTATTGAATATTATAATAAGCATTCAAAATTCTAGTACCAAATAAATATAAAATAATATAAACCTTATTAAATACTACCAGGAAATAACATGACTTACCTGTCAATATATTTTTGATATTTTTAAGCTATAGACTCAGCAAATCACATTTAAACATTAATCAATAAATAGAACATTTTTAATCAATTTTTTGGACTACCAAAGACATATTGATAATTATTTATACCTATAGTTATTATTAGGGCTCAAATTTGAAGGCAAACACTTTTTTTTTAATAATAATAGAAAAAAAAATTTTTGTGTTTTAAAAAGTAGTAATTCTAATATAGATGATTATTCATGAATTAAATAGGCATTAATAATGACTTCAGTGGACGTTTTCTATGTACAAAAATATTTTAAGTCCAAACCATAGATGTTTTTACAGAAAAATATATGGTAGATAATTTTTTTTTTTATAAACTTGCAAAATTTGTCATAAATATATTGCATTGCTTAGTTAATTTATTAATTGCTCTCTTATATACCTAAGGGCCGTTCTTACGATGCCCGGTTAAAGTTAACCGACACTTAACCGGAAGAATTCTGCCGGTAATAAAATCTGTTATCAGTCGGTTAGCGTTAACTGACACTTTACCGGACATTGTAAGAACAGCCCTAAATTAAATGCTTTTCATATTTCACTTTTTATATTGTATTGCTTTGTTGCCTTCAAATATAGCAACATTTTAGAATACATTTACAATAGGTACCTAATTAAAATATATATGTATTATAATATATTATATAATATGTATTCTATTATACAAAATGATAATTATTGAAAATAGTAAAAAATGTATAAAACTAAATTAATGAATATTGAAAAGAGCAAAGATTTTTATGCACAAAAAATTGTCAAAATATGCCATATAATACATGGTAAAAATATGCAACAAATACCTACACAGTGAGATTTTTGGTTTTTAATAAAATAACTGTTATTCATTTCTCATGAGCACTATAGGCAAAAAAATATTTTTAGATTTTAAAATAAAAATTAATGGAAAATGCAAGGCCCTTCAATCCACCTTGGGACAATAGTTATCCATTATCACAGTTTAAAGATAAAACTGATCTAAACCTACAACTTACTCCTTCTGATATCATTTTTAAAGTTCTAAAACTTAGACCTTTTTTGTATAAACACTATAAAACACGGAATAGTAAATACATTAAAACTGTTAATATTGTTAGTAATTACTAATTATAATGCTTGTAAATTACACAATAAAAATACCTGGGATTTTAAGGTCCTAAATAAAATGATTTTATGCCCTAAAAATTCCGAACAATGCCCAAAAAAATGCATTTTTTTATTTTTAACAATTTTGTTATATATTTTAATATAAATTTGGTGTACCTACCTAACTGTCTACATATTATCATTGTGATGAAATTACAGCTATGTGTATGACTGCTATAGCAGTTGTGTCCATTAATGTGTTAATAAAAGCTCATTTAATATAAGTGCAGTGCGATAAAGGAAGAATAGCAATATACAGAAAATATTTAATAATGAAATAATTGCATTTATATATTAGAACATTGTATTTATAGGTAGGTACATTTTACTTATTAAAATACAAAATCTTTAAAATAACCTTAACAAGACATATAATTATACATTTATACAGGGTGTATCTTATGTCTTTGTAGGCGGGGTTTTTTTTTTAATGATAATGGAATGATAATATGGAATTTCGTTAAAATGAAAAAAATAAGTGTTTCTTTATTTTTAACAGGCAAATTTTTTATGGAAATTTCAACACTTTTAAACACTCGGGTGTACCTGTTGACGTTTAAAGATATACAGAAGTAGTTAAAGGTAAATAATAATAAGATCAGATATATATAATATAATAATAATTATAATTATACGATGTACAATAGTGTTACAAGGGGTATATTGATTTATATTCAAGTCATATAAATCAACGACTGACTATGTATACCCGGCTACACTACACAAGACATATATGCAGTAGTGTTATAAAAATGTATAGTCAGCGTCTGCTGAACTACAGTGTGAATATATTACTTATGCACTACATTATATAGACTGTTTCTTATAACTACCTTTTGATACACTTAACTAGTTGAATCGGCAATCTAAGGATACGCTAAAAAAAAAAAAAAATAATAATAAACAAACAAACACAAAATAGTTCATTATTTTTATTTTATTAAAACTGAACTAAATTAACCATAAAATATTGTATGCTATACGGCCTTTACATTTAAATGTATGGCCAAGTACACCTCTGTAGTTCACAAATCCACAGCTCGTTTCTAAAAAGTTATACAGCGGAGCATAGAGCGAGTTACAACCTATGTAGATAACCTTGATACAAACAAACTAAAACAACAATCTAGTATATGTAAGTCAAATCACATTTACTATAATACAATTAACTTGAAACAAACAAATATGTAACATTCAATGATATCTTTGTTTGACAGGCTTCTAATAAAGTGCTAATCACCTGGCATCTTATTTAACAAAAATATATTATAATTCTTTATATCAAATGTATGTATTTATATTTGTATGAATCAATTTATATTCATGTTAAATGAATAATTTTAAATTTTAAATTAATACCTAGGTAAT
The DNA here is from genome assembly GCA_949089665.1 of Macrosiphum euphorbiae. Classification (NCBI taxonomy): domain Eukaryota; kingdom Metazoa; phylum Arthropoda; class Insecta; order Hemiptera; family Aphididae; genus Macrosiphum; species Macrosiphum euphorbiae. The sequence continues at coordinate 6,792,108 of CARXXK010001085.1, forward strand.
TAATTAACCGATAATGAAAAATATCAAGGCTGTGCATTAACAAGTTTATAAGTTATGTTACTTTTAACTAAGCTACATAGGTAACTAGTTAACTTTTCTATTTAAACTTTAAAGTAACTCCTAACTTACAGAATTACATTTATTTCCATGTTATGCATCAACTTAAGAGTTAATTAATTTTTTTCCTAAAACCATATATTTAACGTAATATAATATTATGTTTTGTAAAAATTAAATTTATAAAAAAATAATAATAATCGAAAATATAAAATATTATTTATAACTAATATAATATGTAATAAATAAAAATATATAAAAATGGTTATAATATTCACATAATGTATATTATGTCACGGGCCACGAGCTCTACAAATTCATTTAGGCAATCATAACGAATGTATAGAATACATTAACGTATGATTAATAGTTTACCTTTGACAATGTACTAACTATGACTTTCCTCAACCACAAATAAAAGGACACATGCAAAACATGCAAGTTGTCGTTATTAAAGGAGCCGACATCATATATAAGATCAACTCTGAACATTGCCCTGTGCGGTTGTATTTTGTCAACATTTGTCTCTTGAAGTATTATTCACGGATCATATAGCTCATTAAAATGACTACAGAGAATGTAAAATGTTATGAAACTTTAACTTATAATGAAGATACCTTAGAATGTCGCAATTGCCAAAATAAGGTTCACTTCTATTGCATTGGAGTAACTGAAACTAGCTTTAAGAAAATGTCAAAAAACTCAAATTCAAGACTTACATACCAGACATATCTTGGCCCTGCCACAAAATCGACTAATGAAACTTCAAATAAATTTGAGAAGATGGAAGAGCTCTTCAAGTCAGTCACTTGTATGGGTCTGCATTTCGATGAATTTAACAAAAAAATGGAAGCGGCATTATTGGAAATGAATCCCTTAAGGACAGAAAATGAGAAAATAAAAACAGAAAACATAAGGTTAACAAACAAAATAGTTGAAATAAAACAAAAACATGATAAAATTTAGCAAACTAATATAACTAACAATAGACATCGCCAAAAAAATAAATACTACTATAAATGTGTTAGAAGCATCAAGGTTGAATTTAATTGGTAATCAACCATCAATAATAATTGCTAAACTAGAAACTTATAAGAACTACTAAATCACAGAAATTAAATGCAAATATTGCATTGGTTGGAAATCAGAAAATAAAATCTATATCAACAAATGTTTAGCTAAGAATAAACAAATTCTCTAATCGAAAGCAAGAGCTACCGGTAAAGAACATAAATACAAATTCATAAAATGGGTATCAAACACGGATATCATGATAAGAAAAGACGAAAACTCAAAAATCAGTAGTTTACGACCCCACAACGACATTGCACGCATGTAATTTCACCTCTATTTTACACAGTTGTAACAATTCGTTAACATTCGCAAACATAAATTTTTGTGTATTATAGTATCAAACTTATCAATGAACCCCTATAACATTCATTACTGCTATTTATCAGATTTATATTATATATTATATTATAATCTAATTATTATGCATTATTTAAGCATTTAAATACAGATACAAATACATCAATTCAGAAAGTATTTAAAATACATTTCAAATACTTTTAAGAATAAGTATTTAAGAACAAATACAAATAATTTTCATGTATTTAAATACTTTTTTAATTTCACCTAACATAAGTAGGTTTTAAAAAATAATTTTGTTATTATAAATTTAAAATAGTGTGATGTTACCTACATCAAACTAGGTATTATTAGAACTTTTTGTACCTACTTCATACATTTAAACTGAAAAATAAATTTCAATAAAACTTGTTATATAATAATTTTGAAATAATTTATTATTAGGTACCTAACTAAACACTTGTTAATAAAATCAGAAATTAATTTAATTATTTTACTATTTAAGCAATTATTAATTTAAGAGATGTTAGAGATGTATTCAATTTTAAAAAACTGATATCAATTGATTAACAAGCGTATTGGGTTCTTACTTCCTATAGAAGTTCAGAAGTCGGTTATGATTATTTCTAATAATCATAAACAAGACATCACCAATAGGGGTACATTTACTCAAATACTTTACCAGACTGTAAACTAACAAATATATTTCCAAACGTATACATGGTTGTTTTATAATAATCTTTTACATTAGGTACCCTTACCTGTTGGAAGTTATTTACTGTAACTTAGAACGTATAGGTATTTTCTAGATTAAAACTTATTACCTAAAGAAAATTTATATTGGTTGGAAAATGGAAGAAAGAGAGTTTAAAAATAAAACAATAAAATAAAAGTGGCTGGTAATTTTTTGTGACAGGTTTCAATAAAGGGTAGGTGCGTGGTGATCCTTGCCATAGGTACATATAATTTTGTACTTCGGTGCTACTGGACTAGTACTTACGCTAATACCTACCTTATTATATAAGATAATATCATTGTTATTTATTATATAGTATATAATATTATACTTCAACTTACATGTAAACATTATTTATTCATTAAGAAGTCTTGATGAATTACAAACACAATAAAAATAAAGGTTTTCAAAATAAATTGTATTTTTATTTTCAAATTTGTTTCATAAAATTATGCAAACAACGTAAATAAGCGAGTAGAAAAAATTAAGTGAATGTATTAGGACATATTCAGTACCTACTGTTTATTTTAAAATTTCCATTCGAATGTCTAGTACTCTAGTGTCTACTAATAACCATAATATTCTACAAAATTATTAAAGTCACCAAAAATTATATTATATAGGTACCATACAACTACTAGGTAGGTACATACATTAACTTGATAAAAAAAAAAAGGCAAAGGCCATCTAATCACAATATTATTATAACACATTCTTAACAATTTTGGTAACGGATTGCTACAGCAACTATGACAATCAACTGTATCAACTAAATAAATATACCGAATATAATATTATATTACTCCGAAAGTACTAATCACGAATAATATTAGTATCTTAATATTATTCATAGTCCGAATTTAAAATGTCACGAAATAATATTAAACTACTCCTATATTTTATCATTAAATATTGATGATGCTTGTCAACAAGTTGTTGTCAATAACTCACTGTTATCATTATTGCTCAGATCACCGCGTGCCAATATATATACAATATATATATGTATTATATATAATACATATACAATTCATAATACAATATAATATATATAATACGCACAATATGCGTATTCACGTATATTATATTATTAACACTCAGCAGGTCCTAAAATTAAGATATTTTGCTACTGCACACCTTATTCCACATCAAAATATTTTAATATAATGCACCTGGTAGTGCACATGCCACATGCCACATATAACTTCATTGCATAATTGTTTTTGTTATTCATTAATAATTAGTTATAATAAATACAATCTAAAACAATCTTCTATATAATTCCTTGATACCTATATGGCTATATGACTGAACATTTTAAAATTAAAAACGAAATAGCTTAGGTTAATATAATTATTATATTATAAGCCGCCCAGAATATGATGTAGTAGGTATTATTTTTAGTGTTAAGGATTTTAACGAATAAAATATTATGCTAATTACCAATTTTCAATAATCAATATTGAATATTAATCAAATAAAAATGTATAAAACCAAAAATGAGTACTGCACACTTTTAAATTTGATACTGCACATTTAATATTAGCTACTGCACATAGTGTGTCTGACAGTGACTTAAATCATAACAATAAACTATGGATGGATCACAGATAGATATATAAACAACGTATGTTTATATATCTATGGGATGGATCAATGTCCATATTCTCACCCGTAAAAACAATTTAACAAATACGATAATATTATACGTGACGAGCCAGTAGCCACTGCCTTGATGTGCGCATATATGAGGCAAACCGTTACATAATTAGCTGGCGGTGACCGATTTATTTATAATTATAATACTAATATTATTTGGGTAAATAAGGTAAATAAGTTGATGTATTGAAGAAAAATAGATTTTGAATTAAAAGGCAGTGGACGACCTTATTGAATAAAAATAGTGGACGTCAAGAATTCGGAATAAAATTAATTGTAAGGCTAGCCTAGAATAAGTATAGTAATAAGATATAATAAAAATAATACATTTTTGTGTGATAAATTGAATCGTTAAAAATAATAAATTCGTTTAATAGAATTATATAAGAAAAAGGTAGGTAGTTGAATATTGTAATAGGATTGCTGGCTTAGCTACCCAGCAGTAATAGTTTAATAATATTGAAACGCGTTACTCGTAAAAAGATCGCGGCGAACCTCCAATCGCGTAATAATTTACGTAAAATACGTGCGTTGTATAGCAGTGATTTGATAAGCCTATAACGCGTTAAGCGTAGTCAAATCTACGTTATGTGTTAGTAGGTACACAGTATATTAACTCGCGGCGTGCGTGAATAAATACAAACGTACAATTCGTGTACACGGGAATAGATGCATATACATTTAACAAAATAAATATTATATTAAATAAATTAAATGAAAATTAGTAGATTTTGAATAATGTTAATAAACATTAGGTAGGTATGTATGAATATACAGAATCAGATAGTTCAGATATTGAAACTATAGTTCTGCGGACAGTTCCGTACAAAAAGTAAAAGTTAAGAAATATAAAATTAAGAAAGAATTACATATGCGGCAATAATAAAAGACACTATAAAGAAAGGATTTATAGAACAAACAGGGAAACAAATAGTTAGGGCTGTTAGGGAAAATTTTTTAAGAACACTTAGTTTAACAGACCAAATAGATATCACGCCACGAAAAAGTGAACAATTCGTAGGTCGTTCAGATATACTAGGTCAGACTCAAGCGTTATTCACGTGCAATTAGAAACAGTAGTTAAAAACAAGTAATAAACGCGAAAAATAAAATGGATCTTGACAAAGCAATACCAATGATACCGGTTTGCACGGGAAAGAAAGACGTCGCAAAATTTATAAATATCTGTGAGATCGCACTTAAAGATATTGCGGACGCGGATAAACCATTGTTATTGAAAATAATAACTTCAAAGTTGACAGGGAATGCTTTAGAAGTAACGAAATATCGGAATTTAGAAACATGTAGATCAATAAAATCATTATTAGAGGGGGCATTCGAAAAGAAATTGTCGGAGGGCCCTATCAGTAGTGTTAAACACGTATGGCCGAAGGAGAAAGTGAGTTGCAATTCGCTAGTAAAATCGAAGAATTATACTATAAACTCTGCGCGGCTAGTGCAATGAGACTTTTGAATATGATCATCAACTGATCAAATTAATAGAAATCTCAATAAGAAAATATTATACGAATAAAATCTTGTTAATTTAGGGCCGATTTCACCAACACAGTTAATCACGATTAACGTTAACCGGAGTTTTAATCGGCCGAATTTGGCCGGTTAAATATCTGTTATCAGCCGATTAAGCGTTAACCGTAATTAACTGTGTTGGTGAAATCGGCCCTTAGTCAATAGCGTGAATTGATACTTTGATTAAATAGCACAATGAGATAGATAGGGGATTGCAATTAACCCGATAAAAATTAAAAACAAATACAACGATACCGTAAAATAAAATCATTTTAACGCTGGACTGGACCAGAAATACAACTTTGATTGAGTAGTTTATTGCTGGTCTGGACCTGTGGTAAAATAGATAAAAACGAGTGATAATTAGAAAGAATATTTTAGATAGGGGTAAATTATGGGAAATATAGTATATATAATATATATATTATAAACAGAAATAAAAAATGAAAAAAAAAGGAAAATGTAGGTATAAAATTGTATAAGAATAATAAAGGATAAAAGTAAAACTATAGTAATACATAAAGGAACTATAATTTGTATTATTAACATGGTGTTGGAGAAATACATAATAATATGTATACATTGCATGAAAAAAAGATATAATGTAATAGGCTAAAGAATGTATATTATGTTAACAGACTAACACTAAGATATTATAATTGTGAAAAAAAAATAATAAAAAGAAATAATTGTTAAATATAGAGAATACTAACCATAAACAATAATTAAATGTATATTGTAATAACCTAACAGTAAATGAAATGTCAATGTTGTAAACATATATAATAAAAAAATATATTGTGGATTGTACTTTATATTTTTGACAATAATATTGTTCTTTGTATTTTGGTAAATAATAATGTACCTAGGTATCTAAATCATATAATTGTAAACAAACATATGTAAACATAAAATGTAATAATAATTGATGTATGTAAAATTTAAACTATATTAATAGGTGCTTGAAGTAACAGAAAGTAACAGGAAGTTAAATTGAGTTAATTTTTCTCGTTTAGACGATAAAAATGAACTTTTAAAGGGGGAGTTGTAGTAAGCAAGTTACTACGTAACATTTAAAGTTCCGACAGGTAACATATTTAGCATAACATACTGTAGATAGCCAGATAGGTAATAATCAGATATGTCAAACAAAAACTAGTTAAGCTTTTCGATTGTACTTAATCAAATTAAAAATGGCCAAAACGAACGTATAAACAAATTTACGATTAATCAATTACTGGATCAAGGGGAAACGATATTCAAAATAATACCACAATAGATTTGCACAACTTTACAATCATGTAGAATAGGCGGATGTGATATATGCAATAGCGTTATATGACAGATATTTGATATAAAAAAGTAGTATGATTTATTAGAATGAAATTGACAGTTAATAAATTAACTATCGGTACATTATGGTAATACGCTGAATAGATTAGGGATTAGGAATATTTTTTAAACGCTATAATAAGTGTAAATATCACATTATTAATATTTAATTACCTACAAATATATACTTATAGTCAAGGTATATACACTATACATATTATATGTAATTGAAAAAATTAAGAACCAAGTAGATAATTTAATTTTCTCTAAAGCTGAGAAAATCATCTTCTGAATCACTACTTTCAAACTGTTCAGTAGCAGATATCGATGGTTGATTTGATTCTTGAGAACTCAATATATTTATAGAAGTATTGTTAGTTACAATTTCTATAAGATGTTGTTTTATTTCATCTCTATTTTCATTAGCTGTCCAATTGAGTTTAAATTTAGGAATTAAAGAAGCAGCTACCTGGCATAACTTTGATATAAAATAATTATGAAACCTATAAAAAAAAATTATTTTATGGAAATGTTATCTTAAAAAAATAATTTACAATTTAAGGTTATTACAAAATATTTTCCACTATACATTTGTACACAGTTTGTCCTACACTCAATCTGTGTCCCAAACCGTTTGATGTAATGATGTTTGACCTACAATCATAGGTGCCTACTGTGTAGTGTGTACTTTAGCTAGCGGCTAACTGGCCACTGTGCTACTATACAATTACAAAGTGGGCCAGTATTTATGTCCCCCTGGCCAGTTAGTACAAAATAATTCAACGTATATAAAATGTTTTCGCAAAGCTAACTTATATGTGGCACTCCTGGGGAAATATATTATGGATTGCAATAGGTCTTTAAGTTATAGAATAAAATAGTGTTTGCAGTTAAGTTACAAATGATTATGAATTACAAGATAATTGCTGATTTTTTTTATAAAAAATTCTTCTTCAAAATTATTATGCATTGGTAAATAGAAAATGTTGATCTTACAATGTCATAAAAACAAAATCACCCTAAAAACAATTGAAAGGAACTTATTTTATCTGGATAAGAAGTTTGGAAACCAAAATAATGTGAGTTAGTATGCTTTTAGTAGGGGTGATATTTTCTCTTCAGAATGGTGGGCCGAAAGGGCCCCAGTCAGGTTAGCTTTACCACAAACCACTAGTACAGTAGTACCTATAATTTAGAAAAGCTACTAGAATAATTAATTGGGCAAATTTAGGACGAGTTGAATTGCAATATCACTAATCAATACATACTGACAATTTTAATTTCATTAATTGCAATGTTAAAAATGTTAATTAATAAAAAATAAAAATAAACTCCTATACATTTTCAGTTTTATGACATAAGGAAATAATTTAAAATTTTAATAAATTATTAATCATAATAAAATAAAGTTAAATTATATGATGTATATTCATAATATGTATTAAATATGTATACTATGTCTTACCTTTTATTTAACCCTCTTTTCAATGCAAGAATAAGAGGTTTGCAGAAGACAATATTATTGTTTAATCCGATTAAATATTTGTGAACAGCATTAATTGTTGGGAGAAGAAATCCCAGGCACACAGATTTATCTCCTTGTAAAACGTCTAATGCTTTTGATAAAGGTTTCATAACCTAAAATATTAAAATCAGTAGGAATAAAGTTAACTACAGTCTACATAAATGTATATTTATATATAAAAATAATAATTACTTTGCAATACTCTTTTAAAAATCCAACTTCCCGAGGTTTTGAAAAGGAAACCAATTCTAATTTGATACAAATATCATCAATTTTATCAATATTTTCCACTATACAATTGATTGCATCATAATAAGAATTCCATCTAGATGTATAAGTATAAGTAACCACCAAAATAAATAAGTCGTTTCAATAAATTATAAATTATATTTATTAAATATTTACCTTGTGGCATTAGGTGTTATAAGATAACGACCAAGTATTTCTTTGATTTTGTCTGCATTTAACGTTAATTGGTTTTGTTTATTAAATATCGATTGAAATTTGCTAAAAACTCGTCTACTAATCGAATTGTATGTAGCATCCTTCTCAGCTTCTAGAATGTCTCCTGTTCCTGTTGTTAATGTATGGGCTGCACAGCGCTGATGTGGAGGTAATGAGAAATTAAACGATTTTAGCGTCCTCTTAACTATTAAGTTCTAACAAATACTATATAATTAATATACCTGAAAGCTTTAACAAAGTTTGCAGCATTGTCATTTTTTAGTTGTGAAATCATTTGTTCATAAATGCATTGGACATTGCGCATTAATGTTCTTCTTGAGACGGGAACTTTATTGCTAGTAATTTTACAGTATCTAAAAAATGCAGGGTGCTCTATAAAAGAAAAAGGAGATACCGTACTAACTATAAGCTGCAAATTTGCAGCATCAAATTCAGCTTGAGATAACTTTTTCACAGATATTTTTCCAACTTCTTCTAACTTCAATTGTTTACTGCATTGATTTAAATTGATGTTTGGCCTCTTTTTTGCAGAATTATTAAAATTATCCAAGTCGTTTGATTTACCAGCGATTCAACATCCTAGGAGAAAGGAGGTAAAGCCATTTTGTTTTTCTCTTTCTTTACCAATTCGCTAAGTCTCACAGCAAGGTTTTGCATCCACTAGAACCAACCTTAATTTGTTTGAGCTCTAGTTTAAATTTATTGAAATATAAAATTAACATAAGCTAAATATTATCTGTATTTGTCTGTGGGCCATTTACAATTTTTAATTTTAAGCGATGAGTATAACATTATACGATTTTTAAACTGTTATTGTACTAATTATCTAGACAGCCCAACTTAGACATCTAATGATATGTTTATGTCTAACTTCATAACGGTCTCGTATACAGTTAATATAATGTGAAATAAATATTCTGTTGCTAGCTTAACTATATTAAAATCCCTTAATTAATGATGGAGCATCAAAATTATAAACGTAAGAATTGATTTTATGTTTATTATTTACTGAATTACTGAATAGTGAATACTGAATACTTATTAGTAGTTATTACTAATACACGATAATTAGCGGTTGGCCTGTATGCGTTGTTAGATTATCAATAAGACAAGAACACGAACCGCGATTAAAGATATTTTTATTTTTTCATCGTGACTATATTATAATATAATATTATATTAAATAATAAAATCTGGAAATGACAGTATTAGTAGTTGTAACAGATAAGTAATAATATGTATCGATATCGAATATAGAAACACTGTGTTACCACCACTAGTCACTAGGCGTCCATGCTGGAATTCTAGATTTCGGTGAAATCGATGAAAACGTCGAATTAATAATAAATGATACAAAAATAAACGGGGTATTACACTATTACCACATAACAGTCTAGTCCGTCTAGCGTTATCTTCTATATAGATATTAATTCTTAATATAAGTATAATAATATAATAATGTATAAAACAAATATACAGTTTATATAAGAATAAATAATGATTATAATATTACCAAAAGAGTTTTATAATAATTCCAGGGAAGATCTGTAGCTATAAGTTATAACCGCCAACTGGGGACGATGGCGAAAAATAACAGGCAATAATAATATTCGTAATTCCATAATATAAGTATTTAAATTTTACATGAATTTAAAAAATTGAAAACATATTACATTATAATTAAAATAAAAATTACTTAACTTGTTAAAATGTAAAATTAACTCAAGTTGATTAAAGTTAATTTAAATGCTCCTAAAGTGATTAATTAAGTTAATACACATAGAAAAAATAACTATTAAGTTAAAAAGTTAAATTAACTTAACTTTTTAAAATTAACTTTAACTTATTAAGCGTTAATGCCCGCCTTGCATTTAAGTATACTTCGGATTGAACCCCCAATAAAAAATTTAAAAAATTATGAATATTGTGTAGTACGATGCATATAATGTATGGCTTAATAATATTTGAAATTAAGTCCATGTTGACGATTTCTTTTCATATCTGCCATTAATCTTCTTAGTTGTAATATAAGTACTTTCTTTTCAGCAAACTATAAAATAAAATATAATAAAATATAAAACTATTTCCATAAGTAACTAATACAGGGTTTCCATTTAACTTAAGACACTCGACCTTTCAGAAAATAAATGTTTTGAAAAAAAAATGTTACATAATATTCACTAGGTACCAAACAATATCTTTTATCGTAAGTATTAAACAATATACCATTTTAGTTTTTAAACCTTTTGAATTAAAACAACATTTTGAATTACATAAGCACACATTATTTGGAGTATTTCCACATTTATTCGTTGAAGTTTTAAATACTTATAACTGGAGCACAGATTTGTATGCATGTAATATAAAATAATTTAATAATATTATTTTTTAGAGCCTTTATAGATGGTTATTGTTCATTTTATTATATTATATTATATATAAATAACCATCTATAAGGGCTCTAAAAAATCTTAAAAATTCATAATTGTATTAATATATATTATGCACTAAAATGTTCAATGGCACTCAAAAATTCATTTATTTTCTGAATAATTATTTAAAATTATGGAAAACTACTATGAATACATTTCTTTATAATATTTGTATTTTTTTAGGTAGTTTTAATCTATAAGAAAAATAGGAATCAATTAAAAGGATGCCACACGGCCATTTGTTCTCTTCGTCCAACAAGTGCGTAACATTGAAAATTTACTCACAGCAGATAACGTTTACCTCAGTTAGTTTAAAAATTAGAGTGAATGGAAATATTATGAAACTTGATGGTAAGAACATTATCTATGTAACAACATACAAACAGATAATGTTCTTGCCATATTTTACGATAGTTCAATTTCTTTAACAAATTATGCGTACATAATAAGATAAATGAAAAATGGTCATGACTTATTTAAATACTGCATAATTGTAAAAAAAACACGATAATGTTTCTTACATAAGTTTTATAATAGGTAGATTCACTCTAATTTTAACTAACAGAGCTAAACGTATCTGCTAAGAGTAAATTTGCTAAGTTACGCACTTGTAAGATAGAGACAACAAATGTGTGTGTGGCGTCCTCTTAACATCAAAAATGTTTGGAATTTATTTAGGTTTGTATCTACCTAAATAAAAATTTGTAAAGAAAAAACAAGAAAAAAATTAATTCCCTGGGAAAACCTTTACAACCGACGAGTAAGCATTACCTAAATAAAATTATATTTTTTTAAAATCTTTTAAAAACATTAATAGGTTTGAAAGAACGAGTGTCTTATTTTAGACTTAAGATCCTCCGGTACACTCACTGTGTTTTCAAAACTCTCCATAATTTTTGTTTTTTAGTTTCAACCTTTGTTTTCATTCTTTGCAAATGTTCTTTTACCATACTTTCACAACCAGAACACATATTGACTGAACTATTTTCAAAATAGCCTAAACATTGTTCAAAGACAAATCCACTTTTACCACGACATTTTTCAATACTATCGACTTTTCTAGAGATCTTCTAACTCTTTTTTTGTTGTGATAGGCGTTGTATATTCATATTTCTTGCCATATATTTGTATAGATGGCACAAGGTTATTAAAAAAAGGACTATCTTCACAGTTACATCATTGGCCTCTAGTTCATAAAACCGTGTTGCATTTTTTGCATTAAGATGTTTACTCTCCCAATATAAACTAGGAAGTTCAACTTCCTTTGCCATTTCAAAAATAAACCCGTGTTCATCAATTGTAAGATCTTTAGTATTGCAAACATCCATTAAAATACATTGTGAAGTTCTTTTCTCAATTGGTTCCAAAGTAATGGACAACGAATCATTAGATGAATCATCAATTGTAAGGTCAATTATCATGGAAGTATTATCTGAAAAGTTATTATTTTTTCAGTAGTTGGTTTTAATGTTGGATTTAAATTACATGTTAAAAATAATTTTAGTAAGCTTTTTTTACACGGTACCTTTTTCATTGTTTTGTTTTTCTTTTGACGACTGTTCAGCAGCTTCATTATCTATCAATACAGGCAGCTCATCGGTTGCCACAGGCAAAGCATCAGGTGCTAATGATTTGAAAAAAGAATTTTTATTTAATGAACATCCATGATTATGTATACAAACATCCATTAAAATACATTGTGAAGTTCTTTTCTCAATTGGTTCCAAAGTAATGGACAACGAATCATTAGATGAATCATCAATTGTAAGGTCAAT
>CARXXK010001085.1:6805089-7313500 GCA_949089665.1 Macrosiphum euphorbiae
CACAAATGGAGACGTGTTTGAAGTTGAATTCTTGTCGCCAAACAACCAAAACGTACGTAGTTGTAGTTTATAATATCTAACCGAATCAACGAATCGAATAAATTGTGAAATGTTTGTACGTCGTTCTTCTCTTTGTTTTACTGAAAGTTGATCTCGCAAACTCGGTGAAGACTAAAATAAGATTCCTACGATTCCAGGAAGGGACTTCAATACCGACTTGAGTTTTTTTCAGATGAGGCAAAATCCGTTAACTTCGTCTAAACGCGAAAAGCTAAAAATAATACGAATCGGAATGTACCGAAAAACAATTTTTAAGAAGTACAATGTCGACGCCAGTTTGCTAGATCTGAAAACTCTCGAATCAGAAGTATACTAAAATATATTTCATATTTTAGCTATCATAAACCAATAGTTTTGACATTTTTGAAAATTTAAAAGGCCCAAACTATTTTTCTGGTCGTTACTCTCGAGAGTGCCGAGTAACTCATTCTTGTCGATGTACAAACTGTGAGTTCGAATCGACCCGAGCTGGGAAAACTATGATGTTTGCCCCATTTTTTTATCTCTTTTAACTTCCCAAATCCTGACCGTATACGAAGTACAAATACACATGTTTTTTTTTTTTCAATTTTCAATTTTTATTCTGAACGTGTACGAACTAGCACTGTCACAGATCGATTTTCGACAGTCTTCAACTAGACTTCTTCTTTTATCACGATAAATTGGTATTGTCAGGTATCTATTGTATTGCTATCGAGATAGACGTTTAATAAAAAATCTATTATCTTATCCAGAAAACTGTTCGGATATCTTGGCACGACGATGATAACTAGTTCGTCTATTAGCGTTGCAATAGGCAGTGTCATTCCGAAGATGATCTCATTAAACGAAACTCACGTGGTATGCAAATTTCATCAATAAGTCGATAAATTATAATTTTTATGTTCACGTGACAGTAAACACCACCGAATGTGAACCCAAAATGTATCTTTTCTCCTGTCAGCAGATTTTACAACATTGATTTTAAAACGATTTATAATTTGTAAATATTTTAATATCCTTAAAATATGTTGTTACAATACAATGGCCACGGAACAAATAAAACAAATGTATTTCATTTTTTAAGATTAAAACCGTAACGTATGTATAGGTTATTTTTCGCACATTGATCTTTTTATGATTATTAACAATAGTATACTGACTTATCCAACCACATCAACACTTTTGCTACAGCATTTGTATTTTTTCTAAAATAATTTTTAGTTTTTACGCTTCCACGTATATATGATTCTCTAAATTTTATAGAAAATGCCAATAATTTGTTTAAAAATACGTTTTATTGTCCGGGACAAGTTGTCACAGTGATCGGTACCGGTCGATATCAAGTGTGAAAAGCTCAGGAAACACCGTCTGGCCGATATTAGATATTATGATATTAGCTTGCATTTGAAAAAAAATTCTGTTTTATATTATTTACAATTTAAACGATACACAATTTTTGCGTTTATCGTTATTTAAAATAGTGTAAATACCTATTAAATTCAAAAATAATAACTAATGCGGGTAGGTAATGGCCCCGATCGGAATATAACATAATCAATTCTAAGGTTCTTAGATTGTTTGCATGAAATAAATGTTTCTACGAAACCAAATAGACCTTTTAAATAAATAAATTTTAAAATATTTCGTTTTGCGTTTTTTTCGTTCAATAATATCCTATAAATTACTTTTTGCTCTATGTTTTGTTTAATGATATTATATAGAATATTTTGGTAATCGTTATGTTTTGTTTCACGGTATTTAATTATTTTGTATTATCGCTTTCCGCTTTCCATAACATTTCGTGTTAAATATTATTCAGAGGAAATAGTTAATGACGTCACCAGTAACTCGAAATTAATGGTCCACGAAAAACCCCCATGTCTTCCATAACATGTCAATTTTCATCGGTTTTTGTGACATTTATTTTTCTTGTATATAAACGGATATTTTTTTCTACTACGACCACGGGTCATAGTATTATCATCGAATCACGACAGCAATAATTTGTAACTTGAGGCCATATTATATTAAACAATCAGTGTCAAGTGTGTGACCATTAATAACAATATTATATAAGTTGGAAAACAAACTTGTAAAGAGTAGAAACGAAAAAACTTTTTATTTTTCTAACGAAATGTTTCAAACTAAAATAATAGCTATTTTTTTTTAACGATACCGGCCCAATCAAAGTATACTCTAATCGCTAATAACAAACGTCATGTCATCATTATAAGAGTTAACATTTTGTGATTAAAATATGATATGACATGTATACTGTTTTTTTTTTTTTTTTAATGACTTTTTTTTGCCGGTTATTATGACCTATTTTCCGCGGTCGCACGTTACACACGCCCAACCCGACCTAACTTGACTTCATGACCATCGCAGTTTGGGAGAGTACGTTTTTTTACACGGTGTACCGTTTTGCTTTGTTTTTCATTTCCGTCGGTTGGATTCATGAGATAATATCACTCTACTCTATTTATTGCTCAATCGGACGTTCGAAACGATAAAACACTCTGCAAACATGTCGCGTTTTTGCAGTCGTCGAATGAAAATACGATAACTGGCCACAACGAATACAAGACTGGACGCCGACTGCCATTAGTCCAGACGAAAACCCCGTTAATAACTTCGATGTTCCACTGAAATTTGTAATTGTATTTGTCCGTATGAGGTATGCGTATATAGCTAATGTGAGACGCTTTCCGTTTCGGTGAAAATTAATTACAACATTGAGAACAATGTATGCGTTGATAAGTATAGTTGTGAGTTTGAAATATTTTTCTGTTGACGTTTTCCAATTGAAATTTTACTCCGGTTGATATGCGTGTTTCAATGAAATCATGAAAATAGTTTTTTTTTTTTTTTAAACGTATTTAAATTTTTTATTGATTACACGCAGAAAAGCTTGATGATGAACGAGACCTATCGACTTAGATCCAAATATTATACTATGAACGGTGCCGTATCAGTTCTGTAATAATCTTACCTCCCGGCAATATCACCAGAAGGGGGGTAAAGTTATCCTAGGATGAAAGTACCACCAGTAACAGTTTCCCAGCGTAATAGTGGCTCTGGTAAAATTTTCAAGAGGAAAATATTACACCTACGACACCAGTACGATCATCCTAGGAAAATGCTACCGATGGTACGATAATCTTGGGATTTTCCTAGAATTATGTTTGGTGGACCTACAGAGGAAAATATTACCCCACGTAAATAAGTCCTAGGAAATTATTAATCTAAAAATATTGACCACTGTACACTTAGAGTTAAGACTAACGACAGAAAGCGTTTGGCACGAAGAGGGAAAAACATTCAGCGTTTTTTCTATTTTTGGTTATTTGAACAATTTTAGCATCTATATATAGACCTAGGTACTGCTCTTAACCTTAAATCTGATAACAAATCAATCAGGGTTTATCTGATAAAAATATAAAACCATTGTTACCAGCTCCCTGCAGCTCCCTGTAGTAGGTCGTTGCCCACACAGCATAAAAATATTTCCTAACTATGGCAAAAATATTTTCAGAAAAATAATACAGTCGTCAAAATATTTTTAAAAGTTGAGTAGATAATTAGGAATATATTCTTTGGCCCAAAAGTTCATATATTTGAAAATATTTTATAAAAGACATTGACAAAACATTTTAATCATATATTTTCAAAAAACATTTTTATGAAAACTTTATAAAAATATTAAGTCCACATTTTTCTGCAATCATATAGTACAATATTTTTTTTTATCACAAGAAGAAAATATTTATAAAATATTATTAGTCAAATATTCTTTATTCAACCACTTTAATACATGCACAAAATACTATCATTTCCCAAATGCTGTGTGAGTAACTTGTGGACGTTGTCACTGAGTAGGTCACTGTAATATGTATTTGTGGGTGAATTCAATTTGAATGAAATTATTATGTATAGGTACGAAAAACTATTGTACGCGGAGACGGAGTGGGTCAGCTTCTATTGACTAGTTCTAACGATGTTTTATAATTTATCGATTTTTGAAAAAAACATAAAATACTATTTATACTGTACATGAATATTATTGTTATTGATATATATAAGTCAAAACTGATGTACTGGATGATTTAACTGTCATACAGTGCATAATAATTTTCATTGGGTGTAGTCAAGTTGCACCAAAAGTAACTTGAAATGTACCTATACTATAATGTAAATTGCTCAAACATTTTTGTACATTTTTGTGGTGCGTATGTAATTTGCACCATCTCGAGCAGTGAAAAAATGAATAATCGTAATTTGAACCAAATTTCAAATCAATTATACTTTTGATAGTAAGTGTATCTTATGATAATAGAACATAAGATATAACTATATTTTTTAATCTATAAAAATCATTAAAAATCTACAAAATTCACCAAAGTCCTTAAAAAAAGAACCTAAACTATTATTCGAGAAACTCATACATTTTTTATTTTACATTTTATATTAATTTCGTTTTATTACTATAATATATGAGTATACAGGTACTCATAAAGTAGTATTGTAGTAGTAGTATTATACGTCCTACAACAGGCAACGTTTAGTTGAATATTATAAATTTTAATTAAATACAAAGGTATAAATATAGTGAAAAATAAATAAAAATACTTGAGAAAAAATTTAAAAAAATGTTTAAAAGTGTACGGTCACTGCCATTCGAACGCTCTATATATGTTATGATAATTTAGAAAATAATTTAAAATTGCACTTCACATTATGCTTACCGTCAAACTGTTTATAAAAATTAAATGTGTATTTTTACCTGTGGTATCTGAGTTGCACTGGACGATTATTATTTTTATGCCATTTTCAAACGAGAAACGTAGCCGGCAAAAATATTTTTATGACACACCATAATATATTTATAGAATATTTATGGAATAGAAAAGTGTTAACCTACAATTCAGATACGTCACTGCAGGACGTAGGGTTTATGGTGAGTGCTATTTTGATAAAAATGTAATACTCCTTCAGGCTACTATTGTTCTTGAGGAACCGCTCCCGGGGTAAAGACAAATTTAAAATATTTGATGGGAGGACAGTCTACAACACAGTCAGTACTTTTTTTTTAAATCGATAATTTATTATTTTTTCACTAAGAATCGATATGTCTGGTTTTCCGAAAATAGCAAATAACACGTCGTAAGCAGCAACGTATTTAAAAACAATCTCAGATTACTAAAACTTCGCTACAACTTCTCTGAACAATATCAGCCGCTGTCTACTACCTATATAATACCCAGCCATTCGAGTATAATGAGAAGGATGTGCGTTTAAATCTACCGCGATGACTATTTCGATTTTTCAACCGGCTGCACTTACACGATGGTCGTCTCGGTGGTTACTAAAACGGCATCGTGAAATAAAATAGTGTGGACGTCCGCGGGTTCGAATGACACACAGGCAGATGGTCCATTTAACGAAAAACACTCATTATTTGCAAAAAAAATAAAAAAAATAGGCATTTACATTTTCAAATATTATTTTACTTAAATTTAAACCGTCGAAATCTACATTAAAAAAACACGTTATTTGCTGTTTATCAACGTCATCGTTTTTATTTTTTTTTAACGACAACACGAATTGTTTAATTCCTAGCAGAATATTTTATCGGGAATGTTCCGATTTTTAGAAATCAAAATTTGCATGAGTAACTTACTAGTTATGACTTAAAACTAATGAACTACTGGCCCAGAATTTGATTTGGAAAGGTGGAAATACTCCAAATGATATTTCACTTCGAAATTTGAAATTAAAAATGAACGCTGTTATTCAAACGAGTAAAAAGCATAACAAATTACAGCGATACAAACACTGAGACATAAATTTGTTTTCCAAAAGTATAGTTTTGTAAAGACTCGACATTATACATTAAATGACCATTTATTGTCAAAAAAGTTAGTGTTTTTTGATATAATGTATGTCTTGCGTTAAATGGATCAGATCGTTTATGATAGTTTAGGTCAGGAATGATAACATTTTATTTTTTTTTTGTTTTTTATTTTTGGAGGGGAGCTGGCTAGAGTCTAGAAATCAGGTGATTTGAGGTGACAAAAAAAAAAAATACATATCAGAAAATATTTCGACGTCAAAAATATTCCCGAAAATGAATTTGTTGTCAAGCTATAAGCAATACTTGTGTTATACAATGTGGCTACATGGGAAAGTGACCGAATGGCGTCATACGCAATAGTATATCTATGTAATTGTAAACTTAAAAAAAAACCAAATTATAAAATTTGATTTTTAGACAAATTTTAATGGTAATAACATTAACTTAAGTCAATTAGTTTATTTTCGACAATTCTTTAATACAGGTATCAATATTTTTTTGCAGTCAATTAATTTGAAACGTAATAACTTTTTTCAAGATATTCTTTTTTGGAATTTCCTGACGTAAGTAAAATTTTTAAATCATTTATCACTCATATAGTTTTTATAATATTTTCGTCAACTAGTATCAATTTTATTTTATTTTAATAATTATTTCTTTAAAAATAACATTTTCAACTTGAAAACCACCATCGATTAAATATGATGCCAAGAATTATTAAATCTAAAAAGAACAAATCATTACTTATAAACAATGGGTTTTGTTATCAACATCTTGCAGTTATTAACTATAATATTATACACTGAATTTCCACGAACAATTTTTTCCTTGAGCTCGTGCACTGACTGCTCATAAATACGAAATAATCAATAGTATAAAAAACGTACTTCATTAAATTAAAAATTCTGCTGAACGGAATAACTTTAGAACATATTACTTACGACTTAAGGTTAAACAGAAGTGATTCAAATGCTGATGCAATGAACTAAATTCACAATAAATTTGTGGTTCTTATTCATTAGGTTTCCTAAGATATATAGCTGCAATATAGGCTTAACAAATAATATATAAGAGCACATAATCGGACATTAGAAACAATGGACTTTTGATATTTTATTCAGTTTTGACTCTTATCTAGATAAAAAATTACTCAACTATTATCTTGTCTAGATAACTATGACTGTGACATTCATCTATTGGTTCACGGAAAAAACAAAACAGTTGTTTGTACTATACAAATTTTAGGATTGACTGGACATTATAATTGCTATAGGGTATAAGGTTAGTCAGATTTACTAAAATATCATGTCAAGTTATTATAGTTAGGCGAACTGAAATATGCTATTTTAGCATTATTTTTTTAATTAATTCCAACATAAAAAACTGCGTTAACTATAAAATATAGTAAACATTACCCTAAAAAATGAATATATTTATATAGTCGTAATAAGTAAATCATTTTAGTTATTTTACCCATTAAATAGTCATATCTACTATAATTTGTTCTACTATAATATTATAGTAATTTTTTTTCCATGTTATCTTAGATGACGCGTTTTATTTAAATCATTTATTTTTACTAAATCCTCTCCACCAGAACACTATCCGATTTGTACATAATATTACCACATTACTGTACGTACTTATTGGTTACTTTATCCTAGGTAAATTATTCACGCATAATTAAAAATTGATTTTATACTTTATTTACAATATAATTTTGATAAAAGTTAGATTATTATCTTTATCTAATCTAGACGAATGTGAATTAGGCGCGTGTCTAGACAGATGTGTACAAAATTATCTAGATATCGATTTTTGTCGTCTATTCTCAGCACTGCTTGTATAATTACGTCGGACGGACATTATATGCGTATATTGGACAGAATTACATTTTACATCACAATTGATGCTGCAACACACCTCCTCGGTTTGTCAAACCCAGTGGCTGTCGATATTTATACCTAACTCTATCCAGTTAAGGAGTAGTTGGTTGGCTATTTCCACTACACGAACCGGTCCTTAGATCCGGGTTGTTGAATTTATATAAATAAAGTTTTCTGAGTTATATTTTACAGGTCCTGGAAACTTATGACCTGCGTTCATAAACTAACACAATTAACACGATATAGCAACGAATACAATGTTTTATTCAAGACTAAAGTAATTATAATATTATAACCAATAAAATACACTATCACCTGAGTAACCCTGTTCTTAAGGGTAGTATATTGAAGATAACAGGAGTAGCGGAGTACGAGTTGAACAATACTGAACCATTATAATTTAACTATTAGGTACGTTATTATATACTTAAAGTTAATCAATTAATTACGTTTAATAATATTGTAAATATGACTATAGTAGACTGATGTATAGTCTCTATTTCACGGATCAAAACTCGACTGGCTGCTATGCCAATAATATATATGCTCGTACTCTACGTTCCTGTTTTCTGTTTACCTAAGCAAATTCGCCGATAAATGACGAGTCAGTAAACTGCGAATCGTTACAATGCCTAGTCGGTATAAACAAAAATTGGACCTTACGTGTAGCGCCGATATACATACTCGTGACTTAACAATTTTTCCATCCCTACATTTGCTTGTGCAGGTGTGTGTGTGTGTGAGTGAGTGAGTGCTTTGGTGAGGAGAGAGAGAGAGAGAGAGAGAGAGAGAGAGAGAGGTGCGGGAGAGGGAGAGAGAGAGGCAAAGCGACAGAGAGATTAAGTGTGAGAGTGATGTATTTCCTGTATCCCCGGCGGGAAGAGATCTCGTTAACTTTGCGGAAGAACCATCATTATTATAATATACGGGCCCAAATTAATTATGTCAGAGGTGGAAAACGTTTTTGATCGACGTCTGGAAAAACGTTTTTCGTTTTTTTCCACACCGTTTCCAAACAACGTTTTTGATTTCGTACTATTTTTTTCCGAATTTTTTTTCATTCTCATCATACGGTTATCGAGCAATACATAGGCCATAGACCTGGACAGGCGGAAGGAGAGTTTAAACTAACGATTCTTAATATTTAAATTTAAATTACAAAAGCTGATTGTAATAATCTATACGAAAACTAAAAAGTCTTTAAATTTAATAAGCCAGTAAGTTAAGCGAAGCACTGTCCAGGAGTAAAAAAATCAAACGGTCCTGAACTCAAGAGTTTAATTATATTGTAAAATAAAACTAAAAATCAAAAAGTTGCTCTTACGGGTTGATCTTTATAATGCGCTTTGTAAAAACGAAGTGTGCCTTTATACCTTTTAGATACTTTCCGATTAGCTTTCACTCATCTGGATCGCCAATTTTTCGATTAAAGAAAATAATTATTTCTCTTTATAGTCAATTGCAGAGAATAGTCTTTATTACTAAATCCATTTTACAGTTTTTTGAGAAACCACGAATTTCTATTTTTAATGACCAGTGGAAATAGTACGTTGTGTATTTCACTCAACTATATATCCTATATCTTCGTACTATGAGAAATAGTACAATATGGCCTACTTTACAAATATTACGTTTTGTACGATTCGAGGAATTGGTAAGTTTCGTCAAATGAACAAACTATTTAACATGGGAAATACTACGTTTTGACATGGTTTTGTAAATAGTGCATTTGGAGAAATTTTTCCGTTGGAAATGGTGCGTTTTGCGTAATTTATGAGTTTCAGATTGATTTTAACAAGGGCGAAATAGTACGTTTCTGTTCAATTTGACGACGCCATTCGATTTATCGTACATTTTTACATATGAATCCACATATAACTCAATTTTGGAAATGTCGCCCCTCAATTTATTTTCGTATTTGATTCAGTTTTCGGGATCTTTTTGCTGTCGTTTTGCAGTTGTTTTTTGTTTTAATTTCCTATTTTTTGTTCTCGTTTCATAACATCATTCTTAACTGGATAATATACTTAATGTTTTTTATTAGGGATAGGGACTCGTCGAAGTTAGCATCACTTTTTCCAATATAATACCATTCAAAACATAAGTGATGAAGAAATTTGATTCATTGTATTAGGATTTAGGAGTGTAAGGCAATTTTTTTCTATGCACAGTGAGTTTGTAAATGACCTACATAATGTTTTTTCTTATACTTTTGCGTAGGTTAAGTACTTAAATAAGTGTACGTAGTATTACCTGTCGGTTGTGGTAATTACGGTATTCTGTCAATAGAGTGAAAAAAAAATTGTGAATACAAAATATAAAAGTGAACACGCTTTTAATTATTTCTTCAATTTTTTTTTTATATTTTGCGTACATTTTTAGTTGTTTGATGCTGCAGTAGTATTAAAAAAGTGTTCAATTTTTATTTAATACAATTAAAAATGTTTTCAACGATTATAACTCATATTAGTGTAAATACAATTAATTCAATATTAAATTATTATTTATCTTTTCACTCCATAATATTATGATTTCACTAACATTTGTATTCACTCAAATTTTCATTCCCGCATTTTCGTTCGCTCTTTTACCTTCGAACTTTCGTTGCAAAATCCACAAATTGCATAATATACTAAATTGGCTCAAGATACCATCTCCCCTTTAATCAGTCAGTGTTGTACGTCTATACAAATACACATTCCATCTTGTGGGTTTCGTCAGTGGTGTAATAATGTAGTATAGTCGTCGACTTTTTTTTTTTTTTTTGTAGAAAATAAACATAAAAATCCTCGAGTAAAACGAACCTGACCACGTTTTATCAATAAACATGTTTGCATTTTAATTTATAATTAAACTGTATTACATAAACAACTTAACGACAGTGTTTTTTTTTATCGTGTATTTATGATCATATTATAATACTGTAATACGTATGTACACAATGTAAACTTGAACGTTTCGGTCGGTCGATGCAAGTTTTTATAGCACATTGAGCGAGACTTCAAAAGGATATAAACGCGTGCATATTTTAAGGACTTTAATGGCTTAAGGTTTCTAGGCATAATACAGTAATGCGCGGACTTTGAAGCAAAGACTTCTATGTGACAATATCAATACTGTTCAGTAGAGCGCTTTTATAAATTAAAATAACGTATTTTTTCCCAAGCGATTTTGAAATATTTTTTGCATAAAAAATCCACAAACTTCAGTTCTATCAATTTATTATTAGGCATTGTAAAAAATATTTAGTATTTTAAGTATTTTGAGTACTCAAAGTATTATAAAACTTTAAAATTCCTAGTTTGGAAACAAAATGTTCTACCGATAGAAATTTTTGTTCATAAATAAAACGATTTATCGATAGAACATATTGATTCCGAATAAATTGATGTGTACTAACAATTATTAGCAGTGGTACAAACATTGATAAAATAAATATAATTAATATTTTAGTGGTTATATTCAGGAAAAAATATTTTTAATAAATCTATGACATAAAATAACCATAATAACAATCACAGACACCGCCATGTCCGGTGGATAAAAAAATGTTTTCGAAAATCTCAAATATCATGATTTATCCGTCGTGATTTATCCATCGCCTCGCCCTTCAACCTCTGATACGCTGGCTGCAGATCGTATCGCTTCCTCTTATCGTTGTAATATTTGCGGCCATATCCGCGCTATTGTGTCATTAGATTCGCATAATAGGTAATATGATGTGTACATTGTTATTATGTCAAAAAAAAAAAAAAAAAAACGACAACGAATACTCGACGACAATATTATTATAATGGTCGGCGAGAAATGAATACAATTATTTATGTTTTTGGTTTTAGCCGATGAGGAGAGAGGGTCGTCCATTACACCTGGATCTCTCCCCCCGGGCCCCCCGTCATGAATATACTCCACTGCGGCACACGTATGCCGCATTTATTTATTTATTTAAACCCTCACACGACCGCAAACGGTTTCGGAGGACATTTTATTACACACACACTCGCCACTACCCGCACATTTAATGTATAATTTTATCGTGTCACTGGTGTATAAACTCGTAGTTTTATATCGTGATTTTTACGTCTGGCGATTGTCGACCATCGGAATTGTTTTCCTCGGTCTCGCGATCCTTTTGCGTGGTAAAATTGTGTCTACATGGATACACCCGCAGCTCTGCAACTATACTAATGAATGAGGAGATGAGATCCGACGAGGCATCATATCGAATAGGAGATTAAAAACCGAAGACAATATTTTTTGATAACTCACCATATTATAATCCAACGAAATGACTAAAAAAAAAAATAAACTTTCCAACCGTTATAATACAACTGGCGTAAACAGAAATACAGATCGGGAGTTAGAGTGTGGGTGCAAAATGTACAAAGTAAAATGTGGAGTGGAGTAAGTGTAGTAGATAGTTCAGGTACTACCATTAAAGTCATATATCTAGTAAAAATGTATAAAAATAATAAATTAGTTAGTAGAAGTGATAATTCGGCTATGAAAAAAATACAAAAACATTTCAAAGATGAGAGTGGGAAGATAAAATTAAGGAGAAAGAAGAAGAGAAAGAAGAGGAAAATAATGATGAATTATTAATGATAAAATCAAATAGAGACTACTGACGTGATATAAATGTTTAACGAACAATTAATATGGTGTATTTAATTTTATATTATGTTACCTCTGACTAGGTAACTGATGTATTAGGTATTATAATATTAGGTAAGTTGTTTGAATATATATTTTATACTATGTTAGATTCTGAGCGAAGCTAGTGTTTTACAACGATGTTTATATTTTTTTCATTTTTATTATTTTTATCCTAGATACAAAATGTCTACCAGAAGTAGTGCTTTGATTTCAACGTTTAGTACCTTATCTTTTAGCAAATTGGATCAAGATATGTCATTCTTCGATTTTCTCGATAGTTATTTAATGATACCGACAAATTACGAAAAACCGCTAAAAATGGGATTTTAATTTCTAACGCTTCGTTTATCACCATAGAAACGAATAAAAAATTATTATATTATAATATTACTTCAACTTCCAAATATAATAAATAATAACATTATAAAATATCCAGACTGACTAACCGTCCCAGCTCAAAATCGTTTTTCTTGTACAATGGTATTATATCATTGAATTCAAGTTTAATACAATCCATTTTACATTGACCCACCAGTAACCTACTGTACAGAAGAGGTACATTCACTTATCCGCTTCTTTTTAATTTTCAAATTAATGATGTATTATAGTGTGTGGTTAGATGATAATATACCATTGTTAACTCATGATAAAAAGAATAGTGTGTGGCCTCCCTCTAAAAAATAACATAATATGATTGGTGATTTGGAGTTACAATATCTGCGGTGACGTTTATTTTGGAACGAAGAAGTGTTAAAGACGATAAAATTTGTTAGATTACTGGCATTTTACTCTGTTTTCCGTTGCCTATCAAACACATTTGGTTTATTTTTTTTAAGGGAATAAAATATGAATTGAATTTTTTGGTATTTTTTTTGGAAACACCAAAACATTAAACACTATAGGAATGTAACGGTAAACCCCTTGCTAGTCTTATATGCCAAATTCAAAAAGGTAACGTTAAACGGTTAAATCATATGTACCAGCTATAAATAACTCTAAACGAATTTTTTTTCAAACCATAGCTCTCTTTTACGCGTAATATCGAGCCCAGGGTACGATTATGATAATAATATATTATTATATTTTGTGATATCGAAATATTATGTTAGAGTAGGAAAGTTACTGTTTTCAGTAGTGAAATCGACGCTGAGTATAATAAACCTCGCAAACTGTCGAACGACGGCTGAAAATAATTATTCATTTATATCTAATAGATATGTAAATTTTACGAGTTGGGTCGATTTACCATTACTCTGCTGCAGATGTGGACATCATACATAATATACCCATTTTGTTTTCGATTAAAGTCAGTTGTATTAAAATATAATAATATACGAAAATATGAAATCATTTCGCGAGGACGGTTTGTACACAAATGAACGCTATTACAAATGATTTATGTTTATTCGTCACAAAATATTTTGACCATGTGGAAAAGACTTACAATTTTAAAAACGATGCCAACAGAAATATATAATTTTTGACACGGCCGACAGCATGCATGGCTCGAGTGTTTTAATCGATTTTTTTTTTTTCGTTTCCAATGACACTGAACAGTTATTGTAACGGGAAACCATCACGAGACACTTAAAAGGTTCTTCTCGACAGGGGCATTCAACAACGAACTCGACAGATTTAAACCCATTAAAACCGTCTGTTGGAACAATACATTTAGGCATAAGAAAACCACACCGTCGCGACACGACAACATACGCATATTATGTGGTTTTTTAAACATAAAATTGCTACGCATCGTAAAGATTTGAGTTGTCCACGATCGTGTCCAAGGACGTTTACAATATTTACCGATTATGATAATATAATTTCATTTCATTTAAACCTCCGATTGTGATAATTATATGTCACCGTTGTTCTACCTACTCAATTTTAGATATATATTTCAAAGATAGTGACAGCAATAAGCTTACAGCGGTTTGGCCCAGAAAACTCTACTTTTACTATGAATAAATATATGAACAATACTGACAAACACATTTAATCTAGCCCACGTATTATTAAATTCTTCAATTTATTAATATCCATATCCATCCAGAAAACAATTTATCACCAACAATGTTTGTAACAAACGAATGGTCGTGTAGGCATATAACAGTTTAATTCAAGAAAACGTGCGTCAAAAAGGATAAACTATAATGTGTTCTAAAATGTCATGAAATTTATTTTTTTGAAATATTTCATGAAACTTTCATGAAATATTTTATTTTTATGAAAAATAATAAAAAAATCATTTTAATTTAAAAATAGAGTAGAAATGTTATTGAAATATTTCTTACATACCTAATACATTATGCAAATTACATAATTTTCATATAAACATACTTCAAAAAGTTTCAAAACACCTGAATTACCTATAACAATTTCTTAATTTGTGTTTATTTAATATTTTATAATTACTAATTAGATATAGTTATAACCAGAGTCCCTATTATAAGTATCTATGAGTTAAAATCTTTTATAGTAATCTCATTTGAATTCAAATAAAAAAAAAATTAATTTCAGAAAAGTTCAGAACTTAAAATATATAGGAACACGGTACATAAAACACTTTCTATTATAGATATAAAAGGAAGGATGGAGGTTCAGTATTTAATAATTATTGATATGATTTATTGGTTGGGAACACAATGTAGATAAGATAATGATAAACATACTATATACCTATATTCTCTATATTACTGTGAACCGATAATCACTAATCAGCTCTGAAATCAGTGTAACCATCTAGTGATGATTTTGTCAAACATAACAAAAACACAAAACTAAAAAAAAATTAAAATAATATATTTTTCAATATTTCAAGAAGGCTGAAACTTTCAAGTTTGAAATATTTCGAAGTGAAAATTTCATGTGAAATATTTCATACTCATAACCCTAATAATGTGTGAATCAGTTGTAAAGCTCGAAAGTTATAGGAGCTAAAAGGTGAAAATATTCACAAAAAAATGCACGAAAAAGTGTAGTAAAAATGTAACGAAAAAAAAACATTTTATGTCATTAATTTGCACTAAAATAAATGTAAGACATGCGAAAATAAATGTATTACATTTAAAATTCGTGGAAATCTATTTGCCATTTTATTATTTTATTGAACGGTAAAAAAAATTGTTGAAAAAGTATATTCTAAAAGATGATGGTAGACGGTGGAATATTAGTGCGATAGAGATTAAATGTGCCCATGGCACCATCGTCATTCAACTAATAGTCGACTGCGACGATAAGAATAAATACTTACATTGAATGGTATTGAGTTTTATGTACAATATTCCACAGCTTGAGAAAGAAAAATATGAATTCGGTTTTAGAAAATATTAAATAGGTACTCATAGTATATTGCGTATGAAATTCAAGAAATATGCACTTTTCCCCTAAAATGTAGGTCAAAATATGCAAGACATGCATTTTAAATTTTTAAGCTCACTATCGGATAGATCGGATTTCTAGCTAATCTGCTATTGGTCGAGAGAAAATAGAACAATATGTGATCCCTCCAACTCCCGACCCCTAAGATATGATAACACGATAAAGATGGATTTTTATGTCAACAACATTAATCGAAGTGGGAATTTCGAAAAAGGGCGATCTCGAGTTGTGATAAAAATAGATTTTTACGCGTTTTTTTCCATTTAAGCATATTGACCGATATTTTATGAGCGAAAGGGCCCACATCTGTTTTCCACTGTGATGGAAAAAACATTTTTTTTTTTTTCAATTTTAAATCACTATAACAGTCCTCGTATAAATTTCGAAAATGACTCATCTCGGAACACTAAATGAATCACTTTTCCAATGAAATTTCACTTCAAGAATATTATATTACGTAGTCATAACATTAAGTAATAGTCCGTAATTTTAGAAAAAAAAATTGGTGCTTACAATAAAAAAAAAAAATTAAAAGGAAAATCATCGAATTCTCAATCTAACTAAATCGTCTACTAGGATTTTCAATTTAGTACCAAATTTAAAGAATAGTGATTGTCAAATCTATAGCTGTGACTTTATATCGTCTACAAACCGTTCGGAACATCGAAATAGGTATGTTACAATATATTTTCGAACAAAACGAAAAGCTTTAAAAAACGGCCTACAAACAATGTAAACAGAAAGTACCATAAAATAAGTCTGTCGCTTGTTTTTTTTTCTACAAAACAATATGCCCTACAATCGGGGGTAGGCGTTACAAGTAAATTGTCACATAACGATATTGGATTATAAATGGGATGTCGTAATCAATACCAGTAAATAACGAACGGATGTGAAAATGTAAAAGTACAGAACAACTCAATCACACAATTTTTTTTTTACCGGAAGAATAAATATTGAACAGCGTACCATTTTTTTGGTTTTAGATGAATTAGTTTTTCACGAAAAACTTGGCATGAGCCTACTATGACGTACAGTAAACCTAATTTCAGGGTAGGAATCCAAATTTTAAGCACAAACTATTTATCCGTTCGTAATAATACCTTTTGTCTGAGATAAAGTTATATCAACTGTACTAGCTTAAACTTTGAAATCGTAAATTCGATTAAACATCTAAGACTATAGCTGGTAACTATATTAACGTTTTTGATATTTTACCCCTCCCCCCCCCAAAATTTCGTTCAATACTGTGAGCAAGTGTTTTATGTTAAATTTGGTAGTGATTGACATATTATTATGGACCATTTGCAGGTGATCAAGAGGTTGAGCAATCGTGACCAAACTTAACGGAAATTATTTTATTAATATATTTATAATTATAATTTATTTATTTTACCATTTATAATTATTTTGTTCATCACACTTTGTTTCTTTTAAGAAATAATTCCTCGCCAAGTAAATAAATTATTGAAACAAAATAAGTTTATTTAAATTCGATATACTTTGCTTTAGTTCATGATATCATATCTTTATAGTGCTTAAAGATCATATATTTTTTTACTTTGCCATTTTTACACGTAGTTTACGACAGGTTTTTCTTGTGACATTGGCAACGCTAATGCGACGACGACGGCTACTCTGATTCTGAATTCAATATAAATTTGAAATTTCCATTAAAAAGTTAAAAATTTACCATTTATAACTTAATTTCTGAAGGTACGATTTTAATGATTCTTACAAAAGCACGTTCTAGGCTATATTTCTGATGTTTTGTAGTTCACTGGTAGTTAATTGATGCATTAGACAATTAGTTATGTCGTATAACAAATTTACCTGTATTTTAAGCAGTTTAAACAGGCAACTACTGCTTCGATATACTATCGTGCAGCTATTATTGTTTTTTACTTGGCTCGCGCCACGACCACTAATCCTCTGTAACTGTTTGTTATCCTCAATAACAAGACGTGTAAATGTAAAAAGCTTCTGCTTAGCGAAGCTTTACGGAGGGTTTTTCTCTTGATAATAATATTATGAATGAAACCTCTATGACAGCCACTTCAAAGAGTTCGCTCACTTTGTAAACCGAATTAAGACCATATAGTAATATTATTATTATGTGTGTGTTTTTTTTTATTTTATTTTATCGAAAACCGTATCGATCTCTTCCGCGGTTGTTAATCATTCAACAGAACGCGGACAATAATATAATACAATAAACAACATATTTCTATACCGACACCCGGGTAATATAATATCGTTATACAACACCGTCGTGGTATCTCGAAACGCTATCGGAAACCAAACGCAATAAATAAATTATTTATTCGGATGCAGCCGACGAAATTTACGACTCCCTAATTCGTTTGATCCGCATAATTTGCAGAGCGTGATCGCTTCTCGTATAATATCTGGCAATTTAAATAGAATTTTCTCAGACAGTAATGTTATCGACATTTTTGGATGCATTTTTTTTATGGACGCAATATATTTTCAAGTCGTTACGAGCAAAAGAAAAAAAAAATTAAATATTAATATATTACTTGTGTTAAAAGGGCCAATGTCTTTAATGATGTATGACCAAATTAGATTTGACATTGGACTTTTTGACAATAATCGATAAACTAATAATTGATTTATTATGGTCCTATGTTGACATTTTCCACATATTATCTACAGTCACAACATTGGCCATTTCGAAATCAATTAATAAAGTTTATAAATTTAAAAGATACATTATGCTCAATAGAATATTATTTTTAGGTTTTCATATCAAAGTCAAGTTCTTTAATTATTAAAAACTGTTTATTTTAAATTTTAGTTTTTGGCCAATGTTAAACCAAAGTAGTTTTATTATTTTTTCTGGAGAGCCAATGTCAAACTAAAACGTACATATTTATACTTAATAACAAAATTAGAGTCATACAATAAAACAAAAAAAAAAATATGATTAAGTAACCGAATATTTAGAGTTCCAACGTCAAATTTAAGATTTTTATGTACATTTTAAAAATTGGCCAATTTAATATTTTAAATTCCTGAATATTGTAAAAAATTACCTGGGCCCTTCTTGCACCGAGCCAAAGAAATAATATTTCGCTAAACTCCGAAAACCACGACGTCTGCTCGGTGGAATTAATATTATTTTTGGG
The DNA here is from genome assembly GCA_949089665.1 of Macrosiphum euphorbiae. Lineage (NCBI taxonomy): Eukaryota > Metazoa > Arthropoda > Insecta > Hemiptera > Aphididae > Macrosiphum > Macrosiphum euphorbiae. The sequence continues at coordinate 6,824,058 of CARXXK010001085.1, forward strand.
TTCGGTCGAGAGAAGAAGCAAAAAGACTCACCAGATTTTCCATTTATGTCCATAGCCTTGAGGTTCCTGGCCTCAATGATGCCGAGTGTCAGATTGTTGGTCATCGGGTTGTAAGACAACGAAGTCAACAAATGTCCGCACTTGTCCTTTAAAGGAGCCGTGAGATCCTTCCAAAATACCGGTTTCGCCGTAAAGTCAACCTAAAAAGGACGAGACAAAAATAAATTCCAACTCAAGATAATATTTATATATTATTATTGCACATGTTTAAAAAAACCAACACTCGCACAGAGTCCCCCACTTGAGCACAATGTATACAATTTCGGTGGAAAATCCTTTGACGTAGTGTTTAGTAACATAAACCGACTGATAATCGTAACACGTTAATAGTTTTACTATTTCAGCATACGAAAATTATTAGTAATTTATCAACAGTCTCATCGAAAACCGATATGTATCAATATTAATTTTTTTTTTTAAATTTTTTTTTCCTATCGGGAGCCACTACAAACGACGATTGTGGTGTTTTTTAAATGTATACATAGTATTCACACGGAAAAATTATGGGACATTACATTTTAAACTGTGAAAAAAAGAAGAAATCAAAGGGGGAAACAACCTTTAGGTAGTCATAAGTGCATATTATGAAAAATCCACATAAATAGATTGACGTTAAATCAGTTAATACCGTTTTGATATTTTTATAAATATTTTTGAGCTGCTGTCTGAATCGGCGGGATGAGTAATGCTAGAGATGTAGAATTGACTTAAAAAAAATATCCGTCAATTTACCAATTATGCTGTAAAAAGGGTAAAATATAATCTAAGGTTAAATAATACAATTTCTTAGAGCCATCTTTTTTATTAGTAAATACGATTGTCATTTCTATTGTTTTATTCTCGGCGAATTTAGTTCTTTCTAGTAATTACAATAAAGAACTAATAATGGATCTATTGTTCTGCACCAGTACATATTATGAATATTTAATGATTAAAACTAATTTATCAAAATTAACAAAGCATTTTCTTTATTTTTTTATGTTCAAATGTCAAAACATTTATATTTATTTACTTTTAGCCATTACTTATATACAGTGTCGACAAAATAGAAAATATGATTAGTATGATAATTATTGTGTTGGTATTTATTATCAGTTGATAAAAAATATATATCATTGCAATTTATTCGGGATATGCGTTTTTGATTGAATATGATTTGAGGGATCACGCAAAATTTTTTGGGTAAAATAAAATTTCGTAAAATGTAAGTTTAATTTTTATATTTATAGAAATAACCGTAAAAATTTACCAATTAAATTTACAGCACTCACACCTCTCCTTTTGGAGGTTGTCATAAAAATTAATTATTCTAGTTCATGTGATCGTTTTGACCGCGAGTACCTATTATATTCCACCCAAAAATAACCTATTGCAGGTCTGGTTTCGATCTGATAATGAGATTTCAACCTAGACCTGACCTACTCAAGAGTTTTGGAAATGGCTGAGGCGAGTAATAGTTTCGAAATCATAAATACTAGGCAGCTAACCAAACACTAGTCTGATGCAGATCTTAGAACATGTTTATTAGTCAAAAGAAACATATTTGTTGGTATCAGCAATCGATCCGAAAGATTTTTAGTATTTCAGTACATAGGATTTTAAAATGTCGTGCAATTTATTTGTTTGATAGTATATTTCATGAAACTCTAGTAAAATATTAAATTAATGTGAAAAAAGGTGGGAAAGTGGATGTCACTCTGCTGTACTGCAGGTTACAAGTGGGTCACTGTTTAATGGATGGTATTAAATTTGAATTCAATGATATAATATCATTTTATAAGAAAAACGATTCTGAGAGGAGACTGTATGTCAGTCTAGTTATAAGACATTAAATACTTATCTATGTTATTAAATTATATGGAATTTATGAATAAATTATTCATTGCCCCTTAAAATATACACAGTCTTATCATTGAGCATACTTCTTATTCCTTATAATATGATGGTAGATTGTATGGATAGACCATAATATTTTGATTTTTCAGTTTCATATATTTTTAAATTACAACAAAAAACCAAGATCGTTAATATTGATTTTAATATGTAATTTTGTCCAAATATGAATTTAAAATGTCTGTAAAAAATAACTGTGCTCATATATTTTTTAGATTTTTTGGCTACAGTATGAACTATTTATGAGAATCATTTTTTTAAATTTTCAATCCTTAGCTATAAAAACTGAACATTTTATAATTTATTAATTACGATGATTGATAATTTTCGAGATTTTGATAAATTTTGTCAAAATGTGATCTTTAAATGCTTATAAAAAAAAATTGTGCATATGTATTTTTAATATTTTTCAATTGCTATTGTAACAATATATCAGGAGCCTTGAATTAATTTTTTACACTTTTTGGCACAACAGATATAACTTAATTGATATTTATAGAAAAAAAAAACTAAAAAAATTGAAAACTGAAAATGTCCGTAAACGGCTCAAAAAGAGTCAAAATATTTTCAAAATTGTATGGTGTATAGGAAATTCTAATATAAACATTCAGTGAAATTTTCATGTATCTACAGTAATTCGTTTTTGAATTACAGCAAAAAAAGGAAATCGCCACATGAGAAATCGAGTAAATATCCAATGTTGTAAAAATTTGAATTTCAAACGCCCATAAAAATTTAATTTGACTTTCTTATAGAATTTTTTTTTTGATAAATGTAGGAAATCTTATAAGGAATCTTGTACTACATTTTCATATCTTAGATTTAAAAAGAAAAATTTTTATGAATTTCTAACTTGAAATAATTTGCAAATTTTCGTGATTTTTCCATATTTTGTCATTTTTTGAACTTTAAATGCTTAAAAAAAAAAAACTGTGACTAACGATTTTTAATATTTTTCATCTGTCTTTGAAACAATATAGTAGGAGCCTTGTATTAAATTTTCAAGTATTTTTACTCAACAAAAAAATTTTTATTGATATTCATAAAAAAAAAAAACTAATAAAATTGGAAACTGAAAATGTCCCTAAACAGTTCAAAATAAATCCAAATATTTTGAAAATGTTATCGTGTATAGAAAATGCAAATATAAACAACTACTGAAAATTTCATGTATCTACGGTCATTTGTTTTAAAGTTACACTAAAAACCAAAATCGATTTTCTCGAAAACAGATTTTGCGTAAAAATTCCCGTTTTTCCTTAATTTTTCTTTTGTTTTTCCCGGCGCTTTTGAAAACTACTGGGAAATTTAAATTTTGACCTCCTCAATGCACCAACGATATTCACTTTCCAAGAACAAGATACTGAAGTTGAAAATCGAAGCATTATTTCGACTACTTATCGTGTACACACACAAAAAAAATTTAAAAAAAATTAAAAAATTAAAAAATAAAAAAATAAAAAAAACACACATCATTGTAAAACCAATACATTCATCGTTCCACTCAGAATCTAAAAATGTTTTTTTATAATGTACACGGGTGTTTATGAAATTATAGTCATACACGTTCGGAAAAAGAGCATTTTTTAAAAGTCGGTTAATCGTATCGAATACTAATAACCAATAAATAAACAATAGCCGATTGTAGGGCCGAATTGATAAATCGCGGGCATGGAATCAAAGGGTTCTATGTGACAATATCAAAATTGTTCATTAGAGCGATTTTAAGATTCAAAAATTAAAATATCATATTTTTGCCCAAGTGATTTTGAAAATCAAAAAATCCACAAACTTCCGTTCCATCGATTTATTAATAAGTTATGCAAAAATAAATCCTTGTAAATACTCAAAATATTAAATAACTTTAAAACTCCCAGTTAAGCCAACAAAAGGTTCTACTGATAGACCATTTAAATGTTGACAAATTTGTTCCCAATTTTATTTTTTAAAAATAAAACGTTCAATCGATAGAACATAATATTCATTCCAAACAAACTAATTGATTTGTTTTAACTTAATTTTAAATATGTACTTTTTTTGTGCATTATTATAGGTATTGAAATGATTATCTTGGGTAGGTACCTATTTTGGTATTTTAGTACGGCGGCGTGTGAAATGTGCCAATTTTTATAAATAACAACAAACAAAGTATGTGTATTAGATAACACTTTTTGATTTAAATATAAATTTAAAAAACAAAATGTTCTATCGATGTATCTAACACATATTGTTTTTATATAAGTCACTTAGAACCTTTTGTTTCTGGTAACTTTTTAAATATGAGATAGATACATTTTTTTCTAAGACTAAAAAATAGAGAAAACTAATTCTTGACTGAACAGATAAAAAAACCACTTTTGAATTTTTTTTGATAAAGAACTTTTTGATTCCAAGTCCACGAAATTATGCATTCACCGATGATATACCAGAGTTGAGATGTTTAAAACATTTTGTTTTAAACACTTGTTTAAAACATTTTGTTTTAAACACTTGTTTAAAACATGTTTTAAACATCTAAATTGATCAAACATGGTTTTGTTTAAAACGTTTAAAACAAATGATTTAAACAACATAAAAAAAACAGCTAGTTTAAAACAGAAAATCATAATTTATGCGCATATAACTTATTATTTGTAAGTTCGTACTGGCAACTCCTATTTATTATTATTTTTTAATTCATAAACAAATTTAAAATTTATAAAATGTATAATGATAATTTTACTTATTTAAATTACTAACACTTCAATGGTTATATAATATATTATTTCTGTAGTTCTGGGTAATATATTTATTAATTATTTATTTATTAGAAACTTCACTATAATATTTCCAAATGTCATCACGTCTTCGTCCCGTGAACATGTGTTCTATCTTTTAAGTTTTATTTTGTTTCACACTGTCGCTAATGTAGTATTGTAGTAATGTCAGATGCAGAAGAATAACTCAATAATATCAAAATTAAATTTCATTGATATCATATCATATTATTATTTAATATTTTTTACCTTTATCATATTTTATAATCGGAAATATTGTGGCGCAAACCCACCAAAATTTAAAATAGTAAATACAGTAATCAGTATTCTTTATCACGATGTAGATAACAGATCAGTTCTTTATCATCAATCATTATCAAAATATTCAAAAACGATTTTTAAGTGTAAAACCGATAGCCGTGGTTAAATTACACGTCAAGTTATAAAAAAATTATGATATTAAATTATTAAATAAATGATTTTTTTTTTAAATAAATAACATATTTTGTTTTAAACTCGATTAAATCATGTCTTAAACATGTTTAAAACAGCTGAAAAAATCATTTTAAAAAAACATGTTTTAAACAAAAAAATCATGTTTTAAACGATTAAAACAATTTTTTTGATTTTTTTAAAAAAATCATGTTTTTAATCAACTCTGTGATATACCTATGTATTATCATTTATATTTAATTTATAACCATTGACCTAGTAACTCGTAAGCTTTGGTTAATAAGTCTCATTCATTTTCAGTGTTTCCTGTGAGTAATCAATAATAAATTCCGACATTCTATAACCGAAATATTTTTCTCAATTTCATTGAAGCCAAGAAGAGAGAAATTCTCAATTTTTAAAAATTTTTAATTCAGTTCCTATCAATAGCTATAAATTGAAAGTTGTATATTATATACGTTTTCGTGCTCTGAATAATAAACTGTAATTCACTTATCGTTGATTATTATTATTATTATTATTATTATGTTAACCGTAAATAGTTTTATTATTTTTTTGGCAGTTATCGATTCAATTAAATCGTTTGTTTACTTTTTTTTTACTCGCCCATAGCGTTATGTTACTTTGTTAATTGTTATAAATTATTATTGTGTTTATACAAAGGAAAACTTGTCTCGTTTCAGTTGGTTTTTCTCCGAGTACACCACCTAATAAATATTTTTAATTATAGTTATTATTGTTTTATTTTTCAATTGAATAGAGAGACAAATAAAGTACTGTTTCTTTATTGAAACTCCACGGAATGTGGTTACAAAAATTAATTTACTTGGTACCTAAGTTAAGAGTGTTTTTATAATATAATAGTCGAATACCCCTAATTTTTTTAATTAGTATTTTGTAAAATTGTGTTTATGTTATTTCATCTGAGACATGTATTGAAAATTCGTACAATACCTTATTTCAGAAGTTAATGGTTTTTTTTTTTTAATCAGTTTCGTTTATTTATTTAGTTCTTTATAAGTTGGTAGAATTAATTTATTTCAATATTATATTTGGACTATTAAATTACACTAATCAAATGTAAATAAAAAAATGTTCTCCTCACCGCTATTTCCATATTATCGTCCGTGTTTCGGGGAACAATTATTATTATTTTTTTTCCCATCTGATTTCTATCTGATTCCTTATTAGCTTTAAAAGTCAATGTTACACGTGTTTGTAATATAATGACTACCAGTGCAATGTGCAGGATTTTTTTATATGAGATAGGGAGAGTCGTACGTTTTGGATTTTTGGCCGAATTAGTCCTCGCGAAAATAAATCAGCTCACACAGAAAATTGGATTCATGATAATATTGTATACACGGAAATCAATTCGGTAATTTTTTCCTTACGATGTGACACATAATATTATTTAACATATTTTTGGATTTTGATTTTGAGGTGATGACTTGTTTTTAAAATTTTTTTATTTCAGCGTTACACTTTGAAAAAATGTCATTGAAGTTCTCGCCAAGACGTGACATCAACAAACTCGGATCTTAAGCTACAGTTTACGAATCGTACTTTTCAACATATTAGAATGAGATACTAATATTATTACGATCGGTTGCACGCAAATCTGTTTTGAAACAAATCACTTCAACTATAGGTATCATACAGTGTGTAACAGGAAAACGTGTTGCAAAAATTATGAAAATTAGTCAGTGAATAATTTAAAAATATACTCGTGTCAAGAAATTCCCTAAAACGATATTTTGAAAAAAGTTATTAGGTTCTAAATAGACTTACTCAAAAATTTTAAAAAGTAACTACTTTCTTAGTTCAATTTTTCACCAAATTGGGTATTTTGAATTAAAAAAAAAAAAAAAATTGAATCGAAATTGAATTAATTTTCAATTTAAAGAAAAATATATTTTATTTTTATAATAAATGTGTAGCATCTCAAGTTACTATAATATACTATGTATGAAAAAAAAAATAAATATTGATTGGAACAAAAGTTATTTCATCCGTCAGGTCTCCCTGTTACACCCTTACAATACACTCTACAGCACTGGCTTCATGCTGAATGCTGGTCTGGGGCTTACCTTTTTTTGGAAATACTTACTTTTCAATTTAAATAAATTGATAATTTGGTATTTTTACGATAATCTAGTTTCAATAGTGAAAAAACAACAGAATTACAAACGACCACCTACGAATTTAATAATTTCACTAAAATGAAATAAAATTTGAAAATAAAAACAGCCACAGACCCCCTAACATCAATGCTTACTACCAATTGGAATCACGGCTCAAATGTATTATAATGCTGCACCGACTACACTCAGAGATTCCCAGGAACACAACTTGACGTTAATTTCCGGGAATTAAATCTCGGGAATCGTACGGAAGTTTTGGGAAGGAATTATAGTTTCGCGCTAAATAATCGCTTCGTATTTCATTTAAACGTTCCGGTTTTTTTTTGCTAAACTTCCATTGGAACAATGCACTTTGACCGCTTAAAATATAGTACACAAAAAATTAGGTCTCGATTGGGTTAATACCTGTAAGTACTTATTATACTATTGTGTACACGTGAATCAATGGGCCCCATTGTAATAATCTGATTTTTTTTATGACGTTAATATAAAAAAAACATCCTAACAAAAAAAAATATCTGTTAACGTTGTTTGTACTGAAACAATATGATGAATATTAATTGATAACGGTTAATAGAAATTAAATTTAAATTTAACGACACTTTACGAATCACATTTTTTTGGCATGTCGAAATTTCAACGAAGATTTTCGAGACATTTCTCGGTTTAGATACAGTCGAGGACCCAGAACAGTTCCTACTTTTCGATATTTTAGCTTTTAACTTGCAAACAGAGAAAACACAATCGGAGATATACTGTAATATCGGCGCCTAAGAACCATCGTGTCCAATCTCAGTTTTTCCAACTTTTCAGGTTAAACAAAAAACTGTATTTTTTTTTTTGTTAGGAATTTTGAATAACCTATTTGATTAATTATATATTATAATAAAATTAAAATTAAAATAAATTCAAGATGAATGAAATGTTTTTTTTTTATTTATTCTATAATTTTATTTAATAAAATTGTGCATAATAACTACTGTCAATCACTAAGTTATTTGACTCCCTTACCGACCAGTGGCCTCATGCAAAGCCATAACTTTATTACCCATATGGCAAGTTCAAAGTTCACCAAATTGGTAATACACGTGATGTATACCCTAATATAAAGAAATAATGAAAAAAAAAAAATTCAGGACTGAAAGGGTTAACTCTAAAACGTTTCATCGTATTGTCAATAATAATAATAACATTAGTAATACTAATTCCATCGAGTTGTTGGCTGCTGAGGGCTCTCTATTATTAGTTCCGATATTTTTAGATTGGCCTTGATACCACTGATAACAACTTTAGATAGGCCATGATACCACTAATAAAAATATTTGATAGGCCATGATACCGGTAATTACAAACGATATTAGATGGGCCATGATGACATTTGGAATTTTCACAGCGAACCTTCCGGTCAAACATCGAAACTAATCACTTGTTCTCACGCGTTTCGAAAATATGAATCTATAGATATATAAAACACATATTTGAATATTTTGAGGGTCTTTAGCCATTATATAGATACAATAGGTATATAAACCTTGACACATTGGAAAAACTTTTGATCTCATCAATATTTTAATTTTTGTTAATATACGCTTGCGGTACAAGTCCGGTAAGAACATTTTTTTTTTTAATACTTACTGAAAATAAAAAAAAATTTAATTTTTTTTGGAAAAATTCAAAATAGCCCATCTATATGGCAATTCTAATTTATAGAAAATGTTTGACTGTAAAAAATATTTTTATAGTAGGTAGTTTATTTTTTGAAATATTTTTTTGACGACGCAAACACTTTTTTTAAATATTTAGTTTTAGAATTTTCAAACATAAGTAATTCTTGAATTAATTATCATCCCTATAATTTTCATATATTTTTTTTTTCACACGTTTAACTTCTATCGATTTCTCACTTTTAATTTGTCTTGTGGATATTTCACGGGTATCGATACGTTTTGAGGAACCCTGGCCGTAGGTACAATTGAAAAATGCTCAAAAATAACGGGCATATGGAGTAATTAATTTTGTTTTCGTTAAAAATGTTCTTAAATTAGTTTAAATAGCTATCAACATAGCTCAACTCATTGAACAAAAGACGAAAAAACATCTAAATTTAACAAAAAAAATATTATTTACTTTGCCCGACAGTGAAGTATTATAACCTCGAAAAGTGCTCGGCAATGAAAAGATTGAACTCGGGGTAGTATGAGCGGCTCTCGAATAATTATTATTTTTTCTCGTTCCGCGACAACGACATAATATAATATGATATAATATATATTTTGTTATTATTTCAAACACGTCAAGGCGCTTGACGTTTCGCCCTGATGCACTTACGTTGTTCAACTCGATGTATGTCTCGCCAATGGAATCGTCTCTGGAGAACCGATCGTAATCGAACACGTGCAAGTGAAGAGTCCGATTGTGCAGCTTTTGCATTGTGAAACCTGAAACAGAAATATCGACACGGCTTAAATTTACAAACGGCATACTCGGAAGTCCTGAAAGCGTACGTACTAGCAAATTCTCGAAAACAACACTACTCGATCGTTTGATATCAATTTCAAATTTAAATACCACGACATGGATGGGCCGAATTCAAGATCCAAAAGCATGTTTTCTGGGTAAAAGGATGGACTCGGACATTTCGAAAATTACCTATTACGTCCTCGAAATTATAGAAGGACATGGGGGGGGGGGTGTGAGGGATTTGGCCCACTCATTCTTGTTTAGTCTGTAGCTCGTAAACGGCTATGACTGACAAATTCTGAATTTAACTCGCAAACCTCAATCGGTGAACGGTTTGATTTGCTAATATTAATTCAATTTTGTTTTATTGTAATTTGACTGTCAAGTTCAAGACTGTAACAATGCAAAAAAATAAGTTAAATTATTTATTACCGGAGAGTTCTTATAGGTATATCGTTTTAGAAAGAAATAACACTGTTTATAATATGCAATTCAAAAGTGCAACAAGTATGCTTATTTGAACCGATATTAAAATGTATTTACGGCAAGATGTTGACAATATAATTATGTATTATAATATTTCTATATTGAATTGTTTTGGCAATCACATTAGTCAGTAATCAGTGATAAATTTATAATAATATTTAACATTAAATTATATTAATTGATGATAATACTATTATTGTGTTATGGTGTCATTTAACATTTTAATAAATAAAATCTTGTATCTCATAAGTTATAATAGTAATATTATGTTGATACAGTCCTATAGTCTAAATGTTAGTACAATTATCCTATAGTCTATATTACTACTATTTCAAGTGATATTTAAATACAAAATATAATGTCGAGACAGAAATCAAAAAGAGCGAAATTAATGGCATCAAGCTCAATCAAAGCTGATTGTTTGCCTATTGAAGAACACAGGTAAGTATATTCTACATCTATGGTAATTACTGGACAGAATAGGGAAACGTTGAAATTAAAAGACAGGGCTTGAAACCGATTGAAAAAATGTTAGTTTTGGTTTCGATTTTGTGTACCAGGTTTTATTTTTTTCGGTTTTGGTTTCAAATTTTAAATTCCGGTATTAGGAAATTTCGTATTTGGTTTCGATTTGCATACTGGTTTCTAATTTTTCCAGTTGGTTTTGAATTCAATACAGGTTTACATTTTTTTCCAGTTTCGTTTTAGATTTTTTTTTTGATTTCAGTTTTTTAACGGTTTGTGCACTGAAATGTGCATTAAGAGTTTCGAGTACCACTAAATAATATTTACAAATTACAACGAAATAACTAAAACTGTAATTCTTTAAATTTAAAAAATGTCTATAAAAAAAAAAAATTATAAAATTAGTTTATTAATTTTTTTGGTTACAGCACAAATATACTTATGAGTAACATTGTTTTAAATTTTCAATGGTCAGCTATAAGAGTCGAATATTTTATGCATTTTAAATGCTTGAAAAAATATAAACGAAAAGAAATTATTAACAATATTATTAACTATAGAACTAAATAATTTTAAAATGTTCATGATTTTTAAGGATTTCGTCATAATTCTAAATTTAGACGCTAAAAAGACGATTGTTTTTTTTATTTTTACACCGAAAACTTAGTAGGACATTCATATTGAGTTATAACACTTAATAGTGTTTCAATCGAGCGAACAACTATATTTTATCGACAATAATTTAAAAAAAAATACTTTGATGAAATCGAAAATTACTCAGTAATATATTATAATAAGTACTCAAAAAGAGGCAAAATATTTATTCAATTTTATCATATTATGTTATCTCAATGTTTAATGAACATTCCAAATATCCATAATTTGTTTTCAGTTTTTCTCCCGACGCTTTTCAAAATGACTGGGAATTTTTTACTTTTGACCCCTCAAAGTACCGGAGAGATACACTTTCCTACTAGAAAATCCGTCAGTAGTCGAAACACATTTACTGCTTCAAAAGTCGATAAGAGATACGAAAAAAAAAACACACACAAGACCATCGTAAAACCAAAAAAAGTGCTACACTCAGAATAATCTAAAACCTATGCCAAAATTTCAAAGGGAGAATCCACGCATGCGCCTCCCTGACGTTCAACACCGCTGCAGAGTGTATAATTTCTATCGATTTTTTTTTTTGTCTTTCGCACCGGAAACGGTACACGAAAACAACATAATTAATTTCCCGCGAGTTGTCGTACAAAATATATGTTGTGCATATAATTTATATATATATATATTATATATATTATTATTGGGGCGTAACATACGTACGCATATATAAATCTGCAGAATGTATAACACATATTATATAAATATATGAGTTTTGACTGTTCGAACGCCGAGAACATAAATCATTTACAGTGCACATAATAATATATCTACGAGATGCTTGGACCCGAATCTCTGAAAAACAAAAAAAGTATTGAATTTCCTGCAACTTATTCGTAAACCATACATGGTTTTGCTTTTTACTAAAGCCGATTTCGTATAATGTTTCCAGCAACAATGGTATCTTACAATAATTATAGTCTGTTATAGTCATAAGTTAGAGATTACGGGTTAATATTGTGACTATAGCTGGTAATTTATGTCGTTTTAATCAATTGATCGAGCATTTTTTTCCAAAGTAAGTTCTGCAAACTTTTAAGTTTTAATGTACAAAACGTTTTGAGGAACATAATATATTCTGTTTTGTATATGTGTTTATGATTTCGTAAGATTGAATTTTAAGTTTTATGATTTTATTATGTGCTCTGCTACAAAAACTGTTTGTGTTTCTGTCAGAGGTGAAGGATGTGTCTTGTTGTCACCACCTCATTGGGGTATAATAGAGATTTTCTTCAATAGTTTCAGAATTGTGTTAATTTATGTTGGCATCTTAAAATAAATCTTAAAATATTCAGTTCCCAGTAAAAATAAAATTTCGGTTCTTAAAAAATTAAAAGTTGTTAAATTATTTGGTTTATCACTTATGGAAAAAAATTTGTCAAGTAAACGTATCGGTTCCGGTTTCTTAATTAATTTAAATAATGGTTAGGGCGAGGTTCCGGTATTAAAATTAATTTAAATAAGGGTTTCGGTGAGGTTTCGGTTCCCAATATACAAAGGGTTAAGATTCCTTAACCAGTTATTTAGGTTCCAGTCCCAGGTTTAAATATTAAAATAATTTACCTTTATGGAAGTATTAATATGGTATTTCAACATCTGGTTTAGAGCGAGAAGAGTGCAATGCACTTTTGTGTTATTTCTAAGAATGTAAGATTAAGGGAGAGAATAATACATTGTTCTAAGTGTTCTAGTTTTTTTTTTTTGCTAGTAAGATCGATTTGGATCTTGTGTAGCTCGTGATTTTTCAAGTGTATTTAATTTTTATCTTTTTAGTTTTCAAGATTTCGTTATTTTTTTTAAAATATTTAATTATATTATTATGATTAATTCATTTATTTTACAATCAGCATTATTTCTAAAGTACGTCAAGTTAATTTATGATTTCATTTTGTAATGTTGGTGGGTGTAGAAAATATAATAATATACTTAACAAGTTTCAACTACCCTCGAATAATGTTAATAAATATCAACAAAAAAATAAAACAATTATTCTCGGTCTAAATATCTAATATTCTTCAAATTGAAACTTAAAAAAAAATCACAAATATGAAAACTGTATTTGAAATGTTTTGAAATTTTTTTACTACACTCAGAACCTAACAAACCTTCTTCTAAAGAGATGGTTACACTAGTATAATACCTAGATGAAGAGGAGGTTTCTTGTGAAATCTTTTGTAGACACAGTTTGCTTCATCGAGTACTGTTGGTATTTTTAAGTCATTATGGAGTGTATGATTGGAAACAAAGCGAGGAGCATATGTTATTTTTCCAAGTTTAATGTTTTGGAAGGTTTGACTTTTTCGCATGTTTGATTTGTTTGCACTGCCACCCAGAACTAGAGCCCGTAGGTCGAGATGAGTTTTAGAAGGGTTGTTTATACTATCAATTTAATGTTTAGGTTAGTGTGTATATTTCCGTGTAGCAGTGAGCTTAGTGTGCGTAGGCGATTGTTTAAATGTGACCTTTTTGATTTTAAGTGTTGAGTATATTTTATTTTATTTTTATATTGCAAATTTTAGTTACTTTCCCTAATATTAGTCATACGGTGAGTTGAATAATTTTATTAGAAAAACATCGCATTTATTTTATTATTTATTTATAATTTTTACAATGTAATATGTATTTATTATTTATATAATAATGTATAATTTTTATTAACTTCTAAGTCAATCCCGACTAATTATAGTCATATTTAAACCTTTTAACTTTTAATTCCCTTGGAATATTTCTGGACTACAACAAACTGACGAAAATCGTTATTATTTGGTTAAATATTTAATTTCTTAAAATATAAACAAAATGTCTAAGAATTTTTCCAAAATATATTTTTAATTTATAGAGTTTAGATAGAACTTAATATTATCTATTGAAAACTCTAATTTTATGTGATAGCAATATTTTTGTTATGTTACAGTGATAAAAAAATGTATGTGGCATTCCAAGTTACCACACTGACGTTGAAGTCAAAACTGAATTTTAACTTTCCGGTATTATTACCAGGGACATGTTGAGCTGTCTTACCTTACATTACCGCACCTCGGTAATTTCGGTTATTACCAGTAATACCTTAGATACCCGTAGTAAACAAATACCTGATACCGGTATCAGAATTTTAAATACCGCCAGCCTATTCTACGGGGCCCCAAACACACGTCGTGGTGTTGTGTATGGTTTTGCAAGTTTCCTTTCATTAATGTCCTTTCCCCTTAAGACGAAAAAGGGAAAACAATCAGAGCAGTAGGGCGTAGAAAAAAATCCAACAAAAACCTTGACGACGTCATAACAATAATTCACATACCCTGAAAATAGAGTGTCTCGTTCCAGCGCGGGTTTAGGGTCCGGCGTTTCACTTTCGTGTCCAGCCTATGCTTTTTGTCCGGCAGCAATGTCACGCGGACGTACGGGTCGGACGTGCCGCTCAAGTCCATCGCTGGCAAGTCTTTGGCCTGAAACATGGTACGAAAAATTGTCGTTATTTTCGAAATAGTATATTTTGGATAACGTTTTTTCGGTTAATTTACTGGTGAAACGTAATGAAATTTCAGTAAATTGTTTAAATCATTTTTAGATTCTGATCGGAGCGGGGAAGCTATTGGTTTTACAATGGTGTTTATTTTGTTTTTTTTTTCTCCTGTATACAAAATTTCTACCAGAAGGAGTGCTTCGATTTCGACATATAGTACCTAATCTTTTAGCAAATTGGATCAATATGGTACTTTAAAGAGGTCATTTTTCGATTTTCTCAATAGTTATTTAATGCCACAGGAAATCCACCGACAAATTACGAAAAACGGCTAAAAATGGGATTTTAATTTCAAACCCTTTTTTTATCACCATAAAAACGAATAAAAATTAATAATATTACTATATTAATTCAACTCAAAGGCTATAATAAATAATAAAAATTTAAAAAATCCAGACTCATAAACAGTCTCCTCTCGAAATCGTTTTTCTTATACAATGATATTATATCATTGAATTCAAATTGAATATCATTCATTATACAGTGACCCACTTGTAACCTACTGTTCATCAGAGCGATATCCACTTACCCACCTTTTTTAATTTTGTCATAATATTAGATAACTACATAACTTATTTCCGAAATTGCTTATGCTGATATTAACTATACCTACCTAATATTATAATAACAATTAGCACAACTTTTATTTTGCATTTTTTTGCACTTCATCAGCTTTTTTTTATTTTTATTTTGAATCATTTTTCATTATATATATATATATATATATATATAGAAAGACGTACATATTAAGATCAAAATTTAATTATCTCCTCAAAGTGAGTTCTTGATGTTCAACAATAGAAATCGTAGTTGTAGTGAAGGGTTAGTTGCAAAGAATTGTACTTTTATAGTTGAACCTTAATGTTATCAAAATATAAATAACTTGTTGCTTAAAAAATTATGACTCTCGAAACTTTCATTTCATAATTGTATCCTGATTAGAAATCATCGTATCTCCGATGTAATATTTTTAAGACCAAGGTAAGAAAAAACGTGTCTCCATATTATCATTGTAATACATTGTGGAGAGAGGTTCGACTTTTTTGAATTAAGGAAATATGCCGACGAAATGGTCATATCGTTTTTTACTCTCCTGTAAATTGACCGATTTAAACTTACGATTATATAGCGAATCAATTCGACGATATGTAACACGTGTTAAGTATTGGGTACCTACTTATTTAGATAACGCAATTTTTTTTACCGTTTTTAAAGCTTTTTTTTTAATAATATCTTTTTTTTTTGTGAATTAAGTAGTATTTAACGATTTTTATAGAATTGTAATCCGAATCCTAGTTATGATATTTACAATTTTCTACATCAGTGATAACATTTATAACGTTTTAGAGGACGTCGTACGTATGATAGGTATATCAAAATGTACGTCCAGCAGTTCCAACTTCGTGTTGTCAGTTTAAGAATGAATTTATCTATTATCGAACTTAAATGTATGGTCATTATCTGTGTGTTCTAGTCGGCTTTTAACCATATTGTTATTTTTCATTGAACTATGAGAAATTTTACTAATATCTTACCTGTACACACCACTGTTTTAAAAATTAAAATATCGTAAAAAACCAACCTGCAGAGAACACGGATAATGTACTTACATTTGAGTTTGATAATAGATTTATTCACTCTTAAGCTAACATCGCAGAATTCAAATTGCTAAACGTACATTTTGGTATATTGTTCGTTATTAACATAATATTTTACAAGACGGTATAATTTCAGGTAACAATAATCTACTTTGTACCTATTCTATTATTTTCAAAACTAGAGCGAATTGACTAATGATTACATTTAAAGGTAAGATTATATTGTCTGGGTCACCTCAGAGAAATTTGTTGATATTATTCTTTTTTAATAAGTATTATAATAATTTCAAAACGTTCAAAAAATGTATAGTTTAAATATTTCACCATTGCTTAATAGGTATTAATAAAAATTTCAATCCAAAACGCTCAAGATAATACTGTTACCTTTAAATATTGTGCAACAGGTTAGTCCAATCTAATTTTATAAATTTCACAGTAAGATGTATCATCGTGAACGTAGGTACAATTTGCCATGTAGTACGTCCAAAAGAACAGAGAAAACACGGTTTTAAATATTTCAATAAGTAAGTGTAAAATATATTAAATAAAGGTAATAGTAATTTACAACGATAAAATTTAAAATTTAAACCATGCGAATGAGTACTGATAGTATTAATAATCTCATGACGAATGTGTTTATTGCAGTGTTTATCTATTCAAAATTTTTAAAATTATTAAATGCAGTTTGTATAGGCTTAAACATAACTGAAATATTAAGTCAGTACGCACCAAAGTTATAGTTATTAGTTAGGTGTAAGGCTTGTAAAGTCATTTAAATATTTTGCTTCATTCGATTTCGTCAGTGGTAAAAAAGAACCTCAGTACGATATTTACGTAAATTTACTTTTGTCATGTGAATTTACCGAGCTTACATCTCTGACCATTTTAACATTTTTTTTGAAAATGTAATACAAGATTCCTCATACATTTGTCTACCTTTATCAAAAAAAAAAAAAAAAATGTCTACGAGAAAGTCAAATTAAATTTTATGAACGTTTGAAATTCATATTTTTACAACATTTGAATATCACTTGATTTCTCATGTAACGATTTTCATATTTTGTTGTAATTAAAAAACGAATGACTGTAGATACTTGAAAATGTCACTGAATGTTTATATTAGCATTTTCTATAAAAGATAAAATTTTGAAATAATTTGACTCTTTTTAAGTTATTTACGGACATTCTCGGTTTCAATTTTTTTAGTTTTTTTTTTTTTTATAAATATCAATAAAATTGTATCTGTTGGGCCAAAATGTGTAAAAGTTTAATGCAAGGATCCTGATATATAGTTACAATAGCAGTTTTTCTTATAAGCATTTAAAGATCGAATTTTGACGAAATTTAAATTTAAAATTGAATAATTATTTTGTTGTTAAAAATGTATTAAATGTTCAACTTTTATATCTGAGGATTGAAAACTTTAAATAAGATTCAATTTTTTTTTTTAATACCATAAAAATGTATATCATATCTCTTATACCTAGACTGACACACCGTCTCCGCTCAGAATCGTTTTTCTTATACAATGATATATCATTGAATTCAAATTGAATACCATCCATTATACAGTGACCCACTTCAGACCTACTGTACAGCAGAGCACCTTTTTTAATTTAACGTATAGCTAATCCTCGACCACCACTATAGTAGACAGAGTCCCTAAAAGGGGGGGCTGTTCGACCTGAACTACAGGGACCCGATAAAATGTATTTGTAATTTTTGAAATTTTGATTTGAATACTTATTTCATAGTAATTTTGTTATTTTAAGCTGTGAGTTAACCATTTATCACTAATAAAACGTGTACGGGACACCTATATCGTTTTAATGTGTCGTATTTTTTATAGGGCCTGCGAAAACATTTATTATTTGGGCCCAAAAATTGATGTGGGTGCCTGACTGAAAGGTTATTACTTTATTTTCATAAACATAGACAGCGATCAGGTATTTCGATTAAACGTATTTTGAATAAGTAGATGCGTAATCTCTGATTTGAAAAAAAATTGTGTTCGCCTTGTATATACTTACATATTTATTCAAGCTTTTTGTATTTTTGTAAAATGTGAAATAAATAACAAACTGATGGGTAACGAAACGATAGCCTTTGTATTTTGGCCCGGTTGTGATATTATATTTTGTACTGGACGGTTATGACTCATGAGATTCGTATTAAATTTTGTATGAAATTCGGTGGAGTAAATTGGCATCAACGGTGAATTTCACGATTCCGGAAATATAGTATCACGGTCCGCTGATTGAGATATTCAGCCAGTTAATAAGCAGAAAATATATCGTTTTCTCTTTTCCGGCTTTGTACTCGGTGAAAATTCGTTAAATTTCGAACAAATTAACCTCACGGGAAGCGCATATTATTATGTAACGCCTTGCCATAACGAGAAGCTGTGTGAAATTTTTGGGCCGCTGATAATTATTATGAGTATTGCGATAATTATTTCAAACAGAGAAAAGCATCAAATTAGATTATCGATTTTATCAAATTCGTTTTTTTTTTCGTGTGAAGTCTATTATAGCGAGGACCATTCTACTCCGGTGTTTCCGAATTGCGGACAAAGTGACAAAAACCATGTGAGTTGCGGACGAAATCTAAAATGGTAACATACGAATTGCGGACACAAATATAAGATACTAATTGCGGACGAATTTCCTATTATTATGTTTGATACAGCGATCCTGGGCGTTGGTAAATTACTATTTGATATTAAAGATTCAGATTGTGTCGGTGCTTTTTAAACCGCAACCTATGTTTAATCAGTTTATCGATAACCATACTGGCTTGCTGTTCGTTTGATGTTCGTTTATTTTCTGTATAAAAATGCATACTGAAAATCTTAAAGAATAACATATGATTTACGGGTTTAGGTTCCGTTTTCATCGCATAATAAAAAATGAAATTCAACAGTGGGCGTGTACAAATAAAAGGTGTAATGCATTTTTAAAATGTAATCACCCTAATATATATCAATTGATCGAGGCCTTAAATGAAGTACAGACTAGTAGCTATATAAAAATGAATTGTTCTGCTGTACGAAATTTAAAACGAGCAAAAAAAAAACTATTGAAAAGGAGGCATTTATTAGCAAACAAATGTTGTAATATTCACGTGCAGGTGAAATCAGTAGAATATCATATATACAGGCCGTTTCAAAAAAAAATGTTTACCACAAGATCTATAAAAACAATGACGACAATCTATAAATATTTTATAAACAATTTTTTCCATAAAATTAAAACAATAAACATTTCAACAACATTTTAAAAATAACGATTGCTCTTTTGCAAGACACAAATATTTTTAACCCCACCTATCAATTTTTTTGGTAGCTTGTCCTAAGTCCTGAAAAAGTGGTGAAAGGAAATATTTGTGTCCACAACTAACGTGGTTTTTATTAAAAAAAAGCTCTGTACGCAATTAGTATTATGACAACGAAACTCGTGTCCGCAATTGTTATGTTATAATTCCGTTTAAAAAAAAAAACGTTATTCTAAGTCAATATTGGATAAAAACTTAAGACCTAAATTAGTTATGAACAACGTTTATTTATTTGTTGTTAAATTTGCTGATTTGAGTTTCAACCAAATATGTATTTTCTTTTTTTTCGTTTCATTTTCAATGGAACTGTTCAAAAGAACATAATATTTGTATTCATTTGAAATTCTTTTAATGCTTTTATTTAACATGAAAATATTAGGGCGTGAGTGATAAAAAAAAAAAAAAAACGAATTGAATTCAAAACGACGAAATTCTTATTTAATTTTGAACTGCACATAATATTTCGAGTTTCCATTTTAATTTATTATAGTCTACACTTCAATTTTAGTATGAAATTATTTCAATCCAAACGTGCGTGACGCAATTTACCTGACTTAATATTCTCAGAAATTCTTATTGAAAATCGCAAGTAACATTCAGCCATATTATACAGTGGAATGCGACAACAAATGAGTACCTACCTATTATTGGTACAGTGTTGGTGCCACAACAAGCAATGCGCATTTATTTTTGCATTAAGATTATTAAATCTCCGATCGCACAGTGGGACATTTTCTCAAGAACCTGGTCAAAATATAAATATTGACAACAAATTGAAAAAAAAAAAATTTACACAAATAATGATTTTCAATTGAGTTGTGGGATATTATTATGAGTGTCAAATCGCTAACTGTAGCCTATTACTTAAAATATAATATATAATATTATGTAGAATTTTAAAATTGCATGAATTCTATTCTCTTAAAATGGTATTTCATAAAATATTTAATTTGTGTGAGAAATAAAAAGTTAAAAAAAAAATTGTGCATTACGTCCAAAAGTTTATGTGGTAGTGATGAACTTACTGACAGAAAACATTTTAAAACGATTTGTTTACTGATATACATATACTGATAAATAATCGATAAATAATAGCCAACAGGGACCCAATTAATATGTGATAACTCGACCATTATTATAATATAATTTGTACCTAATTCATAACCATTGACATGATAATTCGTAAACCTTGGTTTATATTAATATTCATGAATTGACGATATTTTCTGTGTGAAGGTACCTGATTAATAAAATAAAATGTTTCATAAGACCGTGGAAATATTTGACGAAGAGTGAAATATTGATTTTCGAAATATTGAAAATTCAGAACCCTAATAATTTTAAGGGAGCATCCGTATATTTATAGAGTCCTTGGTGTGGAGGCATCCGGTTAGCAGTTGACCGCAGTAGCGGTGTGCCAAATATTTTATAATATCATTAAACATTGTTGGTTCGACAACAATATATATTACCTCTTACACAATATCCAATTATACTGGGTATACTCTGAGATGGTATGTTAGACTGCGGGACGTGGGGAGGCGGAAAAGTAAACTGCGAAAATAAAAATCGCCAAACAGCGAAAACACTGATGGAGAATTTCTTATCTTAAGTATATCTATTGTAAGTACCTAGGTAATAACAATAGTTACTAGATAATCGACGTAAATTTAAAGGTTGAATCTAAGTAACCTTTACGAGTCGTCTGTCGAACTAACTGTATCAGTGGACCATCATAATATCCTTAAATCGTTATATTACGTAATGTTACACATTTGAAATGTTGTAATCCTTAGTTTCAACCAAATCGCAAACCGATTGGCTGTCGTTATTAATTACACCTATAAACAAAATGTAGAGAAAATAGCGTTGTAGTTTTATATACATAAAGGTTTCTCAAATGAGTACCTACACATCACTCGAGTTATGTCAACCCTGTTCTGGCCCAGTGGCGTACGCAGGGGTAGGGTACTTTCAGGTTGAACACTCGAGTGTTAGACTAAATTTGAGACCATAACTAAAATACAATTGTTACAACCAATTGTATAAAAAATAATGTAATTTACTCAGGTAAAACCATAACTGAACTAAAGTTCCGAGTACGCTACTTCTGTTATTGACAACCTATATCGATCGAACAGAAACGAGAACAAGTTTCTTTGTTTTATAACATTTGTTGATCAACAATAAGTTAATCACTACGAAAACAGAGTCAAAATAGACCACTAAAAGTTATAATCTCGCTTCAAATTGAAATTTGATATTATATTTTATAATCTTAATAATAATAATTATTAATATATATTAAAATTAATAATTATTTTTTATTTGTTATTTTAAAATCATATTGTGATGGTAATTTTTTTTAAACGTTAACTCTTATATCTTGTGAGCTTAGGAAAATCATGCAAAATAGAATGCGCTCACTTCTCTCCACTATTTAGGGATTTTTATGGTTGCTGTTCGATTTTCGCGATTCGGTCTTTTGCTGATTTTTTTCGGTATAGTTTAACATAGCTTTGTCCTAATTCGTAGGACAAGCGCCATCAGACAACATAGGATTTGATTTCATGTGAGGACTGAACGACTTTTCGTTGTTGACTTGACGTATCATCGGACTTACACACACCGTGTGTGTCCCGAAACCGTAGTAGGCCCCCAAGTACGGTGTTTTATCGATGTACATTGCCAAACAGAGACCGTAATCCGTTTTCGTTTGCACGGGACGGTCACATGAATATTAGTAATAATGCGACGATGGACGAAAAAATAAATAAACATTTCTTATCGTATGGCTTTTTTTCGTTCGGGTAAGTACAACTCTCCACAGGACGTTACCAGAGTACATTCCAGCATATTATGCCGGGCGTTACCGATTTAAAATTCGTAAGTAAAGTAGAGTAAGCAAAAGCATTCGTGACGAGCAGTTAGGTATAGGTACTTATATGATATGATATTATATTAATTCGTACCATCGCCCCATAATAAGTATATAGTTATACCGCAAGGATGGGCAAGCCGATGATTTTTTTTAACTAGTTATAAGTTAAGTTATTTTAAAATAATAAAGTTAAGTATAGTTTAAAGTTACTCATATTTTTCTCGTCAACTTGGAAAAAAAGTAACTTAACTAAGTGTAAAGTTAAAATTTGCTTATTGGCAAAAATAAAAAATTCCAGACACATAATATTATGGTTTATTAGTCAGTTAGTTTTTACACTCCAGAAAATTACAGGGTAAATTTAAAAAGATACATCAAAGTAAGAACCTCATTCAAAAATTTGCGTTTTTCTTCAGACGAAAATTAATTTAATTTAGATACTTTTGAAATAAAATTAACTTTAAGTTAACGCGTTAATCTTGAGAAAAAATGGATCTTATTAAGTTAAAAGTTAACTTGAAAAAAAAGTAACGAGTTAATTAACTTAACGCTTTAACTTGATTTTAACTTTTAACTCGTTAATGACCTGCCTTCGTTATAATATACAACTGAACAAATTTGGAAAACACAACTGTATAGTGTGACAAGATCGAAATGTCATGTCGACATCGATCAGCATATTTCAACAATCAAAACGTAATCAAAAATATTATTAACTTTCAATAATTTTACAACAAAAATAAAACTGAAGTATAATAATATGTAAGCGATCTGTTAATTCGATCCATCGGATTTCGATACGGATCGGTGCGGCGTAGAAGCCTAGTTGTAAAGCTGTTGTTGGTAGGTATTTTTTATTATAAAATAACAAATCGACGACATGGTTTAATATGAATTGCTCATCTCCGTGATTTCCGCCAATAGCTGCTTGCGAATTTATTCAAATTATTATTTTTGATATTTTTATACATCAGACAATTTTTTCAAATTTTCGAGGGTACTGTTTTTCTGTCAGGTGATTCAAACTTTTGTTTTTCAAATGAGGACTCCGTTTAGTCTGTACATTATTTATTGAGTATTTTTTTTTTAGCGAGCTGATGCGCCTGCTTAAAAATTCGAACGAATGGTTTCTCAGTTATTAAAACGTTTATAACGTTTCCAAGGATAAAATATTTCTAAAAAATTATAAAATATATGTGTTTTATTTCATCTAGTATATTTTATTATATACGTTATTACAAATTATTAATGTTGATAGATTACTATTAATCACTAAATTGTTCAAATCACCGTGACCCCCACGTCTTCCGACCTAATATAATTATTGTCTCCAGCAGGTACACAAGTTTAAATAACTCAAGAACTATACTCGCTAGAATTTTGAGTATGATGGTTAAGTCAATATTTACATTAAAAAAAAATAAACAAGTTAAATTTAAAATGTTACGGTCACGCTTATGAAAAGTTGGGAACCACTGCGGTCTAGTATATATTTAAACCCTTTTTAACTGTAGCCTAGTATATATATTTACCCCCAGTAACTATAACCTATAAGATATATTTACCGTGGAGTGGTAAATATTACTAGGGATAAATATCGCCTGTTACACCGGCTTCCTTTGCGACCAGTCGACACATAACTATCAATTGTTGTTGTTCAATAAATTAGTTTAGTCTCGTTATAACGCCGAGTTAAACGACTACGAATCAATTAGTTTCATGAGATAAAATAGATTTTTTTCTGTCGATTTTTAAAGTATTATTACAATCAGTCGACGCTGAAGGCAGGTGGTTATGGATCGATACGATCGTATATTATTTGTACCTACATCGCTTTAGAATATTGAAGACAAAACGACGTGGAAATAAAATACGACTAGAAAAGTTACGACCACGTGCGTCGAACAAACTATGGAAATAAATAAATCGCCGAATCGAAACGATTCTTTAAAAAAAAAAGGTAAATAATTTCGAATAAAAATGTATCGTAATGACTGTTAAAACTATTTTTTTCCAAAGTCATTTGTTTCGATCTCAACTCGTACTTCTGTCCATTAAGACGAGCACAAATACATATTTTAAATATTTATGAAGCCGCACCTGGACACGTCTTCGGGAAATTCACTTTCCACAACATTAGTTTTACAGCGAACGCGGACGGTATTACTACAATCACAACTATAGTGATGGACAAAATTGATCTTGGTCTTGCGGTCTAGACCAAGACCATTTCCCCCGAAAACACATTAGTGTATCTAGATTTCATTAACTTATAAATTATAACGAAAATAATAAGAAATTATTTGTATTGTCATTAAATTTGATCAGTATCATAGGGAATGGCAAATTATTAAAAAACAGATTAGAAATAATTGGAATCAACATTACAAAATAACATAGTTGTTTCACACTTGCAATTACTGAAAAATTATTTTATTTTCCCAAAATTGATGTGATAGTGTATTGCTAATATATTATATTAAAAGAAACATTTAGTACTACTGTACTGGAAACTGGTTCATAAAAGAAGAATAAAAGTATAAATATTATCATTATAACAAATATAATTATTAAGCAATTTAATATTTGGAACAAACAATACAGTTTTTTTTAAATATTATTATTTGTTGAAGTGAACATTAAAAAAAAACAACAATTTAATTTGTATAGACCTTATATTGGTGAATAATTAGTGATTAGTACTAACCTATTAATATTTATTATAAATGTAATAGACACTTACAGATTTAATTATGCTGATAAATTGATTCATCAAATACAAATACATTATACAAGTAAAATAATATAAGCATAATATTTGCATAAAATTCAAAGTTTTAAACGAGTGTAATAAAAATAAATTGTTTGACTCGTTTTATGTTATTATTAATATAGGTACTATAGAATATATTGAATTTAAGTTTCGTCTTAGGATCATAGCAAAAAAAAAAATACACACAGCTATAAAAGGTATTTAGTTTTTTTTTTTTTTTAATTTTTTTAAATTTTTAAATTGATATATTTTGTGAAAATAGCAAGAGTCTTTCAAGAGTCTTTTCCATTCTCAAGGTTCAATCAGATTAAATTTTAAGTTTATTTTATAATATTTTATTAAGTGCACTAGTGCTGTTTAACTACACAAAAACCTCTCGTTCTAATTTCAATTTACGGTGAAAATGGTGGTTCTCATTTTGGTGGCGGGGGGGAATAATAGTTTTTTCACTTTAAATTGTACAATGATATAATCAATCCAAAATTTAATTTTAAAATATTATGACAGCAAGTATATACGCTGTTTGTATAATATTATTATACAGAGTATAATATTATTCGTCCATCACGCTCGTCTCCATTTATTCATTAGATCACAAATTTATTCAAATATCGATTTGTGGAATTTTCAACTTATATTTTAAGGGCCATATTTTCAAAAACACTTAAAATATTGTATGCAGTTAAAGTATTACGGTGGTAAGCATTTTTTTTTTTTTATTTCAAACAAGAGCCACCCTTTTTTATTGGACATTGTAAGTACCTGCTTAGGGTAATATCAACAAAAACGTATTAAAATTATGCAATTTGTAAAAATTGTCACAGTTCAAGAAGATTAAATCTACTTCATATTTTATACGAATGCGTCAAAGTATCCAAGTATCCACGAAGCATACAACAACTCAAAAACCCTTCGCTGATATTTAAATTTAGATGCATTAAACATTTCGAAAACAATTATTATTTGCCTTGCAGTTAACAGTTTAGATAAAATGTGGTTCTCATTTGGAAAACGGAAAATTTTTTTTTGTCACGCTTGCACAGAAAGTTTGGTTTTCGATAGCAGTTGAAACGTTGGAAAGCGTCGTTTTTCTCTTTAAATTAAATTGATTATCACGGCTTTGATGTTCTTCTTATATCTTAACGATAGGTACTTATATAGGTACCTAAAACTCGACTAGTAAAAATAATATGCCTTATTAATTATTATGTCATATATTATGATGTGCTAAAAGTTATAACACACTATTTTTAATTATTTTCTTATCCTTCATTGGAGCACCAGTGGTATCATACACCATTGAAATGAACTAAAAGCTGGAAATCAATCATATACTATCTTAGTCTGTAACTAATAGACTCAAAAACTACTGCACTGTTTTCAATTAAAGCTATATAAATACATTCCTTGAGACTTAGAGGGGGTAGGTATATAGCTTATTTTTTCAACTCTTATAGATCGCTAAAAAATAGGCCACACACGCATTTTTTTTTAGGCTTATGCTATTGGTTAAAGATTATAATAATTTTGTAATTTTAGCACGTACAACTAGTGTGAAACACAGAAACAACAAAAATTAACTGTAAATGTTCTTAAGTTATGTCTAAGCGTACTTTTGCACAGAAATGGTACGTTTTGGCAATATCAATAAAATTACATATTCAATTTAGGACTGTAAACTATGGTATAACTTAGGGGAAATAACAACAAAAACATTTTTATTACAATTTTATAATTTTTTTTTGGTAAAACTACCATAAAATCTCTAAATTAGTTCAGTAGTTTGTGACGAAAATTCATCAATACTGAAACAAGTGGAAAATGGAAATATTAAGTTTCATAGCTAAAATAACTGTTTTGTCATGCCTGCATCGAAAGTTCAGTTTTTTATGATTGAAAGCTTTGATAAGTGACCTTTTTCCGTCAAGCTGGTGGTAAAATGGAAATTCCCAAAAGTGCTGGGTGCACATATCAATCGTATCCCTCTGCACAGCCAGACACTGAAATCTATAACCACGATCCTTACAAAACTTTTGGTTACATTTGAAATGCATATAATAACCTCCATGCATGTTTAAAATTAATAAAACTAAATCGTTTCTTTTATGAAATTATTTTCGTAGAATAGTCTGTTTATTGCATAGATCCCTGCATTAACTTTTCCGTCATCGATGGAGGCGTGAGAAAAAATAGTATTTGTGGCTCGTGCGTGAAGGCAATTTCACTTGGGTTAAATGCGGCCCTCGCTTGTGGCCCGTACCGCACACGTTGCTCGAGGCTGAAATGGCTCACTTCCCGCCTTTACCTCACAATATACTATGACGTAGGTACAGATTAAGTGGTAGGCGTAGGCCATATAGTTTTTTATTTTTTAGTAATTATTATTTGATTTTGAATTGTTGTTAAATAGTATAATTTGTAATTCATGTATCAATTATTTAAATCAATATTCACAACCAATAGAATGTTTTTTTAATTAATCTCAAATATGTTATCTGTTATTACTTATTAGCTCATACAAATACTAAAACTGGTACAAATTGACCTTAAATAACTAGAGAATTGAAAATACATTGTTTTTTTAAACATTGAAAACCATACGAAAATAAATATTTTAATGTTATATTTATTTATGCAAATAGCAAATTAGCAATTTAGTATCAAGAAACAAATACTTACATCACAAAATTAACACTTCAACACTGCAATCACAATAATATGTTAATATGATTTGTCCTATTTTAATATGGCCCTTGGTTCATAGGTCTTTGTTCATTCCGATCAATGTGGCGTGTGAGCCCGCTTGCGTACCATAAAATGTCTACTTACACAGAATTACTTGTATCATACGGTTTTTCGCCGGAGTGTGTGCATCGATGTTTCGTCAAATCGCTACTATTACTGAACGACTTGTCACATATATCACATGCGTACGAGCTTTCTCCAGTGTGCTTTCGTTTGTGGACCGTCAAATTGCCACTAGCAGAAAAAGACATGTCACATACATCGCACGAGTACGGTTTTTCACCAGTGTGTGTGCGTCGATGCATCGTCAGTTTGCCACATTCACTGAACGACTTGTCGCAAACATCGCATTCGTACGGTTTTTCACCAGTGTGTGTGCGTCGATGGACGGACAAATGGCTACTTTGGCTGAACGACTTGTCGCATACATCGCATGCGTACGGTTTTTCACCAGTGTGTGTGCGTCGATGGACGGACAAATGGCTACTTTGGCTGAACGACTTGTCGCATACATCGCATGCGTAAGGTTTTTCTCCAGTGTGTGTGCGTCGATGCATCGTCAGTTTGCCACATTCACTGAACGACTTGTCACATATATCACATGCGTACGGGCTTTCTCCAGTGTGCTTTCGTTTGTGGGCCGTCAAATTTCCACTTACAGAAAACGACTTGTCACATATATCACATGCGTACGGGCTTTCTCCAGTGTGCTTTCGTTTGTGGACCGTCAAATTGCCAATAACAGAAAAAGACATGTCACATACATCGCATGCGTAAGGTTTTTCGCCAGTGTGTGTGCGTCGATGGACGGACAAATTGCCACTTTGGCTGAACGACTTGTTACATACATTGCATGCGTAAGGTTTTTCACCAGTGTGTATGCGTCGATGCATCGTCAGTTTGCCACATTCACTGAACGACTTGTCGCAAACATCGCATGCGTAAGGTTTTTCTCCAGTGTGTGTGCGTCGATGTTTTGTCAATCCACAACTATCACTGAACGACTTGTCACATACATTGCATGCGTACGGTTTTTCTCCAGTGTGTGTGCGTCGATGGAGAGACAAATGGCCACTAGCAGAAAAAGACTTGTCACATACATCGCATGCGTAAGGTTTTTCTCCAGTGTGTGTGCGTCGATGTGTCGTCAATCCACAACTATCACTGAACGACTTGTCACATACATTGCATGCGTAAGGTTTTTCTCCAGTGTGTAAGCGTCGATGGACAGATAAATGGCCACTAGCAGAAAAAGACTTGTCACATACATCGCATGCGTAAGGTTTTTCTCCAGTGTGTGTGCGTCGATGGACAGACAAATTTCCACTAGCAGAAAAAGACTTGTCACATACATCGCATGCGTAAGGTTTTTCTCCAGTGTGTGTGCGTCGATGTGTCGTCAATCCACAACTATCACTGAACGACTTGTCACATACATTGCATGCGTAAGGTTTTTCTCCAGTGTGTGTGCGTCGATGTGTCGTCAATCCACAACTATCACTGAACGACTTGTCACATACATTGCATGCGTACGGTTTTTCACCAGTGTGTGTGCGTCGATGGACAGACAAATGGCCACTAGCAGAAAAAGACTTGTCACATACATCGCATGCGTAAGGTTTTTCTCCAGTGTGTGTGCGTCGATGTTTTGTCAATTCACCACTTTCACTGAACGACTTGTCACATATATCACATGCATACGGGCTTTCTCCAATGTGCTTTCGTTTGTGGGCCGTCAAATTTCCACTTACAGAAAACGACTTGTCATGGACGTCATGCAGGTAAAGTTTCTTCTCCATATTTTTGCTGGTGCGTTGTCAGTCTGCCTTTAATAGTAAATTATCTATTTAACATGTCATTGTTTTTTATACATTTATTTGGTTACTATGCTAGTCAGTTTGCGATTAATTAGAATTTATTGACTTCACTTTATTTTTAAGCCAGCTCTTGTTGTATTACTTTTAAAACTTTAAATAGAGTTTAATATTATGTTGAATATAACACAAACATTTTTATAAAATCATTAATTTATTCTAAATTTAAAATAATAATATTTTACACAGCAATGAACTCCAACATCTAAATATATGATCTAATTCCAGTGAATTCATTTTGTAACACAAAATATATATCACACCTTTGTAGCTGTAATCCGTTAAAGTTGGTGGCGGAGCAGGCTTGTCGGGCTGATAAGATTTTTTTTTGTGTATGAATATAATAGTTGGATAAGTATAAAATTATAGATCTACTAGACATATTCAGACTAATATCTCCTTCTTCCTACTCCTTTTCATAGTTACTAAGACTCCCGGGTTTTGTCGCCCTCAGGTAAGCCTCGCGGCAAGCCATCCAGCTACAACTACGGACCTTATGTTAGCACGTAGTGCTAGTCAAGAGCCGTAGAGGCATACGACCTCCAACCGACGGACCCCTCACACATCGCATGACGAAGCATGACTTGCATAGCCAGAGGACCACCGGAGTCATCTAAGGACAACGAGAACCGGACAAGCCCACGCCCCCGGCTAAGGCATATGGGTGCCCTTCGCTACCTTGGTTACCTGCAACCTCCGATGTATATAGCCCCAACGATAAGCTGGATGAGCGCTAAGGATTTTCCACGGTCCCCTCGGCCGTCTAGCACGGTTCGAGTTTGTACTGTCCCATCACTCTGCCGCCTTCTCCTAACCATGCATACGGTCTCCTCACCACATAATAGCTCCTGGTACCGCCACTCCGAATCCAATCCGCCGTCCACCTGGCACCAGCCGTGACACGACGCGCGATCGACGTGTGAGGGCACGACGCCAATTGTTCGACGCCGTGAACCCTGACAACCCGAAGTACCATTCTCGCTTCTCGGTGGGCCCTCTGTCCTCGCCTCCCAGAGGCATCACCGAGGTGATCGATACACTCTTCACGAGGTCGTGGTCAGAACCTCCTACACTCTATTCCCCTAAGGTTTCAGTGTGTCCGCGTCCCAGACGCTAGCCCCACCTGGCCGTTCCCTTTTAGTCACCTCGTACGACAAGTAGGAAATACTGAGGTAGTATTCTCCAGGGCCCCCACCACTGGGCCTGACTCCGCGTCCCAGACGCATAAACTGTCAGTACTTTGGTAGTTCTTAATATGGGAGATATGTGCCAATTTTAGTACTATTAATAAATAAGTGTCTCCAATATGTTTCCTTAAGGGCGTATGTAATCTAGTTGCTATTATTCATACATTATACCATCATACTTCAAATTATTATGTACATGCATTCTAATATCAGGTTAGGTTAGGTATGTGTATAATTCATATGCATGTGTATTTTACCACTTGTGTATATTGATATGATAAATTTAGAATTTATATGTCGAAATGTTAGCTTGTACTTATAGGGCAATTTTTTTAAACCATCAAAATTACTTGTTTATAAAAATGATACAGCTAAATTTTAGAAACAATTTATTCACAAAAAACGTGAGTTATTGCAATCATATCTTACCTAAATTATTTTCTTACAGTGTGTTAAAAACGATGGCAGGTCCCTGGACTACAATTTTGAAATTTCGAAATTTAAGACCACTCTGTATAATATGTGTTTTGCAATAATTTGAATTCACGCTGCGCACGTCAGATATATCATAAGTAAAAAACGTTATTCAGCCGTTTAATTTTATAATGGCTGTTTTCCTTTTTATTACGTTTAAATTGGATTTTCTGCTTTTTTACAAAACACCTTTTTCAGTATAATAAACGATAATAAATTGTATAAATTATTTTTATTATATCCGGCTTTTGTTTTTACTTTCCGAGCTAAAGACAACACATTATGCGTACAAACAGTTTTAGCCAACACTATTGCAACTAAACGCTTATGACTTTTAACTCGTAGTTATTATGACTACCGCCTACTACCACGGTTATCGACTGAAAGTGGTTGTTGTAGGTGTTTAAAATTCACTTTTAGTGCTTATACGTTTCGCGAAATCCTGAAAATACCTTAATATTATGTCGATTAAATGATAATAAAAACAATAATTGTTTAACGCTCAATTTTATTATGTCTACAAACAAACGCCGCGGCCCTACTGCAAACAAACAACACCACCGCCGCCGCCGAGCCGTTTAAAATGTGAAAAAAGCCGTCGGTTTGAAAAAAAAAATAAAAAAACAACGCAGGTATAAGAAATCGAATCTGTCCACAAAAATAATGTGTCGTCTATCATTGACACGAAAATTCAATATTTATCTATTTATATCTGCCAATGCTTACCTATATATCGTGAGATTTTAATTAATCGTACTCCTCACAGACTCGCAGCGAGCGTATTTACTGTTTAGTTTTTCGACTGAAATTTAATTAAACTGCAGGGCTATTCTTTTGACAGTAAAAACTTTTTTTCTCTTCGGAATAGTTTTAACGAAACATTTTTACGTATTAACCGTAGAAGTGAGCAGAGAAAAAAGAGATCGTTCCGAGAAAAAAAAAGTATATTTCGTTATCATTTTTTAAGATTTAACTTTTTTTAACCGCAAATAACGTTTTAAATTTTATACTCCCGGTGCAGAACATTCTTTTCACAATTTGATAATTTTAATAATGATATTTGATTATAAATTAAAAATGTATGTGCTGCGTAAAGAAAAAAAAAAAAGTATAAAAACCTCAAAACTCGACACGGATACAAAATTATTTATTATAAGTTTTTTTTTTTTAAATTTTTGAAATGTAGTTTTGTAATTAATTCAAAATAAATTGAGAAGTGTAAGAAAGTGATACCGCCTCAGCTCTGTAGGTGTCAAATGGATGACAGTGTAATGGATGTGTTAAATTCAAATTAAATTTTGTATCATCGGTACATATTTGAAAAACTATTCAAATCGGTGACGGAGTAACGGCCTAGGATTTTTAACAATATTGCTTCGAGTAAAAAGAGTTGACTGGTAAAAACCTATTATCCTAAAACCTTTAATGAAGTTTTGTTAAAATGCGAACTATTTATGAGGAACCTTGTATTACCCAAATATGTTCAAGCCTTAGCTATAAAAATTTGATATTGAGTACATATTTTCAACAACCTACAAAATGGTTTGCAAACTTTTGTGATTTCGTCAAAATGTCGATTGTGTGCCTTTAATATTTTTTAAATATTAGTAATGGCTATAGTTTATAAAGGGCCTGTTGTATTCAGTTTTAATGTTTTTGATCAATCGAACGGATTGGTACTACCGACATTTATAAAATAACTAAAATAAATCAAACCCAAGCGAAGACGGACTACCCTTTTCATGACCACTCGATTACCAAAAAATTATTTTAACAACAGTTTTGGAATTTTAACAAACGTTCGTATTTTTCTTTTTAGTATTGCAAAATAATTTTAAAAGTATGTAAATACTTGGAATGTTCATCGTCGACTTTTCAAAAGTAGTAACTAGACGAAATTCGCTACCAGAAACGTCCGTCAGAGCATTTTTTCTACTAGTAAAGAACGTGTTTCCAGACAAAAAAAAAATAACACACACATACACACAATATCCCATGATTATAAAATCGATCACTACGCGATCAGAATCTAAAACTCATATTTCAAAAAACGTCAAAACTTTTCGGCTCGAAACGACCCCTTACCATTCAAAAGAATCGAGTTTAACAGTATCATAGTATAGAATATAGAGACGACACCCTCGGGCTGCCAATGGTTATGTTTCTAGAATCTTAAACGACATTGAAATCTTTCGTAACTTTATATCTTGCCTAGGAAATTAAAAAAATAAAATAAAAACACACGTCACTAGTTAAGTTTGAATTGAATTAAAAACAAGAGTATTGAACACACATATATGAATTGTTTTAAGCAGAAATAATATTATATACCTATTGAATAGTTTAAAAAAATGCCTTATCTTCAAAACAAATTTAATATTTTTAATTTTTATATTTATTTATGAATTGTTTGTTTCCGTCGGCAGTGTGATACAGAAAGACACGGAAAATCGCTTCTTCTGAAAAATCAGTATTTCTACAATGGTATGTTTCGGATTTCCACCTCTAGATTATCGACTAGCACTCTTGCCTATTCCATCGCGACGAGATAATGCCCTATATTTGTTTGAGAGCGAGCACCATAACCATAAGGTACCCATGACAAAGTATACATAGGTACGGCAGCCACCTCGTGATCCGCAAATCCTCCACTTTTTACCGTGTGCCAAGTTCTCCACCTCTCATTGGTCACATAATATACCAAAGCATGAAGACCGGAGAACCTTACACTTCATACGAAAAAGTGGGATGCGCAAACGAGATTAAAATACCTGTTGTTGCTGACTTACTTCTATATTTTCTCACGAAGTTACCGATGTTAATATGACGCTCAGAAAGTTCATCGCCGGGGGCAGAGCTTGTTCTAATGATTTTTATCAACAACAAATTTTGCTTGATAAGCACATACAAATATACGATAATCTTGAAATATAATATCTGTTTGATTATTAATGTCCTCTTAACTTGTTTCATAATATGTATGTACATAACACACAACACAAAATATCGGAACCTTATTTTTAAAATTATTTTTCAGTTTGCTATTCGCATCTTCTTCTTGTTGCTTCCATAAATATCCCATTAAACCATGCTTGTTCTTTGCACTTGGGTGTGTCTTCGACTCTGTGCTTGTTTCGGCGTAGCCATATTTGTAATGCCGATCAATGGTCAAAGTTTTGAAGAGCAGGCATGTTAAAATGAATAAGAAGATGTTCATTTTCCGTTTCACCATGCACACAATATTATTATCATAGGAACTACCATTTTCTGTCTTATCTATAACGATATAATTTATGAAAAACCAATTACCCCGAAAATTGATTATAAAGTGCACATCTAGCTTTTCAAAATAAACCCAACTTCGCTTTAAAATAAGCCTTGGGGATTGGACTCGAAATAATAATGAAGTATCATTAATCTAGAACCTCGTGCAATATGTCTAGTTATTGTTTAGAGTGCCTCTATAAGCCTAGGTAGGTGCATTATATTAAATCGTATTATACAACAATAATAACAATCGTGATATGATGTTATACTTACTGGGAAACTTTAACGCGGCAAAGTTTCTCGCCGTATTATAATTCACTTTCGCCGGGTACCCGTACGTAGGTAATTATGAATAAATATTACGTCCGTGCCTTGTGATGTATTGGCTTGTGTGGACTTTGCAGAGCAAAACTTTTCCACGCCGATCCGTGTGAACTGCAGCGAGGCGTACGTTATGCGACGTGCGTAGTTGTTTATGAATTTGCAATCGTAAATTTCACTATTATCGAAATAATATTCCGATAAAATTGCGAAATGTTTTGTTCGTCTCTTGAACTTATTTATATTCGCGATTGTGGAGGATTAAAATTGATTGTTGATTACACGCAGGAAACGTCGATAGTGAACGAGACTTATAGGCATCGACCAATGTTTACCGATTACTCACTATGGTTATGAATTATTCATAAAAATAATGGTATTACAAGGGTTTATTGGTAATATCAATCGGCTCCAATAAGCCATTATTTAACAATATTGTTTATTACCATACGATACACTGACTTTTGGACATTTTCTCTTGCTGTAAGTTTATGACTATACAATTTTAGCTGTAATAAACCATTTTCAATTTATTTTTTTTATTTTCACATAAGTGAAATATTTCAAGAAAATTAATGAAAATTATGGTAACCCTATGGGATCGAATTTCTGTGTAAAAGTATATTTTTACTGCGATTAAATAGTTTAATTCGGGCAAGTGACCGATTCGTCTCAAATGATTTGTAATACAATGAGCCACGTCCACTTGATATTCAGATTTTTCTCAACAATTATTTTCTCATAATATAATATTTACACACTGTTGTCGCGTTGATCGTCAAATCACTAATCACGTGAATCAATAATCAGTTAGGCAAATTTAATTCCAACCAATTTTAAAAGAGGGCTTGCATAGTAAGACAGTGCAAACTGGGTTGATAGCAGCCACGTTTCGTCCAAAATATTTTTTGAAATATAAAAAGCATAAAATAGGAAATAATATTATACTGTACTGTATTGTACATATTATATTGTCAATTTATAATATAGAAGAAATATTCTTACTGCACACCAACAACTAAAATAATAAATTATTGCATAATATGATATGCCGTATGGGACATGGGTATACTAATTAGGTATAGGTATATCTATATCTTAACTTGTATAATACATAAACGTAGTCGGCAATACAAAATATGAATACTGAAATTATTATCTATAACTATGCAACAAAACCATGTAAATAATAAATAATAATAGATAAGTTAATTTTAATAGTTACATATTGTTATTAAAATATAATTTTCGTTTATAAGCCAATAGCAATTTACAAATAATGTACTCAGCATTAATAAAATATAAACAAATTTGGACGAAAAGTAGAGTCCATTATCAATGATAACAGCCAGCCAATAGAAAATGTTCACAGAGTTGGCCACTCTCTGATATATTATAAAGGCACTCTACTATTTATACTCTACTCTAATTGTTCTGTGTCTATTTAATCCAACGATGTATGGGTTGAAAACTTGTCCAAATTAGTGCCCGACTATTTTGAAAAACAATGTGCCAAATTTCGTCGAACTAACTATTAGTCTTTCGTGTGGCCAACCGTCTCCGTCTTAAAATATTATTGCAGATAGGTACTTATATGCAATTAGCCATCACAATCGGAGTAAGGTCGCCCTGGTCCCAACATAGAACTATATTAATGAACGACATGGCTGATCGAAAGCATTAGTTTTTGTTTTTAATCATTAAAGTCTATGCTCCTTCCCTTTTAATATGGTTTATTTTTCATGATGGCACTGCAGTACTTATTATTATTTGTTTAATAATAATAATAATGCGATGTGAACGGCGCGTCATATATGCAATATAGGTACATGGCACGTTACGACTAAGGTTTGAATTTATATTATGTTATTTCTTACTATGATTAAATACTTTAATTTGGGCAAATTCGCTTCAAAAGATTTGTATTAAAATGAACCATTTGTACTTGATATTACGATTTTTTTCATATTTTTAAAAAAATCCGTTTGTTCCCATATAGTTACAGAATTTTTATTACCTATATACGTTTGTATTGGTTGCCAACTGCACAGTAATATTATGATCTCGTAGTAGTTTTGTGACGATTTCGTGTTTCCAAAAGTATATACGTATAAAAAAAAAACAATACCATTCATGAAATCTAATTTACGATCGATACGGGTTAGGTTAACGAGCTGCAAGACCCGAACAAACGATTGTTAATAATATATATTATCTGCGATAATGATAATTTTTTTTGAATTTATTATCAATAATGTTCGGGGTGGGTACTGGGGGTTTCGTGATGGAAATTTCGTTCCAACCGTCTATCGTTTGTTCGTATACTTTCGTTTGCACAAGAAGAGTTAAAAAAATTTCCGGTCATTTTTTTAGGACATTATTGCGGTTAAAAGGCATTTTTTGATGGCTTTTAGGGCGTTCAAATCTGAACCCTAATATTATCAGGTGAGTGTAATACGATCGGGAAAGGTCTCCGGTCCAAATACATAATATTGAACGATATTAACGAATAATACGGTGTATTGAGCGAAGAAACTACATTTCTTTTTTCCAATTTTTCAGAACCCATGACGTGGTGCCACCCTACTCACCCCCCCCCCCCACACACACACACACAAACACAATGTGATCTATCGTTTTGACTACCCTGAAGTGCATAATATTTTTCCAATCGTAATAATAGTTTAAGATATAATATAGTAAAGCGCACCACTGGCCGTGCGGGTTCCCAGTGTCATACCTATATACCTATATTGTAAGTATAGAGTGTTCCATAAAGCGGGCAAGTCTTAAATCTGCCGCCCTTTTTTTAATGTTTTGTTGGCATCCCTATTCTTATCATTTCTTATCAACAACTAATAATTAAATCGGAGTAATACAGTAGATACTAGAAATTGTGAGAACAGGCTGCCAACAAAATTCAAAAAAAAAATTTTGAGCACTTTATAGGACACCCTATAATAGGCTATACTCTATAGTACACTTGTGAGTGCGAGGGATAAAAGAAATTCGGAGTTTCGTGAAAAAGAAAAATCGCTACTTTTCCGCTATGGGGTATAATATATATATTATAAAATGGGCCTCGATGACGCGATGTTTGTTTCCTCATCACCAAGTGTAGCCAAGTGTGTGTACACACCTTAGGTACCTACGACGTAACGTCATTACACCCGTGGGCCGTGCAGGGGACATGGTATTGTGACGTATCGCCATCACAATAAATATTATCCTCTGGCGGGTACGACGAGACATTATGGTCTTCGGGAAAACTCCGCCGACGGAGAGGTGAAAACGCCGAGGAAAATCCGTTATCGCGAGAGACTGTATTATAATGCGAGGTGGCAGCTGCTGCGAAACCTCGGAAAGAGCTTGTTCGTAATGTGGGTACCTGCACCCACACGATATCTCGTCCAAATCGATTTATACGGTTTTTCCGATTTCGTACGAATTTTTTCCACCGGCCCGAACGTCCGACGTCGATTTCCCGCAGCGGTTGGCAATATTATTATTATTACACAATATGGTACGGGGGATTGATATGGCATAGGGTAAATGGGTATCGGGTAAACGGATATGACAATGGGCAACACACGATTCCGCACAATACACCTTTTTATCTACCAGATTCCGAACATTTTCGTGACGAAGAAGAATTTTTTTATCAAGCCGGAAGGTAACACGATTCGTCATGAAAATTATTGTTGCATTGTCAGTTGTGGAGGAGTTGTGGTAAAAACACATATACTAATATTAGACCAAAAAAGTAATTAGAAATAAAGTAAACAGGAAAATATATTAATTCAATTCGTTGACTCAAAATCCATGACTAGACGAATTTATGATAACCGTTTGATTTTTAAGTAGGTATAAATATTAAATATAATATATTCAAATATAATTTAATTGATATAAATATTTTAATATAAATAATTAATATTTAATTATGTTAATTTTCAAACTAATTTAAAGTAAACATAACTAAAACTAAGCTAGAATTAGGGGTAAACCCAAAACAATGTCGTCGTACGTCGAATATGTAATATTAACATCGACCAATTTTATGTCTAAAATTATTTCTAAAATACAATCGGAAACGTCTC
The DNA here is from genome assembly GCA_949089665.1 of Macrosiphum euphorbiae. Taxonomy (NCBI): domain Eukaryota; kingdom Metazoa; phylum Arthropoda; class Insecta; order Hemiptera; family Aphididae; genus Macrosiphum; species Macrosiphum euphorbiae. The sequence continues at coordinate 6,863,517 of CARXXK010001085.1, forward strand.
AAATTAGTTTTTGGGGAATCGCGCAAATAATATTGTGGGATTAGAAAAAGTATATAAGATCTAAATCAACCTAAATTTCTCACGAAACTACGACAGTAAGTGTCGTAATATTAATTTACAGGGGAGGGGGCAAGTCGACCTATATTTTAGATTCTGAGTGAAACCACAATTTTACAATGATGTGTGTTTTTTTTTAAATTTTAAAATTTTTGTCTGTCATCTCAGTTTGGGGCAGTAAAATTGCTTGGATTTTCTTCAACACAATGTTGTTTGATGGGAAAATTAAAATTTTAATTTTTTTTTAGTTTTTTTTTCTAAAAATATCAATAACATTTTTTTTGTTTGTTAAAAAGGCTTGAAAATTTAATAGAAGGCTCCTATTATATTTTTTCAAAGGCAGATAAAAAAAATTAAAAATCCTTAGTCTACATTTTTTTTTATAAGCATTTAAAGTTCAAAAATTGACAAAATATGGATAAATAACTAAAATTATCAAATTATTTTGAGTTAAGAATTCATAAAAATTTTTCTTTTTAAATCCAAGGTTTTAAAATGTAATACAAGATTCCTTATAAGATTATCTACCTATATCAAAAAAAATGTCTGTATGAAAGTATAATTAAATTTTTATGAGCGTATGAAATTCAAATTTTTACAAAATTTTATATTCACTCGATTTCTCGTGTAGCGATTTCCTTATTTTGTTGTAATTCAAAAGCGAATAACTGTAGATACATGAAAATTTCACTGGATGTTTATATTAACATTTCCTATACACCATACAATTTTGAAAATAATTCGACTCTTTTTGAGCTGTTTACGGACATTTACAGGTTTCAATTTTTTTTAGATTTTTTTTCTATACATATCAATTAAGTTTTATCTGTAGGGCCAAAAAGTGTAAAAATGATGTAATACAAGGCTCCTGATATATTATATATCCTTATATATCTCTGGTTACAATATAAGTTGAAAAATATTAAAAATACATAGGCACAATTTTTTTTTATAAGCAATTAAAGATCGAATTTTGACAAAATTTATCAAATTTAAAATTTAATAAATATTTTTTAGTTAAAAACTTATAATATGTTCAACTTTTATATCTAAAGATTGAAAATTTAATACAAGATTCCACGTAAGTAGATAATTCTGTTACAAAAAAATCTAAAAAATACATAAGCACAGATTATTTTTATAGTCATTTTAAGTTCAAATTTTGACGAAACTACATATAAATAATAATAAAAAACCAAGAATAACTATTTTAGTTATTTTGTTTTTATTGTATAATATTATTCGTGGGTACTTAAAACTTCTAAAATACACTATTATATATATCTATGATAGTATCAAGGTTTTTTTTTTATGTATAACGCGTTATAGTACCTAATGGATATTGTGATATGATTAATTTGGAATTTATTATAGATACCTATGATAGGTCATTTTTTTTAATACCATAGATTAGTATATAATATGCCCTATATCTAGACTGACATATCGTCTCCGCTCAGAATCGTTTTTCTTATACAATGATAGTATATCATTGAATTCAAATTTAATAATATCCATTATACAGTGACCCACTTGTAACCTACTGAACAGCAGTGTACCTTTTTTTCTTGTAAATTTTGAGCTTGAGTCAGTGTAGATACAATATTTACATTGAGTTTAAAATGTATATTTTTTTGCAACTTGTAAAAGTTACAATTCGAATAGAATTAAAATACTGCTTTGTCAAAACTATGCTGAAATGGTTTTACTTTACATGTTTTTGAATTCTATGCCAAAGTAAGCAAGTTTGATAAAGTATACACTCCAGAACAATAATATAATATAGTAAAAAGCACATATAGTATATGAGAGTAAAAACTTGACCTAAAAATTTTCAGAAATTCAAGGTTCTGTATGTCTGAACTCTACTTTCGATAATTTAATTATTGAACAGATCACCGACAGTAAACGTCGTCGTAGGTAATATAAATTGTTATTTTTTAGATATATTATGTATTTTCGTGAAATTCTCATATTTTATGGACATTTATTTCAGTTGTATTAATATACGTTGCTACATAACTAATCGATTCAGAAATAGCGAATTCGACATTTTAAGAGTCTACAATATTTAGTATTTAAAAAAAACAAATTTTATATGTATAAATGAACTAATGTCGATTATTTAGAATTATAAATCTTTCCAAATGTTCCCGTTCATGTTTTTTATTTATTATTCATCGTACTCCAAAATAACTATAAATATTATATTAAGTTCAATCTTTGGTTTTTAGAATAGATTTGTGTATTTATTACAAACATATGCAAATGTTTTTATATAGGATATTTTTGTGCTTAAAAAACAAAAATTTGAAAACATAAAAAGTTTATTGAGTATATAACATTTAGTAACACACTAATACAAAGTGTATCGAAAAGTCCTGAAAAAAAAATTAAAAATTGACACGAGTTAAGAGCATGAAAAAAATTAAGAAATTTATATGAATAATTAGCGATTTAAGATTTACTTGTGTCTGGTAAATACCCAAAAACAATATTTTGAAAAAATTCATTTTTTTTTTAGGACATTATTGCGGTTAAAAGGCATTTTTGATGGCTTTTAGGGCGTTCAAATCTGAACCCTAATATTATCAGGTGAGTGTAATACGATCGGGAAAGGTCTCCGGTCCAAATACATAATATAGAACGATATTAACGAATAATACGGTGTATTGAGCGAAGAAACTACATTTCTTTTTTCCAATTTTTCAGAACCCATGACGTGGTGCCACCCTACTCACCCCCCCCCCCACACACACACACACAAACACAATGTGATCTATCGTTTTGACTACCCTGAAGTGCATAATATTTTTCCAATCGTAATAATAGTTTAAGATATAATATAGTAAAGCGCACCACTGGCCGTGCGGGTTCCCAGTGTCATACCTATATACCTATATTGTAAGTATAGAGTGTTCCATAAAGCGGGCAAGTCTTAAATCTGCCGCCCTTTTTTTAATGTTTTGTTGGCATCCCTATTCTTATCATTTCTTATCAACAACTAATAATTAAATCGGAGAAATACAGTAGATACTAGAAATCGGGAGAACAGGCTGCCAACAAAATTCAAAAAAAAAAATTTTGAGCACTTTATGGGACACCCTATAATAGGCTATACTCTATAGTACACTTGTGAGTGCGATGGATAAAAGAAATTCGGAGTTTCGTGAAAAAGAAAAATCGCTACATTTCCGCTTTGGGGTATAATATATATATTATAAAATGGGCCTCGATGACGCGATGTTTGTTTCCTCATCACCAAGTGTAGCCAAGTGTGTGTACACACCTTGGGTACCTACGACGTAACGTCATTACACCCGTGGGCCGTGGGGCCATGGTATTGTGACGTATCGCTATCGCAATAAATATTATCCTCTGGCGGGTACGACGAGACATTATGGTCTTCGGGAAAACTCCGCCGACGGAGAGGTGAAAACGCCGAGGAAAATCCGTTATCGCGAGAGACTGTATTATAATGCGAGGTGGCAGCTGCTGCGAAACCTCGGAAAGAGCTTGTTCGTAATGTGGGTACCTGCACCCACACGATATCTCGTCCAAATCGATTTATACGGTTTTTCCGTAGTTTCGTGAATTATAAATCTTTCCAAATGTTCCCGTTCATGTTTTTTATTTATTATTCATCGTACTCCAAAATAACTATAAATATTATATTAAGTTCAATCTTTGGTTTTTAGAATAGATTTGTGTATTTATTACAAACATATGCAAATGTTTTTATATAGGATATTTTTGTGCTTAAAAAACAAAAATTTGAAAACATAAAAAGTTTATTGAGTATATAACATTTAGTAACACACTAATACAAAGTGTATCGAAAAGTCCTGAAAAAAAAATTAAAAATTGACACGAGTTAAGAGCATGAAAAAAATTAAGAAATTTATATGAATAATTAGCGATTTAAGATTTACTTGTGTCTGGTAAATACCCAAAAACAATATTTTGAAAAAATTCATTTTTTTTTTAGGACATTATTGCGGTTAAAAGGCATTTTTTGATGGCTTTTAGGGCGTTCAAATCTGAACCCTAATATTATCAGGTGAGTGTAATACGATCGGGAAAGGTCTCCGGTCCAAATACATAATATAGAACGATATTAACGAATAATACGGTGTATTGAGCGAAGAAACTACATTTCTTTTTTCCAATTTTTCAGAACCCATGACGTGGTGCCACCCAAAAACAATATTTTGAAAAAATTCATTGCGTTTCGAATGAATTTACTACCAAAAAAATATTGCTATGTAAAAAAATGAACACTAAGCTGGACTTAATTAAATATATTTCAGCGTCTAAATAAATAACAATTTATAAACACATTAATCTCCTAATGATCAAAAACCGGATTCAAATAAAAAAATATATTCCCCAAAAATATTTAGCTTAACTTTTAACTTCGGATATAATTTATATCACTCTACTATCGGCAAAAAAAGTTAAAATTCCAAAGTAACCGGTACCTAGGTATCTCTGGTACATCATACGTACGTCTTCAAACGGTTGGTCAACAATTCCTATTCTCTACTCAAGTCAATTGCTCGCTTCCTTTACTCTCAGTTACTCAAAACATTTAGACTTTTGCATTGTTTTAAATCTGTCATGCACAGGAGGACGCCCTGCAGTCGCCTTCTCTTTGAATTCTATAATTTTATTAATGAGCTCTAATGAGTGTCTCGGAGCAGTGTGTCAAACATTTTCATTGTCTCGCCCAAATCGCTTCCATTGATGTACGTTTCTTTAACACATCTCCAAGTACCTCTTCGTTCCTTTCCGCTCTACCCAGCCTATCCTCTAGAGCGTACCCCCAACACCAGATTTCAGACACTTCAAGTCCTATTCACAGAGTCTGTTTCACATTATAATGTCTTAACAAGTGTCTCATATTAATATTTAGATGTATCCTTTTGAAGTGAAAGTGGCTACGAGTCGTTTTATTTCTCCGATCCACACACCGTCGTGTGATGTCACTCGCATAGCTATATACCGTTATGGCTAATTGTTCCTGTCTTTGACTACCTACATCAACTTTTATTATCTTCGTCTTTGCTGTATTTATTTTATTTCCTACGCTCTGAGTATTTCGAGGATTTCATCCACTGCAAGTTATGACGTGATGTCAACATCACTCTCTGCTTCCGTCTGAAATTCACTTCGATTAATTTTTTTCTCCCCCAATTTCGATTCTAGTATTCGGTCTTAAGATTTTCGACTTATCCGTATATACAACTATTATCTGTATAATAGTTTTTTAGTCGTTTTAATTAAAGAGTTGTGGACGTTGTGGTGATAAAGTGTGTCAGGCCAAGGTGTCATTTTTTTCATTCAAACGCCAGTGATGATTTCTCCAATTGTAATGTGTATGGTTTCTAATTTTTAAATTCCACCCTTAGTTGAATTTTAGGCCGCGTCGTTTGACACATCATATTTCTTTTAGATCATAACTCTCCACCGAGAACCATCTAAATAGCTTTACTTTATTTTTTAAACCGATTTCCAGAAATCATCGACCCCGGAAGGTAGACCCCCAATTAGAGCACGAAGTTACAGGCATTTTATTGTGATATATTCTATTGCGTTCGAGTAGATTTTCGAAGAATTTAATTTCAGCACATCTCGAGTCGATCCAATATTAATACATTATGCAGTGCATAGATCTCGATCGAGTCAACGACAATTTCAGTGGTGCTAGTCGCATTTTCAGTTTAGATTTTTGTCAGCAGTGATACCTACTTCCACGTACCTACAACATTATATTATGTGATCTGTAAAGGAGACACGTAGTGAGCGTATAAAGGTGCTCGGATACACGGAGACAAATCAAAGAGGTTCGTTGAACCAGGGTCGACCGTTCAAATGAAAGAAACGTGTACGATTTTTAAGATTTCTCATATCGTCTTATAAACGAAAATAATATCCATTTTTCTCGAATATCGCACTGAAATCATATTATAATAATTATAATGTGTTCATAACATTATCTTGAGAAATTTAATTTCAACGATGACAATTTTGTAAATGTTTAAAACCGAACAATTTTTGTTTTCCATAATATGTTAAAAGTTCTAACAGACGTGTTGGTCGTCGTATTACGATATTTAAAATAGAGAAACTCTAGTTTTTATTATTTTTAATTTCATGAGACAACTAGACTTATCGCATTATACTATTAATCAAATCGGTGGAAGATATAAGCTCCAAAATGAGATAAGAAAAAAAAATGTTGTATCGAAAACGCCTAGATACCTGTGTGCCAAGTTTAATAGATATTAAATAGCATACCTATTATATTAAATATTTTTAACAATTTATTATTGTTAAATTTAAAATTATAAGAAAAAAAATCAACCGATTTATTAAAATTATAATTTATTAGTTTCTATTATATTATTTATTGACAATTTTTTTATGAGATCGACATTTTTAAATAACTGTTTATTTAAAATATTAATTTTAGCTCAAACGATATGTAATTTTGGTACCTTTGGTGCTTATGTCATATAGCCTAATCGAATATGACATGATTTAAGAAATAGAAAACGCTTCGGAAATCTCAATGTTAAATTTTTTTATTTTAAATTCCATCTCACACGTACTTGAACAATAGTAGGTACATTCGTGTTGACGTCGTTATTGTCTATCCAGATTTGTGACCTCACTGATTAGAATAAATATATCTTAAATCGGATGCATCCGAATTGCATGCCAAAAAAAAAAAAAATTTCCAAATTACATGCTGTGAACCATATGTTTATTTATTATGAAATTAAACAAATTAACCTTTTTTTTAACTTTCCTAATTTAAAAAAAAAATGCATGATGTATAGAAACGCTCTTCTATGTATGGTTGTTGCAACTGATTAATTTGTAGATTGAAATATTTTTATATCCTAATAAATATTTTCCCAAACTGTATCTATATTGGAGTAATGAAGTGTATTGTAGTCTGTTTCACAGACATATGGACATACGCGTATCGGTCACTTAAGTGTTTGTAGCTGTCAAATTTATAAGCTTTTATAATTTATAAGTTATCACCATATCATTAAATACTATTTTTGTTATTGTTTTTTTAATTTATTACTATTCAAAAAATATTGAAAATTACTATTTTATTATTCAAAAAAATGTGTATCCGGTGTTAGTAATATTAATAATATATATTTTCCGTATTGAAATATTTTATTATTATGAACTATTAGTATATATTATACTGTATATTTAAATAATTGTAATATTGTGTGTCCAAAATGTCAAAAAAAAATCCACCAAATTTTAAAACAATTTTATTTATTTGAAATACCTTGTAAACATGTAAAATACACTCACTCGATTACCCTAAACTACAATAGTTTTATTTAACTAATAGCCTTTGTTGTTGAAGAAAAAAAAAATTGTTTTCTTTGATATTTATTATTTACAATGTCGCCTTCTACAATACTTATATATTTTATTGTAATGTAACAAAATCCCGTCCCCCCAGTGGAAAAGTAAGTTATTCAGTAATTTTATTCGGACAGACCCCTCCAAAAGACGGCATGCAATTCGGACGTTCCAATTTATATTTATTTTTTTGGCGTGCAATTCGGATGCACCGCTTAAATCGCTCACGTGAACACTATAATATGAATAATATACAGCGTATTGGTTCAGGTCTCGAATCATCCGAATGGAACAGAACGATATTTTTAATTTAATTTTGAAACAATTACAATGCTTAACTAATAAATTCGTAGACAGCGAGTTCCACTCCCCCGTGCCCTATACAATTATAATATAACCGAAGAGGAACTCGTTGTCTATAATATATACGTACTACGTAGGTATTTTTTTTTTTACGACCACCATAATAGTAGGTACGACCTGCCTATGTAATACGTGGAACGCAATTTTAAATTTAAATAATACAAGAAAACAAATCGTCCTTGTCGAGTACGGTAAAATACACGAAAAATAATAATAACAATACCGCTAGGAAAATATTTTTTTTATTCAAGTCGCGAAATTCTCTGTTTGCGTAATTGAACGGTGACAAACACGTTGAACAGCTTCTCCGTGCAAGTCGTGTCACGTCATATTGGTATATGTTGTACGACGATCCTCTGTCGTAAACCGTACGCTTTATTATAGCAGGAAAAAATATCACCCCCCCCCCAAACCCATCATCCACCCACTACCCAACCACCCCTCCGACACGGGTGCGATCGCAACGATCTGTAAATCATGGTATTTTATTTTCTTAGGGACCGATGACGTCACGAAGCGATAAACGCTGCACCGCGTGTGCAGTAAAGTATCGTTCGAAATGTTTACCGACCGAATCGATGTAAGTACGAGTATTACACGTTTTAGACGGTATGGGTAAGTATGTTTTCGAGACAATCTTCTGCTCGAAAATATTTAGAGTAAACCCCTTGGCAGCAGTCATTTCGATCGGGGGAAAAAAAAATAATACAATTTATTAGCGCCGAGCAACCTCCGCGTCAGGTGGACGATAATTATATTTGAAAGTCGAGTCTCTTAAAATATCATTATGGCCTCGAGGCTCAGGGTAAAAGCTATGTCATTGTGTTATTAAAATTCGAAAAAAACTGCAAATCGATGTGGTCCATTTCGCGGTTTAGACCTAAGTTTAATTAGGCACGACCTAATCACGACCATTGGGGATACACCTCTATAAATTATGTAAAACGATTTATTTATTTATTTACTAAAATGTAAATATTATCTTCCTCCACTTTTCCTGTAATCGATTTTTGACATTTCAATTCAGATCGAGTTAAGGTTCAAACTCAAACGGTAATTTCCAAATAAAACAGTTATTCATAAATACTTTCACAATAATCTCCAAACAATTCTAATGAGCTCTATACAAGATTATTTCTATTTATGTCGCCCGCATAGTTTATTTCTAAACATTTATAAAATATCAATATTCTTTTGGAGTTAATTAATTAGAAACTATATATTTTTTTTCAAAATTTAATTTTTGGGAATTTTCAGAAAGAAATGTCCACAAATTTACAATTGTTGGTGTGCAAACTATATTTAATAGACCACAGACTGGAGAGAGCTTTTCCCCTACCTCCACCCTCCTCCACACTCACAGTTTAATGACATAATGATTTCAAACCTGGTGTCTATGAGGATACCATGTGTGACTGTAATAATAATATAAATAAGACAATAACATCTCATCAAAATATAATGTTAGGTAGGTATCATTGAAACACACCACGTTCGTAAAACAAAAAATAGATTTCCACCAAATGATCATGAGTATAGGTACCGGATGTTGAAGCATCAAAATAACCTACAAAAATGCATTTATGAGTTATGACATAGAAAACACTAAAAAAGGTTCTAACGAATAAAAAATGACGTGCAAATTGTATGTTAAAGAACGGCGTAGGTACTTAGAAAAATGATCTTAACATTTTTGAAGTTTATAAAATTACAATTTATAACCTAGTTCAAATTTAAATTTACAAACCTGGTTTTGATATAGAAAACAATTAAATATAAAATTTACAATTTTAAGTATTTTTCGTAATAGGTAAAATTAAATTAAGTTTAATAGTTTATAGGAAGTGTCACTATACTGAGTGGCTTCTTCCAACAACTCATTCACGCCTTTTTGTAAATTAGCCCATATCCTTATTGTTTCTCTGGGTATAGATGGTATATTTCTTTTAAAAAATAAAAAAAAAAAAAAGTTTAATGATGATATTCATATTTCGAAAAATATAAAATTTTCAAACAACTAAGACTTCAAAAAAATTACGGATATAATCACGAGAATGACCGAAAAAATATAAACAAACACTAAAATAAAAATTTGTTGTATATTATATTCGTATGTTGTCGAAATACATTTCCGGTTTGGAAAGCATCGTCTATGACGTTCCAGTTACACGTACAAAAGTAATCGACATCCGGGCCCTAAACACGAGAGATCGTTCTCGAAGTGATGTGTACAGAACGACCACAGGAAGCAAGCTGTACGTGTGTATTATATTGTTTATATTATGGGTATTAATTCAAAGAGAACAATACTAAACACGTAAATAATCGATATAGACATGAGATTTTGACTTGAATTTAAAAACTGGTGTTGATCTAGAAAACTATTGAAAACATTTTTAAAAAGTATTTTTCGTAATGGATTGGTAAAATCGAACCTAGTTTAAAAATATTTCGAAAAAATTGAAACGGTGCAGCCCACGAAGTTGCGCTTGTAGTAGGTATATGTATCTATATTATTATGACCGGAAATGAATGTCATTCGGTACAGCTTTATATTAATATATTGTGTGTGCCTATCATCACTGTTATTTACTTATTCGTTGGGTTCCGAGAAGAGCATACAAAAAAAGATCAAGACAATACCAAGACCGAGACTTACAAAATCTTGATTCTGGTCTTGGTCTTGCAGACTCAGTGTTGGTCTTGGTATTGCGCAAGACTCTTGCAAGACTCTTGTTTTTTTCACAAAATATATGAAAAAAAAAACTAAATACCTGTTATAGCTGTGTGTAGGTTTTTTGCTATGATCTCTAAGATGAAATTTATCTATTAATAAAATAATTTTTCAGTTATTGCTAATTAGTACGAAACAATTATGTTATTTTGTAGTATTAATTCCAATTATTTCTAAAATTTTTTTTTTTCAATAATTGGCTATTTCCTTAAGTACTGATCAAATTTAATAGCAATACAAATAATTTCTTATGTCCGTTATAAATTATTATAGTTAATGAAATCTAGATACACTAATGTGTTTTCGGGGAAAAAATAAATTTGCAAGGGTCTTTTGCAATGATGGTCTTGCAGCAAGACCAAGACCAAATTTGATCACCACTAATCAGCGTTAACGTTCCCGAAGAAACCCTAATAATTAAACAGTCCTAAACCTTAATGAAATCTCGAGATTCACGATTCGTCCGACCCTGCAGTGACTCTGACTTTTCACTAAGTTTTTCTGTTAAATATTTATACGCATTATTTGTTATCTAACTCGACGCTCGAAACTGTCTCCGTCTTCATCTCAAGGTGACGGAATTTCTTCCCAAACACTATATACTTTTATAATATAATATAGTCACTATTAGTCTGGCCATTAACGAGTTAAAATTTTAAAGTTAGGTTAAAAAGTAAATTTTATTTCAACTTTTTAACTCGACTAGTTACTTTTGGATTTTTATTACCTAACTTAACTGTTAACTTATTACAATTCATACTTAATCAATGTGAAATTAACGACTTAGTTTTTCAGAAGTAAGTTTAGGTAATTTATTTGGATATTAATTTTATTACATTTCACCATTTTAGTCTATTTCGTTTTCATGTCAAAAAATATTTATAGTAAGTTGTTTAAAGTTGAACATTTTATATTATTCCAATCCAACTTGTATGAAAATACTGTGGACAGTAGAAACACTCTAGTCTATAATTTATTTTTGGGTCGGAAAAAAATTGAATACGCTAGCGTTGCATAAACAATTTCATTTTTTTTCAACTTAATAAAAAGTTAACAAAAAGTGTGCACTAACTTTTAACTTATCAGAGTTGAAAAAAATCATTAACTTGCCAGATTTGTGTTGGTATAACTAAGCCGCCGCTGACGATGATATAATGTTCGCCTTCGAAAGCCTCGACCGACTTTGTGATTTGAAAAATTATAGAAAATTGCAGATATGATTAGATCTCATATCACGTGTCACGTGTTTATGGAAAGCCCCCGACTTCATATTTTGACGAATTTCGTCAACTTCACGAAAACTTGCGAATACAGTTTGGTAAGTAGTTGAAAACGTATGTAAAACGTTCGATTTTTATGGATAAGGCTTGAAAATGTGGTACAACGTTTTTCGTGAGAAACTCATAAAGCATAACAAATATAATATGAACATGGTTTTAATGTACATAGGTAAGTTTTAAGTTCAAATTTGGACGACACTATATATTTAAACGAAAAACAAAAATATGGTTACTCTGTATAGTAATTCAAAAATATTTTTGTCGTGGTACTCGACCCTTTTTAAAGTATATTATTGTAATTTATATTTTATGCACAAAATGACGTATTTTTTAAAAGCAATGTTTTCGACAAAAATGTATTCGACCTAACGTATTACTTACATTAAAATAAATTACTTTAAATAGGTAGTAATATAATATGCTGACAGACCGCATTAAGTAAATAACCATTGAGCTTAAGTTTTTGTAGTGAATAAAATATTCATCATACCCCCATGGATATCATAATATAATAATAATAACAAACTTTAATAACAAAATTACCTTTTATTGCATATATTATTATATAATTACGTAGGCGAGAGTGAAATATTTTTGAATACCTAAGGTCGGAGAGGATTCACACCTCATAACCCCCCCCACCATCTGCCCACATAACCCCCTCCATCTCCTGCCTACAGGAAATTCTCAAGGTATAAATGTATTTTTTTACCATTATTGATTACTTTTTAAGAATCACCTATTATGTGTTAATTATTATTATAACGATAAGCGATAAGCTACCTATTATGTAGGTATTATTTTTTTATACTAAGTATGCAGGCACGTAGTTAGAATATTTCTACTAGGGGGGCCAATAATTGTTGGCCCTTTTATCATTTTCCATAATTTTTTCCAATGCAATACTTGAAGGGGGCTTCCCTTTCACACTCATCACTAGACGGTATGCCGTATAAAGAATCTTATTAATTTATAATTTACCTTTGATTGGTAGTTGGTTAAAAAAAAAAGTTTTCTCAACAAGTTCTATTACAGACTACAGTATTACAAATAGATATAGTACCTGATTAAAAAAGTAACCAAATTACCTACATCTTTACTTTTGGGATACATTTGTCATGTTATGAAAAATAAATCTACATAAGTACATGTTTAGAATATAAACTAGTATTACTGGTAAAATAATCATTTATACGTTTCATTGCATTAATAAATGTATTCACAGTTAACACAACGGCACAACACACAGTTAGACGGTTAACATTCAGGTGTCAATACAAATCAAATTGCAAAAAAAGAATATGCCATTAGGATATAATAATTTAACATGAATAAAATAAAACATACAAAGTCCAAACCATGTATAAAACTATGAAAGTAAGCATACTGCATACAGTTGGGCATCACTGCTTGACATAAATAACTGCACCCGACTCATATTATGATTATTATGTTTTAACTTTGATAATATTATAGTTCTATGTTTGTTTATTTTGAAGTATTAGTGGAAATATGGAGTCTTTTAGCTTTTATATTATACTCTATATATAAACATAATACATATTATCTATTGTTCTGGGAAAATAAAAAACAATAATCAGAAACAAAGATTATCGATATATAAAAATAACAAAAACTAAAACCTACCACCATTACGTCCTCGTCGTCAACGGCGTTGAAAGTGTTCATAAAATTAAATTATTTAATAACGACGCCGGGTATGCACCGATGACTGCAAGCTGCCCGGCTGCCGTCTAGTCTATTATCTATTATTGTCTATGAAACTGGTATGTCTATCAATACCTTATTATTTTTTTTTTTCAGAAACGTTATCCACGAATATAAAAATGAATTATTATAATAATTGTATTACCTATAGTAATATCACGCTATACCACTATATCATATATAGTAGTTGTAAAATCACAATATATTTATTTCAATGTGCACAATCACATTTTTGATAATAACTGGTAAAATAATTATATTTTTAATTTCAGGGGGGGCCGGCCCTGGACCAGAGTAAATTTAAGGTGGGCTCGGCCCACCCAGGCCCCCCTGGCTACGTGGCTGTAAGTATGACTGTATAGTTTAAATAAACGTTTTGATTCAAAATATGATTTGATTTTCATTTAAAGATTATAAACTATATAATGATAACTACACTAATACAATATTATCTTAATAATAATATACCTACACACATATATGATACCTAGCTGTGACTCTCCGTGCAGCAGAACGGTTAGCTGCTTCCCACCACTCTTACACAAAAACAAGAGAATGGGTACAAGATTATTTAGTAGAGGCTATAACAGCGTTACATGCAACCATGCCACATTTTTACATCAACCAACATAAGTCTTAAAATAATGGTCAGTATTAAAATATTGTATCAGGATTTCATTGGTAAGCCAAATCAATAATAGATATATTGGTTTTAGGTCATATGAGGCATAAAAAAATTTAAAAAAAAAACCATTTTTCTAAAACTTGAACTATCTGCAAATAGAACATTTGTTGGTCGGTTGCTTTCTGCATGACTCCGTTATTTGTTTGCATTAAAGTGGTTGCTCGTTATCTGATAATTATTATTTAGTGAACAGCGCTCATCACTTTCTACAGATTCGAAAACGGCGAAGATAATATATTGAACGACACAAAATGTATACGTTTTCCCGTTTATATTTTATTTCGAGCCCCTAAAACGTATTCCTCTTTACACACATCGGTTATCACATCTAAATCCACCTCCGAGTGGAAAGCTCAAACGCGCCAAGTAGGTAGGTATATCGTGTCGTGATGATTAACTTCTGTGTGTAATACATCACATATTGTATATACATCACACACCTTTACCGTGTTCCAATATTTAATATTCTATTTGTCTTGCGAAAATTCTCTTTCTGCGTTACCCTCCCCCCCACCGGAAAAGTAGGTGTGTCGTGTTATTATTATATCGACCGTATCGCTCTCGTTTTTAAACGCCTTTAAAAAAGTCTGCTAATAAAACGCATTCGACCTGACTGTAAGTAACAGCTAGGTGTCACTAATTATGTCTACCACTCGTGCAGGGCATAATATTATATTATAATGCGTTTATGGAAAACGCGTATAATTATGTAGGTACCCACACGTCGAAACCCCCGTCCATTAGTCGTATGATGTCGACACTATGACGAGGGACGACTAATAATATTACAACAATGAAGTACAGAGTGATTATCTAAGCATGCTCGTTACCCCGTCACCTTGTTAGAACTCTACGTGCACAGTGCATTCGAGTACTTACCTAGTTTTGAAAATGTTATCTTCGTACCCTGTCATAGGTGTCATAGGACGACTCACGGTGGTTCGAGAATGAAAATAGTTGGCCTAAAGTCTAGTGTTCACAGAAATCTTATAAGACGATCTGTTACTTATACGTAATAATTATAATAATAAAAATAATTCGTATTCGTGTATCGACTTGACGGGCCTCCACGTGACTTGTTTTTTTCTCAAAAACTTTTCTTACAGGAAAAACCCTCAAGTCTAGTAAAAATATGTAAAAAGATCCTAGTTCGATAATTATTTTTTTTAGAAATAGAAACACGTATTGGACTTTTATTTTTAATTTGTATTCCTAAACCATGATAAAATACGATTTGAAATTTTCAAACTTTCAAACTTCAAGTGTTCACTACAAAGTAAAGAGCCAATATTGAGCAAGTAATGATAATATATTTGTAATCAGTAGATTGTGATTTAACTGGTGGTGTAAATATCGTCAAGTAGCTCAATGGAAAAAAATTATTAAATTTGTATATTTATGAAACATCGTCTTAGACGCAATACCTCGTATCTCCAAAAGTGGTTTTTATCAGGAAACCCATAAAACTGATACGGGATACAATGAAATTAGATACTCGTGAAAATTGTTCAATATTTATATCCTCCTTGGGTTTTTGTGGGATATACGAGGTATTTTCACTAATTTATGTGCTTGTTTTTTCTGTATATTTTGATGTATATAGTATCTCTAATTAAATTATTAAGGCTATTATAAAAATTATTATTATACTAATAGGTTTATTATCATATTATTTGTATCATTGAACATTTCATTGAGCGCAACAGTTAATAACAATTTTATTGTAACTTCATAATTGGGTCATTATAAATACTATCTTCATACCTAATTTATCCAACATGGATAAATTTATGAACACTTTAATTTTATTTTATTTTATTATTGTAGACTAATAAACTATATTATGACGATTATTGTTAAAATATCAAAATTTTTAAGATAAAAAACTATATTTTGTCTACTTTTATATTATTTTATGATTATTCGCAATAATATTTTTCAGAAGTTTTACGCATTAATACTCCTTGGTTAGTATACAAGACAATTTTATCATCTTTATTTGAGTATTTTCAAATTAAAAATATCGACTTTTGGCCAACTATTTTCATTTTTTAACCACTGGCGTGCGACGTCTTCGAATACTTAGATCTTTCTAGAGACGTTAAAATACGGTATTTTATTTTTTTTTTTTTACAATACCGTATTGTACCCGAACACTTATACCGTATACAACCTTTTGCAATGACTTAAATTCTAGGAAATTGAACAAAGGTCATAGAACTAATGTAGTTATATTATAATCAATCTTAAAACGGCATAATAATTTCCGAAAACATCTTACAATAATACCAGAAATATTTTATATTAAATTAATATTTAAAATTGTGGTGCCAATCCTTATAGGTATACCTACTAAGGTAACCCACCTCGTGACTAGAAACAGTTTCACTTTTAAATAATGTGGTTACGAAATTAATAGTAAATAATTCCTTAAATATTAAATTGCTTTTCTATTCGACCGATATATATATATATTTTTTTTTGATACAACCTGTATCAAACAGTTTTATCATAGAAAATCTCATCATTGTATAATATCCTGTTGATTTTTATTTTTCAAATGATAACCTACACGACGTATTAATTAAATCAAATGATCTTTCGGAAAACTTTGACGTACTGTAATCGAAATTTGACCAAAAAGTTCCCAATTTAGTCTACTTTATGGTCTCTAAGGATAACAATATGGTCTATTAGACACATTGTAAATGGATACGAGCTCAGTAATAGTTATAACTAAGTATGCGATATACGATATGTGTTAATAATAACTTATCGGACGAGTAGACATTATTTTTAATATTTAGCTTTATCGGTTGACGTTGCGCTCAATAACTTTCAAAACAATAGCAAAAAAATAACCTTCTAATAGACTATAATCATTTAGTATTCCTGTATAGGCAGTGTCTCTGCTGGGAATCGCGAGACCCTTGAAAAAAAAAAACAAACTATCTACCTATATCCGAGATTCTATATACACATTAAATTGTCCCTCCATATACGAGATCAATTTTAAAACATTTATTATGAAATAGGTGAAAGCAGGTGAATACAATTGCTAAAATTTAAAACACTTAAACGTCTTAAATTGTTGTTTAAATGATTACACTGTAAGCTTATCGTACTGGTTCTCCGCGATCGTTTCGATCCCTATTTAAATCATAAGCTATAAGTCGTAGAAATAAAACATCGACTCTCGTCTGTTAAATCGAAATAATATCAATGGCCATCGTAAACGGCAAAAACATAATTTTACAGGAGACAATATATATTTTTTTAATGTGGTATCTGGATAGTCAATTATAGGTAATCTTAAGAACTGAATGTTGGTAATAGTTGTTTATACTGTTAATTCAGCTTTATTTTTGACCTGGTTGATGATTACAGCATTTGGCCACATATAACTATATATGATTACATAATAAAAGCTCGTGATAATGACATAATATACGCTGTGCACTCCTTATAAATGGCCATTATGTTTGGGGGAAATTCAAATGATACTATAGACTATTTACAAGCGCATTGCCTGATTTTTCAAATGATATTTATCTACCTCGTTAATACTGATATCACGGTTTTTGCGTATTTAAGGGCATTTTTTTGAGATTTTTCTCTCGGCTTCGAAATCCCATCCCCAATAATGTTGTATTAAACAGTCAGTGGCGATCTTGAGGCGGCGTTGGCAACAAAGACAGCCGGCAGACACGTGACGTTATGATAATGATGCAATATTATGTAATTCGTTTGAGTTAGTTAATGACAGAACAAGCGACTCGAGTTGTTATAATAATTAGATGTTAATCTGCACTGCAGGTACCTACCATGGCGGTTTTAAATTATACGAAACACTGTGAAATTGATACACGTCCTGTTGTAATTAAAGTCCAAATTTGATCTATAAACGTAGCCCACTGCGTGGTAAGGAGGTAAGGTATGATTATTATTATTATTACAACTATTGTAATATCATTGTTGAGCCTTTGGAGTGATTAAAAACACAAAAAGGTTTCCAACGTTATTTCCGACACTGTCATTTGCAGTTTACTATTATTATTATCTATTATGCAAAATTATCGGTTGGATAAAATTTCGGAATCTGAATTTTTTCTTCGATTAGAATTGGCGTGTCCGAATCAGTTCTTCGAAACAGTATGTCCGAATATTATTACTTTTTAGATTTTTCGAAAGAAATTTCAATTTTCCATCCCATTTTATAACTGAATAGGAAAGGATTTTTTAAGCAACTTTATACACCATTTTTTTTTTTTTTTTGATAATCGATATTATTGCCTACTTATTTATAATTTTATATTACATCATTTAGACAGAAAATAGTCTTGGATAACCCTAATCGTATCTGCATTTCACATCATTAATTTACAGCTGTTTGAAATTTAATTTTTTTTTAATCCCAGTTTAAAACATTCAGATGCAGACATGATCAAATATAGAGAATCAATTTGTATGTACGACTATGTACTGACTAACCTTGACTACATTGCAATGTCACCCTACGAATAACGTCTTACACAATCTTAGCTGCCTACTAAAAGATTAAAATACATGGAAACAACTGACCGTTTATGAATTACTCCATAAGCACCTACGCTGTTCCGAAGATTTTCCAAACTAATACAATATAGTAATATATTTATCCATCGATAACAGAAAGATTTTTAAACATAAAAGGAGAATATTAAATAACCAAAGATTTAAGTTAATACTTCTTGAGATACAATTCATAATTAGGATTTATAAGCACAAAAAGTCTTCAAAATATGCTTCTTAAAATGCTGTAATATGCTACTAAATATGCACTTAAAATTGAATCGAAAACATTTTGTTTAGAATTATGTAAAATACAAGTATTAATTAATTGAGTAAATTAATTAGTAAAAAGGTTTTAAAAGTATAAAAAAATAAAAAGTATTTCTCTTCACTAAGTTCTTCACCATTTAACTTTCTTTACATTCAGTCTTTATAATATATTAGCCCTGATCGGCTTCCATCGAACACTTGAACTCTATTATATTATGAATAACGAATTTATCTAAATTAATATAATAATAATAATATTTATATATTATGTAGCATTATGAATATGTCGTCTCATTTTTATCAATAAAGTCTGGTCGTAATATTATCGATATTATGTGGCTGTAAACATGAAAATATGATAAAAACAAATATATGTGCTATAAATATTTTGATGCACTATAAAACTACAAATTTGAATTAAATGTGAGTTTAATAGGTAAAAACGTTGAAATAAGCAAAATATGAAAAAGACAATTAGTGTTATTTTATTAAGAATCATCTAAATCGGATACGATTCTCATCACATTTCAAAAAGCTTATTCCAATACGTATAATATGCATTGTTTTGCATATAAATCTTGTCCCTAATAATTACTATTGACTTAATGTCGTGGACCACAGGTTCAATTTTTTTTTTTTATCACCTTAACAGTTAAATATAAATTAAAAAATACTATAATAGAATTTTTTATGATGTCTGTGAACTAATAGGTATGTAGTTAGAAATATTTAATATTCAATTACAGCTCATTGAATATTAACTAGATCATACCGTACTACTGAACGCGATTCAAAATACACTATCAGCTATTTAAGGTTTAAGAAATACACTACAAATCAAAATTTTGAAAAATGTCGACTCATGTCACTGTTAGTGCATGAAATAATCGTTTTTGTATACATTGCCTACTGAAAGAATAGTGAAACCACTCGAAACCGAGTATTAAATAAAATTATACCTATGAAAATTAAAATGATTAGTTGTAATTATAATATTATTTATAGTAAATCCATCGTGAGTTGAATTCATACCTACTACAGCTATTGACGCATTAATTAATATCATGGTTATACTTTTAATAATAATGTTTTAAACATGAACCGCGGTATTATAATAGTATACCTTTAAAAAATTACGATTATCAAACAGCATGAATGCAACATAATTATTATTATTATAATAGAATATTTTACTGCTGACTGGTGTTATTTATATATGATTTTATATTGTTCGCAACAATGAAAACACAGCGAGTACCTAACTCTACAAATACATACTTTGTGTTGTTTTGCTAAAGATTAGATTGTATCAAATCGGTCATAAATATAGTGTCACGACTCGAAGTATAAAAATAATTTTGAGTTTTAACAATCTTCAAGTGCGGAAGTGATATGAGCATATTAAAAACGTTCAGCAAGAATAATGACATATCAAAGGCTTTAGGTCAGTTCTAGTCAAGTTTCCAGATTATTTGATCAAGTTAACACTAAAAGATAGAGCTGAGCAATTCGAAACCGGAAACTTGACAATTTTGAGTTGTGTCACTAATTTTTAGTACTACTTTTTATGATGTGGTTATAGAAAATTAAATTTTATTAGTTATGTTTTAAATTCAATCACCCAAATACTGCACAGGATGATTCACCAAGCATGTCCACACCCAGGTTTTCTTTAACAATGATATTACTCGAATTCTGATTTATTGAATTTTTAAATGTACCTAGAGGTGTTTTAATAAGACGTCATTTTAAAATTCTTGAGATTTTTACTCTGGACATTTTGTTTTTGAAATTGTTGACGCGCTTAGTTCAAACTCCGAACGAGTAGTTTCTCAGCCATCAGAATCTTTATACCAAGGACAATAGTCCTCAAAAAATATTTTCCGAAAATTTAAAACAGTCGTGACATATGGTATTACACTTTCACCGTTTTCACAAAATAATAAATGTCGACAGATTAACCCTCATATCCTATATCCACGTTATTATCTTCCGAACCCATTATCATAATTTACAGTAATAAAAGGGGTTTTCTCGTTTGAAAGTTTAAAAGCTTATATTTTTACACGACACTTATCGAGTAAGCAGTACGAAAAAATCTAGCCATATATTGAAAATATGGCATTCGAGTATAACTCAGATGGTTAAAAACATTAAAAAATTCCAAAATCAGATTTCGAAAATGTGCATTGTTGAAGAGAAAAACACGGGGACGAGCACACTCTGTGAATCACCCTGTACGTGGGTATATCTGCTGTGCAGCCATCGTTTTTTAGCATTCGTTATCACGATTATATTACATTGCACCGGAGGACGCTGACGTTGAACCAAAGAGTGTGATTAGACTTTTGACGACAGCGAAATCATATTTTCTATTCATGCTTTATACTCTATAATAATGTATGTATATATATATATAGGTACTGCCCGAATGAGAGGTATTTTGTATAAATTATAAGTCCGTCCCGTGTACGGTTATACTGTAATAACGATGATAATATAATGGCACTGTGATTACGCATCATAGTGCACATCTCAGCTGTTCCTATTCAGAAAATATACGAATTTATTTAAACACAGAAAACGGGTAAATTTACGATATGACGCTCATTGAATTACTCTCATTTTGTAGTAAAAAATACGTCCCAAGTGTACCCGCTGTGCGCAGCCACTCCGAGTAACTTTTTATTTACTTTTCATTTTTTTTTTTTTTGCAAAATAGTGTTCGTCGATTTCAGGCATATGAGATGTCTTTGGTAGTGTTTGAAGTGTGAGAAATATTTCAAATGAAATAACTAAGTTGTGAAATATTTCACAAAAACGTGAAACATTGAAATTTTTTTTAACACAAATAAAAACACAATTTATTTATTTTTTTAACACAATGTTCAGTGTTCTAAATTATAATGTCAGAATTCAGTAAGTATACAATATACATGTATAATACCAAAGGTTAGGTATACATACAGATACCATATATAGTGATGAAGGTAATTTATAACAATTATATGTAAATATAAAACTTATTTAAAAATAAAACAAAATATATTAAAATACTGAAATATTTCATTTTTTAAATTTCATGAAATTTTCAAACACTAGTCTTTGGGTACCCTACGATGTGGACGCAGTGTTTGTAATAATTATTTCGGGTTTGTCGATAGTGAAACACGTTATTTTTATTTTTATGCGAATAAGATGTAATTTCTAATGAATTGATGATTTCTAACGCTAAGTCGCACATTATTCGAAAGTCACATTAACGTTACAGTTATCCCACAAAGCATTTTAATATTTTCCAAATATACGATTGAGAACGGCATTTTTGGTAACACGATTGAGAACACTCGATATTTTATTTTTTTTTTCCAAAATTTAATCGAATGATAATATTTGAGAACCATAATCTGTTGATGTTGAAATAATCCAGCAGTATATTATTATGTTGTTATTAAAATTCTAATTGAAACTCGATCGGAAAAAATATTTAAAATGGCTACGATGGTTAGAGTCAAGGTACTAAAAATAATTTATATTTTTATGCCCTGGGCTTAAGTAGATTTGGGGGCTTATATGATATTAAAATGTTAGTAATTACTAATGATCTACCAATATAAAATAATTTGTAAAAATGATCGAAGTTTGTTATACATTGTAATACTACCTGTACATATAGTATTACATGCAGTTTATATTTTTTTAAAACCATATTTAAGTGTTATCATCCTTGGTATGAATATTTTAACAATTCAGAAACTGCTTATTAGAATTTTGATTTGGATACTTCAACATTTTCAAGAGAATCACCCTCAAAACAATTTACAGTAATTTGAAAATATGGTCTTCAGGTATACTTAAAATCAGAATTTGTTTAAAAGTATTATTAAAGAGATAAATACATATTTTTATAAGCTATACATATTATTTTACATTTTTTATTCATATATATTTTGTATAAGGTTAAAATTATTGGTTTATGACATTTTTCAAGAATATTTATTTTATACATGAATCTTTCAATAGCCAAATAAATGATATGGCAAAGTTGCACTTAAATTCGTTCTCAATCGTATTCTTTTATTGGTCAGAGGTAAGATGTTTGTTAATTTTAAGTGTTCACAATCGTTCGGCTAAAAAGGTATAACGTTCTCAATCGTTCGATAGCCTTTCTAACTATTATGAAAATATTTTCAACAAAATAATACTGTTGTAAAAATATTAAAAAAAAAATTGAGCAAATGATTATGAAATATTTTAGCCATATTCTTTGGTCAAGAAGTTCATAATATTTGAAAAATATCTTACAAAACAAATTCACTAAACATTTTATTCACAATAGATTTTCAAAAAATACTTTCATGGAAACTTTATAAACATATATTTAGTCAATATATTTGTTTGCAATCATACGGTACAATATTATGTTATCATCACGATTGAGTTTATCTAGATAAATAGAAAATATTAATTTACACAGTTATCTAAGATAAAAATATACAGATCTAGATGAATTAATCCAAATAATTTAATTTATTAAACTGCTTTTATTTATTATATATAGAATATAGGTAGACAATTAAGTAGGTAGTATTTACAAATAAGTGTCGACATTTTCGATAACATACTATTAAGTTATATTCTATATTGTTGCGAGCTTACCGAGAGTCCCATAAAAAAATATAAAAAAAATTATCCGATAATTTATCTAGATAAAATATTTTTTTTTTCATCTTTGTCTAGATAAATTAATTATTTATTTATCTTTATCTCGATAAAATTTTATTCATCTAGGCTCAACGCTGGTTATCATGAAAAGAAACATTTATACAATATTATCAGTCGAATTTTCGTTATACAAGCAGTTCATAGGCGTGCGCAGGGGGGATGCCGGGCGTGCCATGGCATCCACTGCCGAGTTATCATAACCATATTATAGTTTTTAGTTGTCAATGATTTGATTATAAATTAAAATCATGAACCAAGATAATTCATAGTATCTTATAGTTCAAGAATTTAAATGTTTTGATTATTTTTTTATATAATTTTCTTACAATAAGATATTGGGAGTTGAGATGAAATCAAATACTAATTAGATTTCATAATCACCACAGGTACCTATATAAATAATAAAATAGATTGCTAATATAGTTGAAATCAAAATCTACCATTTTCGTGAGAATTGCAGGTTTTATCACCAGAACATTCAGGCTCCTGCGGTATTGCTTATTTGCATACTACCTACAACTATCAAAAATAAAAGAATTTCAATTAATTAGTTTATCGTTATTATATTACTTTAATAATATGATCAAATGTCTAAAATTGTTTACACTGTTACTTTGTTGGAATGAAATCACAGTACAAGCTTTTAAAATTAAAATATCTAAAACCAATAAATAAGCTAAACAAAACGCATGCTAATTTCTTTTGGCATTACGCCATTTGCCATTAACTATATATATCGTAAGTTATTTGTACCTATTACCTAAGAGTTTTTGGGGAGTTATATTTTGTTTTGAGGTAGGTTTGTTTAAAAATACTGGCATACACTGCGAAAAAATTCTGAGCACCCCTATATGAAGCACTTCAAAATATTCACAAAATATTATTATTTCAACATTTCCGTACAGGACACAGACACAAATTTATTTATAACATTTTTAACACCAGCGCATTACGTCATAACTGTGTGGGCAATTTTTTCATTTTTAATTAACCAGTAGAGGCACCACCGCGCTGTATCACATTCCGTGTTGATATTTTTAATTGTTCGTTTTAATATTTTAAGGTCGTATTTGCATATTTCGCTTTTTCGAGTGCTCGTCTTACACGAGTTTTTAGTGAAATATTTCCATCCACTCCGCCCCCCGTCGTCTCAGCTACGATAATCCGTCTGCAGTATACGCAACGTCCAAATTATGCTCTCAATGTAAATTCATAATCGTCTACGTCTCCTCGTCGCTTTTCTTAGTTTTTTTTTTTTTTTTTGGATACAATTATAATAACTGTTGTCGGACGGTTTAAAATGTTAATGAGCACATCTTTTGATAAGCATCAACGTCGGCCCGCCCACGAGTTCAAAGAGTGGCTATTACGATCTATTGCCCACCGTGGTAGTTGAGTGGCTCCTGCAGGACGAAGGCGCACTTAATTTCAATAATATAAGCGAAAATAATTGTTTTGTCTTCACCTTTTCAATTGTCAAGAAACGATACCAAATAATAACAATTAAGGGAGAAGATAATACGAACGCGAAATCGATTCGTTGCACGTCGTCGGTGGATGACCACTGACTGGTGTACCGATATCAGCGATGTGATAAGTTCGTAGAAACTTACGATGTAAATTCAATCGAAGAATCGAATTTACAGTCGAGAGTGAAAAACAGTGAAAAACAGGGATAAAAGATAGATTTATTTTTTTTTTTTGGGGGGGGGGGGGTAAAAATGTTAACACGCTGTGCGTATCTGAATACTCAAATGTATTATTGACTTGGATACAATAATTAGAAGGGTATGCATAATTATTTTTAAAAATAAGAGGGACTCCGTACCCAATATGCTTCATTAAAACACTTTTTTACTAAAAAGGTATTTGCAAGACACCTTAAGCACAACAGCAGCTGCTAAAAAAATGTTTGCTCATTTTTGTATTATTGTATTTTGATTGCGATGGTTTGCAATTTCAATAAATTAAATTCGATAAAATATTGTATATTTCACATATC
The DNA here is from genome assembly GCA_949089665.1 of Macrosiphum euphorbiae. Classification (NCBI taxonomy): domain Eukaryota; kingdom Metazoa; phylum Arthropoda; class Insecta; order Hemiptera; family Aphididae; genus Macrosiphum; species Macrosiphum euphorbiae. The sequence goes on from CARXXK010001085.1 coordinate 6,889,313, forward strand.
AAATTTGATGTAATAAGAATTTAACTTTGAGGTTGAAGTCGAAACGATTTTACGTTTAATTTGAATATACAATGTGCACATACAGCTGTGACCATTCACACGCAAAGAACGATTCTGATTTTGAATCAGCTTTACAGATAAGAGTAAAAAACAGTGTTTGTATTGGTAAAAATATAGAAAGGATTCAAAAGTGTAAACACAATTTGCGTGCTTTAATATTTAAATGTCTTAATGATTATAATATAAAAATAATTTAGAAGAGTACTCCTAAAACTTTTTTTTTTTTAAATAATACTGACATCGTCCCCCTCCCTAACCACGTTAACCTTCAGTTGGAGCATTTTTTTTTTACTAAAATAACGTATTGACAAGACAGCTAAAACACAAGCACCTGTAAAATTAATTCGTGCTAATTTTTCTATGTTCATTTTAATTGCGATGGTTTATTTGTTTACAAATTCAATAAAAACAATTCGATAAATTCGATAAATTCGATAAATTGATGATATTAAATGCAATAAGATTTTAATTTTGAAGTTGAAATATTAGTGTTGTGGTCACATTCGAAGAACGACAAATGTTACGAAAGTGATTTGAACGAAAAAAATTATAAATACAGAGCTCTAGTTGAGAGTAAAAAACAGTGCTTAAATCGGAAAAAAAGATAGTGGGGGTGAAGAGAGGGTTCAAAAGTGTAAACACGCTGTGCGTATCTGAATATTCAAATGTACTATTGATTTGGACATAACAATTATTAGAAGGGTAAGTACGCATCATAATTACTTTTAAAAAGAAGAGGGAATCCGTACCCTCCCCTTCCCTATAGTGTTACGCTTCATTCAAACACATGTCTAATAACAATAAAAAAAAAGTATTAGACACCTTAAACACGTCATAATCAACTGCTAAAAAAAAGACTTGCTCATTTTTGTATTATTGTATTTTGATTGTGATGGTTTGTTCGCAAATTCAATAAATTCAATTCGATAAATTGCCGCCATCAAACGTAATAAGAATTTAATTTTGAAGTTGAAATGATTTTAAGCCGTGAAATATTAGTGTTGTAGTCACACTCGGAGAACGACAAATATTACAAAAGCTATTTGAAAAAAAAAAAACTATAAATACTGCAGAGCTCTATAGTGATTATATTATTTTTTAATCCTAAGCCGCCGGATACTTTATACGGGCAACAGTCATTAAGTATTCTCTTTGACTTTGAAACGGGCTGTGTTGCTCTATGATATTATTCATTCGTAATATTATTTTAAATACTTTTGCCATTAAAAGTTTAAAAAAAAAATAATAATAATAATATAACCAGAAGATAATATTCGTAGTACCCAAGCATGTCCGAGATATAGACTGGTGGACTTTAAAAACATAACGGTGGATATGAATAATTCAGGTGTTTTTAAAATTTAAGTAGAAGACCATCTATCATTTTACAAAAATTCCAATTCCCCCAACCTGGCGGTGTGGTGGGGGAAGGGGAGTATTCCCGCTGGTCACGGACATTTGGAATTGGACATTTGGACATTTGGAACTATTAGATTTGCTTAAACTAAAGAAACGACTTAAAATAATCTGAACACAACGGGAAAAATTAAGTCCTAACAGTCACATGACAAATTCAACGATACAGTGGGCCCCCAAGGTATTACCCCCGAGCCCAGGTTTCTCTTTCCTTCTCTTTCCCTTTTTTTCTGACCCTTTGGCCTATGATTAATGCACGATAATGGCACGACAAGATCGGATTTATAATAACTAAAAACAAGCATGATTTCAATAACATTTTGTCTTTGAAATCATTTTACTTTTACCCGATTTTCGCACAACCGTGGGATATGGCTCAATTTTATGTAAGCCATAGCAATCGTGTTGGTTTCTCGAAATCGAATGAATTAAAAAGAAATTCCTAAGGGGTAAATTAACACAAAACTCGCTAATAGTTAAACAGTCATTCGTCACAACTATAGTGAAGTAAATTTATCAGTTTAATTTCTTATCAAATAAATATTTTCATATTATATAAGTTATAGTATAAATTAAGCTTCATAATTATATTTGAAACTATGTACTTTTATTACCATTTACCCATTTTAATATTATTTTGTTATCAATCTATTGAACCTAATAATATTATAGTAAATACAAAATAAAAATCATTAAATGTATAATTTATTTAATATAATATAATATATACCCATGTCAATGTATAATATTTATCTCGATAGTAAATGCAATTCTTTTGAAAATTTTCAAGCTTACATTTCCATTCACAATTATGAGCCTCATAAGACACTGTTAAATATCAATACCTTGAGTTTGAGATCCGTACATAATATATTTGGATGTTATTTTGTTCATAAATATTAAATGATTCAAACAGTGCGATAGTTTTCTCCTTAGCTTAATATTGATAATATATCAGTTATTTTGTTCGATCCAGGAGGCGGCCGACATGTTTATGTCTGAACAGTTCTCACACAGAAAAAAATATTTTGAAAATATTATCGAAATGTTGCTAAGACATTTTCAATTGTGTTACAAAATGTTAAAATAATTTTCATAATTATTGTGTGCAGAAAGCTTTTGCACATTTTTTCACATCTTATTGAAAATCATGTTTTAAAAATATGCAGAGTTAATATTGTTAACACATCATTGGTAAAACATTGCAAAGATATTATGAATCGTTTGTGACAATGTTTGATTGCAAGTACGATTAATGTATTGTTATTTGTTTACACTTAAATATAATGTGTGAGTTTTAAACATATTTCAATAATCTCTGGCTGAATACTCACAATAATATTCGTTATTGTGAACGAATAAAAAATATACCGCACATAATGATAGAATGGTAGGATTTTTTCTTCTATTAACAAAGTTTTTTGGTTTCCACTCTCTTGTAACAATCTACAAAGTAACACAGGAAGTTTTCATTCTTCTCGAGCGACTGAAGCTATACGAGTAGGTACAGTATATACTGTTCTAATTATTTTTTATGATATACATATTGTTGTCAGAATGAACAGTTTTATAATAATTATAAATTATAATAGTTATCATTATTGTTGTAGTGATATCTTCGTCTTGTAATATAGTTAATATTAAAGCGACATAACTATATTATAGTATATTATATTTTAATTATATTTAGATTACTTTTCTTTAAAAACTGTTCAAGGATCAAAATATATGTATTATAATAATAACCTGCTGTACTTAATGTCCCGAGGGAAAGTATTCCAATTAAATTAAAAAAAAAAAACAACGAACGTATAATAAAATAAATAAAATATTAGAGTCTGAGCGTAACGATGAATCTATTGATTTTACAATGATGTGTTTTTTTTGTTGTTGTCTGGAAGTACTTTTTCTAGTGGAAAAAATAGTCTGATCACTAACTTCGATGTTCTGTGGTAAAAAATTGGATCAATTAACTCTTTCGAAATTTCAAACACAAGACACCTACAACTTGCCCCGACCCACTTGTCCACCTTTTTAAATATATTATTAAATTAACGACCCAACGAGTACGTAGCTTTTTTTCAATGAATTTAAAAGATTTAAGTTTTCAAGTGTTCACACTGGAAATTACACGAACACAATTAAATATATCGAAACACATAGGTGGACTAGAACGGAGTGTAACTCTCAGTCAAAAAATATATCAAAAACGTATAGGCACCTAACTCAAAATAAAAGTATTAAAGTCGAAAAATAATATTAAAAAATTAAAGTTTTGTCACATCCGCTGTAATATATATTTCCTAAATGTGGTAATAATATTTTCTGAAAAATAATATAGTCGTCAAAATATTTGAAATAGTAATTAGGAAATATTTTAGTATATTATTTGACCAAGAAGTTCATATTTACAAAACATTTTAATCATGTATTTGCAAAAAACACATTTACGGAAACTTAATAAAAATATAAATTCAACATTTTTATGAAATCGTATAGTTTGCTAAAACGTGTAGAAAATATTTATAAAATATTATTAGTCAAAAATTCATTATTCGAGCACTTTAAAATGTTCACGAAATATTATCATTTCCCAAATGCTGTGTGGGGTTAGGTGCAACAGACTTGAACAACACCTCTTAAAAAACAGTCGTGGTTATAACAGTCGTTGTCGACTCGTTTGTGGTCCAAAAAAATAATTATTTGGTCGCGTGAGACATGAGTAATAAGTCAGTCGTGCCCTGCAGGATACGACAGGAGGGGTAGTAGCAATAGTGTTAGAGCAGACTCAGTCGTATGTGTGACGTGGCAAAACAGCGGATCTCGCCCCCCCTGCGACGGCCTTCCAGGAACAAAATAATACCATAGTGGTACGGTTTTCTGGAGAGCAGAATTTATAATAATCCGAGCGAACGTCATTGATTTAGGTCACAGGGCTGTGGAAACATGAATAATATACCCTGGTCGTGGTCGGAGAAAATGTACATAATATTATAATATAATATACTGCCGCCGTCATCCATTAGGCCGGGGGCAGAGCGAGGGGCCGATCCGTTACGACCATTATTCATCGATAAGCAAAATGACAAAACAAATTATTTGGTTTGAACTCGATGTTTCCACTCCGGTCGGATACAATAACGATGTATAATATGCATTTTTCCTATACTTACCGATCGATATGATGATATCAGTGCATTGTTACGGTTTAAAGTGGTCTGACCTATGCACGATGTTATTAACTAGGTACCTATACTAGAGTTCGGATTCTGCAGGAATTTGATTTTTTTTTTCATTTCTAAACCGAAGCCATAAGCTAGCGAGCTATAAATTTGACTGTTAAAAAAACCCCCCTTGGAACAACATGCTTGAAATTTTGATTTTTTAATGTTTGTTTGGCTGTTGTTTTATCATAACGGTTTTTCGGGTTTATCGGTCGATTTTTTACGTTTGTGTTTAATGACATACGCGATTTATGTCGCATCTTAAAAATGTTTTACAAACCAAAGCAAGGTCAATATTTACTGTCGAGGACACGGCCCAATCAATTTTTTCTCGTCATATGTTCGATGTAAGTACCTCACCGACATAAATCGAATGAGAAATTATATGTAACATGATCTAAAATATCGCGATTTATAAAATTATTATCACCGGTGCGACGTTTCTAATTTGAAAATGATTTTGAAAAAATAGTCCTTCAATGGAGAGCTACTTTATTTTTAAAAGTATTCAAAACATTAAGTACAATTTTACAATATTTTCTAAATTGCCCAACTTAACATCGACAAGCCATCAACTAGCCGCTGTGACCATCGGATTTGTTAAATATTTTTGCAATTTCATTCGTATTTTTTATTTTTTTTTTTCCGTTTTTATATTATATTCGTGTCATAGTCTTATAGAGCTTCAAAATCCAAACTCCGAATATCACCTATGGTGTTTGAAGTCAGCTAAAGTACATTTCGTTTTCAAATATCTTACAGAAACGTAAAATATTGAATTTGTTTCGTATTTTTTGAGATGGTTAGGCAATCGACATAAGTGACAAGACTGATACAACTGCAGGTAGAACAAAGTTTTAATATTTTAAACGTACTAAATTGTTTTTTGTCTTGATGATTTCTTCTAGTAGGTAGTCTCTAGACAGGACTCAGAACAGAACTATAATACTATACAAATAAAATGTTTCCCAAAATAATAACACTAAAAAGTGTATGCATATTTTTTATTTAGAACTCTTGAAAATATCACCCTGCAGGTAGTTTGGTAGAATAATTCGTACCACTCCCTGGAGACTTGCTCTCGAAAACTACGTTCGGACGACTTCGATCAATTACCAAATGGAAATGACAAAGGAATGACGAAAAACCAGATAAACCCAACCTCGTCGACAGTCCAACGATAAGGCAACCGGCGATCCGCCTGATGCGAGGTGACTGGAAAATTCGGAACAAAACGAGAACCAGACATGGAAAAACTCTGGGAAAACGCTCTATAATTGGGCCAATGGATCACACCCAAACCATTAGGGGGAAGGTCCGAAGGTATCTAGTGAAAATCCCACAGCTTGACACATTGTTGAACAATGCCCGAGGCCCATGATGAAATCTCCAAGTCGCGCCACCACCTGCAGAAGCATTCGACTAGATCTAAAAAATATTAGATATACAAACATAAGATCCGATCAATCCTTTGAGTTACCATGTTTAACTTTAACTATCATGTACCTATCACAGCTGTTCCAACTATTTTCGTGTTATTTTCAAATTTTTTCATATATTTTTTTTTTCTTGACCTAGTGTTGTCGTCAATGTTTATATGTTTTGCCACACGATAAATAAATAGATTCGTATCAATTTCATAAAATAAAGACTAGTTATTATGATGATAATAATAATAAGTCCAAATAATAAAGTACCTACGCTGTACCGTTACGATGAATTACCTATAAATTAAATTAAAAAATACAAATACAAATTGTTCGACATGAGTACGTATTTTAGTATAACTAAAGCAGTGGTTACGCCCCCCTTGTAAATTTTTCAAAAACTACCTCCTTTTTTTGGTGATTAAAAATAATAATTATATTTGCATTAAACAACTTATGATTTTAAAAATAAAATCGATTTAATAATTAATAATATTATTTTCATATTTTTGAATACAATTTCATATTTTCACAATTTGAATATTTAATGACGACAGATAGCCGTTATTCGTGTGCATGAAACGCTGTACCTATCAATATTAGTCTAAGAGGTATTTCGATTGCAAAATTATATTTTATCAACGCATTTCCCGTTATTTCATCATCAATAAATTCCTCCGTGTAGTATCTAAACCACTGTTCTAAAGTTATAAGCAGTGCCGTATTAAGGGATTTTTCGCCCCCGGGCACAATATTTATAGCACCCCTTTCCAACACTTTTTTTTAATACCATAGAAGTGGTGGCTAAATTTTATTTTTATTTTTTTTTTTTGGTGGGGGGGCATAAAGTTAATTTATTTTTTATGTTTCCCTTCCTCATTGAAATTTAATTTGCAGTTAATTTTTAGCAATTTTAACTAGGTACCTATGCATTCCAATATTAGATTTTTAATAGTAGGTAAACTATACAAAAAAACATAAGTAACTAATTTATAACCTAGGTCTTAGGTACTATCTACCTAGAATCTTCGATGATACCTAGTAGGTACCTACCTACTTAGTTAATAACCTTTTATTTTTCTTTATTTAAAATGATAAAATATAGGTAAAAAAAAATGTATGCATATGTGAATTTAAAAAATAAATAATAATAAAATGTATCATTTTTTAGAAATCTTTCTCTTTACAAAATAAAATTAATTTTTTGTTTATTTTATCTGAGATAATTTTGCCACCCCCGGGCAATTGCTCACCGGTGCCCCCCTTAAAACCGGCCCTGGTTATAAGAGTAAATTTGTCTTGTCGATCTATAAAACAACATCAACAACAAAAAAATCACACAACACTAATTTGTAAAGTGTATTTATTAGGCATGTTGTTTTATACATTTTGAAACATAAATCGGTCAATCATTACCATCATTTTTTGTGCCACTAGAGCTTTTGTAATTTCGTTATTATTGTTTCGTTGTTATTATGACTTTATTACTATATCGACGGAGTCGTTTTTTCTATTTTTTTTTTTTTTTTTTTGGCATCAACGATTCCGCAAAGTCATATATAGGTATCGCTGCCCCGCCAATCCTACCTTCGGTGTTTTTAAACCGCCGCCGCCGCCGCCGATACTCCGTTTCAATTATTCAAAACTCAATTTCGAAAATGCATTAATAATAGCGGCGAATAATGTTCCGGCCGTAGTGTGGGTGGGTAGGAGGGGGGGGGGGGTTACCAATATCGCCGTACTACATCGGAATTATCAGACAGCTGCTGGCGCCGGGGCCGGTTTGTGTGTTTTCCCGTTGCCCGCCCGCCCCTAATAGTTCAATTAATAGACGAGCCGCCGCCGGCGATACGTCCGAACAATCGATACAATTATAATAATACGTACGGAACAACGCAATGATATTATAATAGGCAAGTGCCCGACACACACAAAGGCGGGCACAACAATATTGTAATATGTTGCACGAAACGTACCTATCGATGTTACGGATATTCCTACGGGGCGAGGCGCGATGGAAAACGCGATAAACGCGTCGGAAAATTATATTAATTTTTCGACAGAAATGCCGAGTCGATGACGATTTTTTTTTATCCAGTCGAGTTCGGCGATGGAAAACGTTTTAAAAAGCTTAAACAGTGGAGCCAATGTGAATATTTCTTTTCGACGTGAAAACCAATGTGAAAATGGCAAGCAGATGTGTCAGCTTGGCAGTGAAAATTTCCGAGAGTTATCATTAACGCTCGATACCTCCTATTCAAATTTTTCGAAATTCACCGAAAATCATTTTACCACTATAGGCAACAGTCTTACTCGGAGATCGAAATTCGTGCAGAGCTAATTTTCTATGAAGGCGTTTTTTTGTTGTTATTTTAGTTCCATTTTTTGTCACTTTTATATATTATACATATACATTTTTTTTTCATTAAGTCCATCTGTCACACCTTGCCCACGGTCTTAGATCAGAGGTATTAAAACTGTGGGTCGCGTATAATCAATTGGATGTTTTATTTCTGGTACTTAAGTGACTGTTATCATCAACCATATTATTGGCGATATTGTATATCCGTATCATTTCATTTTTTTACATGAAAACCTATTACACGGCTTTCAGATGTCTCAGGTTCGGCAGTGAACATTTTCGATAGTTATCATTAACGCTCGATACCTCCTATTCAAATTTTTCGAAAAACACCGAAAATCATTTTGCCACTATAGAAAACAGTCTTACTCGGAGGTGGGCTGAGATCGAAATTCGTGCAGAGCTAATTTTCTATGAAGGTGTATTTTTTTTTATCTTAGTTCCATTTATTTGTCACTTTTATAAATTATATATATTATATACCTATATATATATTTTAATCAAGTCCATCTGTCACACCTTGCCCACAGTCTTAGATCAGAGGTATTAAAACTGTGGGTCGCGTATAATCAATTGGATGTTTTATTTCTAGTACTTAAGTGACTGTTATCATCAACCATATTGCCGATATTGTATATCCGTATAATTTCAATTTTTTATGTGAAAACATATTGTACGGCGTTCAGATGTCTCAGGTTCGGCAGTGAACATTTTCGATAGTTATCATTAACGCTCGATACCTCCTATTCACATTTTTCGAAATACACCGAAAATCATTTTGCCACCACAGGCAACAGTCTCGCTCGGACGTCGGACTGGGCGTCAACCTTGTAAGTGGGCCGAGATCGAAATTCGTTCAGAGCTAATTTTCTATGAAAGTTATTTTAGTTACATTTTTTTTGTCGCTTTTATATATTATATATATATATTTTTTTTTTCATCAAGTCCATCTGTCACACCTTGCCCAGGGTCTTAGATCAGTGGCATTAAAACTGTGCGTCGCAAGTTGTCGAAGGGAGCCGCGTCAAAGCACCGGAAACCAAAACTATTAATGTAGGTCGCGTATAATCAATTGGATGTTTTATTTCTAGTACTTAAGTGACTGTTATCATCAACCATATTGGCGATAATGTATATCCGTATCATTTCATTTTTTCACATGAAAACCTATTACACGGCGTTCAGATGTCTCAGGTTCGGCAGTGAACATTTTCGAGCGTTATCGTTTTTGCGTAACGTATCGATAGGTACCTATTATATTATTAAAATGAGGGGCGATGTTTATATCTGAAATTTTACTGGTTTTTAAAATTATTAACGCCGAAAATTATTTTGCCACTAACAGTCTAATTCGGACTGGGCGTCAATTTTGGAGGTAAGTCAACATCGAAATTCGTTCAGAGCTAATTTTCTATGAAGGCGTTTTTTTGTTGTTATTTTAGTTCCATTTGTTTGTCACTTTTATATATTATTATTATTGTAATTATGTACTTTATTATATTAAAAGCTGTCTGTTGAGTTACTGTGAGTCGTACATAATATAGTCAAAACATGATTATGATATCTCCATTTTTATTTTTTTTAACTCGATAAGTTAGACGGAAACTTACAATCGAATTTTAAATTAACACGACTTCAAAAAAAAATAGTTATTTATTAGGTTTATATCAACAAAAAAAAATCAGTCAAAAATCAGTTAGAAATCGAGTTAATGAAAATTAAATTTAAAAAGTTAAAATTAACTAAACTTAAACTCGTTTACGTCCAGGCTTGTGAAATACACAATAGGAAACCTATTCTCGGCTCTGGAAAATACGTGCCGTCGAAATATTTCAAAATTAAAAAACTCACTCTTCTCCAAGTATTCCAATGAAATTACGAAAACTCAATAATTTTTTCAAACGTATTTTTAATTGGTAATTAACAATTACCATGTGTTGACGGCCATAAATTATTTAAATAAATGGTATTATAATTTATATTATCGGTTAATTTGTCACTTATCAATTGGGTCCCTATTGGCTATTGCTTATTTATTTTTTTTGTTGTTAGTATTCGATACGAAAAACTGACTTTTAAAAATGTTCTCTTGCTATAAGTTTATGACGGCGTAAACTTTTAGATAATAATATGATATATAATACAACTTTTTTCAATTTTTATTTCTTACAAAAATGAATTGTACTTCAAGAAAATAAATATCGTGAAATGTTTAAACCCTACGGTCGCAGTGTATAGTATTTGTCCCGGAAAAAAACAAAAATAAATTTCCCCTCAAAATATAATAAAACCTACGTCGTCGTGAAACAAAACCCCGAAACCAAATCCATCGTTCACGTCACTCAGAATCCAAAACACACCAAAATACTGTGCCACGGGACAGCATATGAGTACCGTTATCCGTCTGTGTCCGAACCGAAAGAGGTCATCGATATTTCCGCGAAAATGTCGCGGACTGACGCCTTAAAAGAAAACACGAGAGTAAGACTCACTTACAATAATTTATTTACCGACGAAACAACAATTAATCACTTTATATAGGTACACTGCAGATGAAGTGCACTATGTTATTGTACGAAGGGTGAACCACAATTATCGGTCATTCACAAAAATTGACACACCCGTTGGTTTGGTTCTATATTTTCAAACAGTTGTAAATTGCAAGATCTGACTTCATAATTCGAAAATGTCGGTGAAGTGGACCCATTAATATTTCCCAGTAATTCACGGTCAGGCACCTAAGTATATAAATAATAATTAGAGTATGGATGGATGATAGGGGGTTGTAAATTTGAAATATTTCACTTGAAATATTTCAAAATTGAAAATTTCACTCTTCTTGAAATATCTCAATGAAATTATGAAAAATATTTTTTTTCCTTTTAAACGTGTTTATAGATGATTAGAAATAATATATTGATAAAACACAGAAAACATTGATTATGAACAACTTATCATAACGTATCATTTATCAACCAAGGTGTACGAATTAAAAACCCTACCTAAATACTGTTAATGGCCAATGGTTATAAATTATAAATTAACAATTATATATTTATATGGTATTTGTATATTGGTATTAATTTTATTATATTTTTGTAATCACTTATCAGTTATCACTTATCAATTGAATCCCCTATGGGCTATTAAACTATTTTTACCACTTATTACTTTATTACTAATAAAAATATAAACAATTAAATTATTATTTATTAGTATATTATCAATCATGCAATTTTTCTCTGTTGACGATGGCTGACTTCCATATTGTCTTATAATCGGTTATCTAGTTTTTTATATGTCTATGTTTGTGTATTATTATGTATATAGTATGTAACTATGTTGCATATTTTCTTTATTTCATACAATAAACCAAATTTTAAAAATGTTCACTGGCAAATAAAAAATTATATTTTTCATGGAAATATTTCAAGAAAATAAATTTCATGAAATTTTACAACCCTAATGGATGATGATGGTATGACGTCGTAGTGAGTATGATTTGGTTTGTGCTTTTATCTATAGGTTTTCCTATTGTAAGTCCAATTTGTGTGTAGTAATTAGTTACACTACTCGCGGTAGAATTAATCACCGACATTTTGCACATATTAGCACTCTTTCCAAAATTTAGTGTATAAGTGCATACATTTTTTTCTAACTTTTGAAGGTTTCGGAAACGAAATATTTCTAGTAGTAATAGTAATTTCTTAACTCGGGACCCGGTGGCCCTATATTAATGGGGGGGACCTAATTTGAGTATTTTTTTATTTGTTTACACTTATCCCTGTAAACAAAATTGTTGGTCAATAAATTATCTAATAGTATGGTTCTAACATATTTCATGATAATATAATATTATATCCTATATTATAGTTATCAGATGACTATTTACATTTTCAAATTAAATTAAAATAATGTAAATTCATGCCGAAGTACCTTGACTGAACGGTTTCTTTCCTCAAGACACTCAAGCCAATACACTTAATTTAATTTAAATAAATATCCGTTATGCTTATTGTACTTTTTTTTGTATATTTATAAAAAACATTTAAAAAAAGGTGGCGAGTGGGTTTCGCTCTGCTGTATTTATGTACGACCTATTTACGTTGAACCTTGTTTTAAATTTTCAATCAAAAGTTGAACATTCTATACATTTTTAACTGTAAAATAATTATTAAATTTAAAATTTGATAAATTTTGTCAAATATCAAAATTTAAATTGAATTTAAAAAAAATTGTTTCTATGTATTTTTAATATTTTTCAACTACTAAAGCAACAATACACCAGGAGCTTTATATTAAATTTTCAAACTTTTTGACCAACGAATAAATTGATATTAATATTTTATAGAAAAATAAACAAAAAAAATTGAAAATATCAGTAAACAGCTCAAAACTATATAGTAAAAATATTTTTAAAAATGTATCAAGTATATAAATTGATAAAATAAACATATGATATAAATTTAAAGTGTCTATAGGGTCTTTCGTTTTTGAATTACAACAAAATAAGAAAATCGCTACATAAGAAATCAAGTGAATATCCAATCTTGTATAAATATAAACTTCAAACGCACATAAAAATTTAATTTGACCTCCTTGTAGACATTTTTTTTTTTTGATTAAGGTAGAAAAACTTATGATTAATCTTGTATTACATTTCCAAATCTTAATTTAAAATTAAACATTTTTATAAATTTCTTACTCAAAATAATTCGGACAATTTCCTGATTTTGTTACTATTGATTTTTATATTTTTCAAATGTAATTTTAACAATATGTAAAGAGCCTTGTTTTGAATGTTTAAGTTTTTTACTCAAAAAATAAAAAAATTTTTCCACATTTAAAGAAAAAAAACCAAAAAAATTGGAAATCGAAAATGTCCTTTAACAGTTCAAAACTAATCAAAATATTTTGAAAATGTTCTAGTGTAAATGCTAATACAAACAATCAGTGAAAATGTCATTTAATTTTTTCTAGAGTTACACCAAAAACCAAAATCGATTTGGTCAAAAACCAATTTAGCGTAAAAATTCCCGTCTTTCCTTAATTTTTTCTTTTGTTTTCCTGACTTATTTGAAAAATGTTGGGAATTTGAACTGCCCAATGCATCAACGATATTCACTTTTCCATCGAACAAGATACTAAAGTTGAAAATCGAACCATTATTTCGACTACTTATCATATTATATACACAGACACAAACAATTTAAAAATTTTTAGAAAAACACACATCACTGAAAAACCAATACATTCGTCCTTCCGCTCATAATCTAATATTATAGTATCTAATTGCGTCTGGTTTCCTCTTCTTCATTAGTTTATTATTTTGTAATGTATTATAAATTTTATATGGTTGCGGCTTCTAAGTACCTATACGTATGGTATTATGGCGTCGTCGCCTTAATAATTGGCATGGGATAAAAAAAAAAAAACCCTTAAAAACTATTGGACAGATAAATCGATTGTCTCGGACATTTCGTGTAAAACAATAATGTATAGTGTTATATTATTTTATTGTATGACCCTATTTCCCAAATGTATTTTTGATTTCAGATTTTTTCCCCTCTCGATGGTATCGCGTTAATTTGTTTCCAAGTCACCGACTTCATTACGGTTGATAAAATATAATATTCAAATAACGAATAACCCGCAGCCCAAGCCGCATATATTTTCGAGATGATTATATATCATTATTATTATTATTATTATTTTTTTTTTTTTTGGACATCATAATTTAATATTTATGGGTTACTCGTTTGGGGGTTTTTTTGTTGTTGTTGTAAATCAATACGATAGACGATGACGGCAATTTTCGTTCGTCTCGCCGGTGTTATATGTAATAAATTTACGATTGAAGTTCGGGCCACAGTGAATGTTATCCAAACTCAACGCTTATCCGTGTTTAACTGATATTATAATTTTTTGAATTAACGGTCATTAGGAACTACTCGCAGTCAAACTGGTATAGTTCCGTTCGCATATTATTACATTATAACCGAACACGTTCCTATAGACAGACTGCACAAATATTTGTGTGGTGAGGAAGAGGAGGGTGATGTCCTCGGACCGAAAAAGATACCAAAGAAAATTCGGCTTCCGAATTAGTGCGTTTTATATATTTTATACGTTTACGTCTTTCACCAGACGTTCTATGCCCAGTTCGCATAAAAAAAACCAGTTTTTAATGGTTTTTAAAAAAAGCCCAATTCACCGACAAATGATGTTGGCGACATGCTTTGTTGCATTGCAAATAAAACTATAATAGATACTATCATAATCTGTAAATTTATTTTATCGTGAGTATAAGGACACGTACCTATCAGCTATCGGCAAAGTTATGATATCCCTAAACTTATTTAATGGTGAGTATAAGATAGTATTATTATAGGTACCTATCACATTATAATTGACATCCATCATCAATATACTATAAATATATAAGGCGCTGAGCTTAAAATTGGCCTAAACCGCAAAAAATGAAAAATTGAAGTAACTGTACCAAGTTGTTCAAAATCGTGTAATTAATATTAAAGCAAAACCAGTCTATTTAATATCTTTTTAACTTTAACTTAGGAAATTTTGACTTTTTTTTGGTTTCAAAAACGCTGATGTAATCTACAATAGATTTCAACAAGAACCCCAACACCAAAAAAAAAAAAAATTAAAATTGTTCTCAGTGATACAAAATTAGTAAAATCATTAAAGCTATAATTTACTCGGAATGATGGTTGAGTCAAATAGGCCATTTTTGTGCTCAGCGCCTCATATAACATAAAAGTCCACTATGGTTTTCAAATAATTATTATAATTTTAGTTTGTAGTTTTATTTCACTGCGTGAGGTAGGCACTGCAATAAAATTTATTCCTACATCTTTAATTTTTTTTCCCTCATTATGGAATGGTTTAAATTTAAGTCAGAAAAAAATCAGGACTTACTTGTAGTGGACAAATATTTACACAGAATAGACCGGATACGTGGACACAACGAATATTATAAACGTGTGGATAATTGTGGAGGCCGAGCAATATTAAGACATTCAAACGTCGTAGTTGTGTCTAAGACACGGACCACATGGTCTTGAATTGGCAAAACGAGGTTTCCGAAATAAATTGAAGGTAAAATAATCGTATTAAATATTATGATATAAAGCATATTATTCATATTTTTACAAGCAATTACCTACATGCAGTAAATGGATTTTCATAGCTTATACCTACTTCAATTACTTTAGATTTTTTAAATAATTTTAACGATTTTTATTTTATATTTATATTTTTTATTAATTTTAAAATCAATTTTAAGCCTTGGACTTAAGAATCAATTTTTTGAAGTATTTCACAACATTAAAAACGACTATGTAATATTAATCAATATTTAACTTAATATGTAATATAATTTTATAACTGAACTGTATTTCTTCAAATTGAGTGTCGGCAAACTGAGTGTTGGCAAACTGGGTGTCGGCAAACTGGGAATATAAACATCAGACATTCGGATATAGTTAAGAATAACCGTAGAGATAGAGTTTTTCTACAAAAACCCAAGGTTTTCCGGAGAGATTGGAAAAATTCGTGAAAAAACAGTTTTATGAAAAAATAATCGCAACGACTAATGGAAACTATTTAGTTTATAAAGATGGTACATAAATATTAATTAGTAATAAAGTAACTATTGATCAGATTTTGTTGCTTTTGAGTCTTTTTTCTGGAATGCTTGACACTATGCTTTCCGAGACATAAAATATGTGTTTCAAACTATGCTAACATCCAACTTTTTTGGGGCATTTTTAGTATTTTTCGAGTTTGTTGACGTTCGTGTGAATTTTTTTTTTAAACTTTTTATGGCATTTATATAAGTACTTAGGCTATAACTGTTTTTTTTTTTTAATAATACTATTCACGAATTTATCTTGATACAACACGTCTGAGGAAACCCGGGGATTTTTATCAGGACAACTCTTAAAGTTTTAAGATCATACATTAATGTTTTGGAAATATTAGTTATTTTTTTCAGAGTTTTTAGGTTATAAATGCGTTTTATGGAAGGGCATTTAAATCCTAATCCCAGTTATCACTATCGTCTGAATTTTATAGTCGATGAATCTTGAGTATTCTATAGGCCGTATTGATGAACGATCATTTGTCAACAGCAATTTACTGGGAACAACTTTTGTAGGAACAAAGCTTAGTTTACCCAATGTTTATGGACGTTTTCCGGCCTTTGGTAATCGTCTAGTCGCAATGTTAACTGCGATTTTCGGGTGTTATTAATTTTTTTATACTTTAAACCCCGCTGTGACATTGTACTTTCACGGTTTTGTTGTTCGACGTGGAGGTATAGTTGTTTTATTTTTTTTCGCATGTCCGCGCATTTAACACATAAAACGATTTGTGTTTTTAGCTTTTCGGTCAAACGTTATACCTAAATAATCGTCACCGATGTGTCAAACGCTTGAATTTTTTTTCAACTTCAAATGGTATAATTAACCATTGTTGCGGTGACGGTTACACGGAAAATGCATTACGCGACCGCAAAAGCCATTTTTCCAAACGGTGAAATCGGAACGAAAACATATCGACGAACAACGCCGCTGTAGGGTATTACGACATGTATTATTATTATTATAGTATTGTTATTCCGTGTTATTTCCCTGGAAGGAGGGACGTCTCGTCGGTTTTATTATTTTTTTTTTCAAGACTATTTTAATATCAGCGGTTTCAAAGAAATTTGAAGAACAAATTCGAAATATTTAAATTATTCAAATATATATTCGGAGTAACTTTCTGCAGGTGGTCCCGCGTCCATGTCGTTGCAGTTGGTTCTGTGTAAAAATTGCCATTACGAAATTATACGGAAAATCCGTTGACACAATATTACATATTATAATAGGTACGATTTGCTCAAACAGAAAAAAAAATTGGCTATAGAAATTGGTTGAATAATTTATTCGTGTCAAACAATGTGTGTTTGGTCGAGAGTACTATAACGAATAATTTTTTTTCCCCCATTATGGAATGGTTTAAATTTAAGTCAGAAAAAAATCAGGACTTACTTGTAGTGAACAAATATTTACACAGAATAGACCGGATACGTGGACACAACGAATATTATAAACGTGTGGATAATTGTGGAGGCCGAGCAATATTAAGACATTCAAACGTCGTAACAGAAAAAAAAATTGGCTATAGAAATTGGTTGAATAATTTATTCGTGTCAAACAATGTGTGTTTGGTCGAGAGTACTATAACGAATCAGTAGAAAAGTGACAGTCGCACCGAATTTTCCACTTAAATTTAACTATGACATGGAATGGTCGATGTCCAAATGTAGAATTTTATTAACTATATAATAATATAGTCGTGTCAACGATACAATTTAGTACAGTTATTAGTATAGTACAACAACTGACTGCCCATGACTGTACTTTTTTTTGAGGAAGGGTCGGCCTCCCGAAATTTTCTGGAATCACGTAAATTTAGAAATTTAACAACAATTTTTGTTTTCAATTTCTAGTATTTCATAAGCCCTCCCTAACAAAAATTGTTTCATATTGATATAAAATTTCATTAACCGTGTGAATATATTCGTGGGGGCTGGAACTAAGGGAAATTGCCTCCTTCACGTTTTCCAGAAGTAGATATAATTAACTGAGGACGTCTTGTAGAATAGTTAACACTGTAACGGCCCCACATAGCATACAAACATTTCCTTAATACAGTAAAAATATTTTAAAATGTTAAGATAATAATTAGGAAATATTTTAGTTATTTTCTATGGCCAAGAAGTTCATATTTTGGAAAATAATTTATAAAAAACATTTACAAGACATTTTAATCACATATTTTCAAAAAATATTTTTACACGAACTTTATAAAAATATTAAGTCAAATTTTTATGCAATCGTATAGTACAATATTTCGTTGTTATGAGAAGAAAATATTTTACAATATATTATTAGTCAAATATTCATTATTAAAGAATTTAAAAATATTCACAAAATATTATAATCTCCCAAATTCAGTAGCGATATTGTAGTCATTATTGAGTATGTCCTCGGGAGTGTCTTAACGTTTAAGTAGAATAACAATCAGACGAGAGTCGGCGTACATAATGTTGTAACACTTGAAAGGTAAGAACATCTTTGAGGGCGTCCAATATTTATTTTTTCTGCTACACTTCATGAGGAAGCATTTAAGGCACGTGGCTACTTTTTAAGGAGATTGATATAACGATTTAACGAAATTAATATGGAAAGATTGAAAAGGTTAACTCTTGAGAAGATTCGTTTTCTCTCTCAGACTTCACGAAAAGGCTACGACACTGAAAATATTGCAGCCATTTATATGAATACATCCGTGAATTTGGTTTCTTTACTATAGCTGTGGATATTATATTTTCGTGTGAAATCGTTTTCCGCATTAACAGCACACGGACGACGTCTCGGAAGGTATACGAGCAGACATGGGACCACTTGTGAGGTATAATTCCAATTATTATTTAAATACAGAGCGATTATTTTATCGCTGAACACTCATTATTTCGAAATATATACAGTGTGTAAACGGTAATCGAGAACACTCAATATCTTTGCGTAGAGACCTGCTATTTGAATTCCGTTTTTTTGGCAGTTGTTATGACATAAAAATACACATTTTTATGGTCTTTGAATTTTTTTTACTTAATTAGTCACGCGCATGCGCAAGTCAACTTTTTTTTTTAAATAGCAACCCCCTGCTTTAACCACTACTTATTTTTTGCCTATTTTTTTAATGAATTTTGGTAGTTGAATCAACTTTCTAAGTCCAAAATTGACCAAGTTACAGCCAATCAAAAAAAAAGAAAAATTAGAAAAAAAAATGTGCTCGATTTTCAGCTTTTTGATTTTAACTCTGAAAATAATTATTTTAGGATTGTTAAACATTGACATTTTTGTAACTATTTATTACGGTGATATTCATAAGTTATTTTAACTTCAATTACCTACTGAATAATTTTCTCTTTAATTTGTGTAATAAATCATATAACTTATTATAGCAGAAAAAACGTAAATTAGTATGTTGTTTATTTCTTTACATTTAATGGATCTATTAGAACGTATTAATAATTATTAATTTATAACAAATTCAATTCTTATTTAAGTTACCAATTTATTTAGTTAATAAAAATCTAAAAAAAAAAAAAAAAAATCTAACGAATAAATTGTTCAAACTGTTCTCTGCCGTGAACAAAACATGATTCAGCGCGAGAAAATTATTCAGTAATTGAAGTTAAAATAACGTATGAATATCACCGTAATAAATAGTTACAAAAATGTCAATGTTTAACATTCCTAAAATAATTATTTTCAGAGTTACAATCAAAAAGCTGAAAATCGAGCGCATTTTTTTTTCTAATTTTTCTTTTTTTTGATTGTCTGTAACTTGGTCAATTTTGGACTTAGAAAGTTGATTCAACTACCAAAATTCATTAAAAAAATAGGAAAAAAATAAGAAGTGGTTAAAGCAGGGGGTTGCCATTTAAAAAAAAAAAGTTGACATGCGCATGCGCGTGACTAATTAAGTAAAAAAAATTCAAAGACCATAAAAATGTGTATTTTTATGTCATAACAACTGCCAAAAAAACGGAATTCAAATAGCAGGTCTCTACGCAAAGATATTGAGTGTTCTCGATTAACGTTTACACACTGTATAGTACTTAATAGTAAAAAAAACTTGACATTGATTCTATAAGTTAAAAAATTAATTTATATGTAAAGGAAATATACTCCTTGTTTGTTATTTGTTATATAAGATTATGCTGTCTGCTGTTACCAACCCCACTGTGTCTAATGATTACAGCAGGTTGATGACAGTTGACACAAAAACCAATATAATAATATTATATTTAATATAAATTAATATAACTGTATAAATACTAAAACCTTTAAGTGTAGACTTAATTGTCGTTTATTTGATTACAGATAAACACAACTAGTCTTTGCTTTAAAAAAATAAAGACCTTTATAAGGAACACCCTTATATATATTTATTAATATCTTTTAGCCTCAACTCAAGCCTTTGGTTTTTTACTTTTTTGAATGAAAACATAGTTTTTTTTTCTCAATTATGACTCAATTATCATTTTGTCTATGATCTGTATACCACTGCAAGTGGTTCTATTTCACAACAAACGGTTTCCACTGACAATCAATACGTCAAGTTTTTCGTGTGAAGTGCTCTTGAGGGTATTTTCGTTATAATATGTGAATTTTTTTTAAATTATTGTAACTTTTTTTTATAAAAAAAATGCACAAAAAATAAATTTACAAACGAGACAGTCATAATAATTGGTATGAAAACTAAAACTCGCAATTACTTCGCGTGGCATATAAAAAAAAATAAAAATATTTTTTGAGCTTACCACCACGATACATTGGGGGCAGTGGGGGGGAAGGGGATTTGAACTCTTCTCGTCGCAGATTGCGTTTTCATCACCAGAACGATTGTAAGTCCCGGTCACGTGTGTGTATAGGTCAAGTGTGGCACTAAACCTGAGTCTTTCATGAATTTTATCGATTATTGATATCAATTCGTATACTCGCGAACAAGGGGTTCTAAAAAATTAATAAGACTCTCGTCATCGTGACAAACAGTTTTTGTCGTCGTAAAATTGTATGGAACACTTTAAAGTTGTTTTATAGTTCCTTCACTGTATTATAACGGTATTGTGCACGACGATGTATATATATAGATAATAATAATACGGTGCAGGTTTAACCTTTATGATAATATAATTTTTCACCTCGTTTAGTTATCATGGTAACTATATAATATAGTAGGTATTATGGTCTCGATTTTACTTAAACTCTAAATGCGATCACGAGGGTCTCCGTCGTCAAAAGGAAAATTAAATTATTAAAATTTTACGCAACCCACAGATAGGTATAATATTATGACGAAAAGTATCACTTTATCCCATCCCACAAGTAATTTTATACCATCGTACCTACTATAATATTATAATGTCTATATACTTTATATCGTTATTGTGCGTTATTATTTTTATTCTTACAGAAAATTGGATCAAACGATGTTTTCATTATGTTTTTGTACCTATATATACTTGGTTTACGCATTTATTTCTGCAAAAATGAGTATACAGGGTGATTTCCCAAGCGTTCTCGTCCCATTTTTTTTTCAAGTTATTCAAATCCTCACTCTTGTGAAATAGAACAGTATAGGTACTTAAATACAGTGTTAAGGTGGGCGTCCTATACACGGAAAAAACAAAACAGTTGCTTGTACTATAAAAATAGTAGGATTGACTGTACAGTATAATATTGCTATAGGGATAAGGTTACTTTGATTTACCAAAATATCATAGTCAAGTTATTATAGTTATTCGAACTGAAATATGCTATTTTAACTATATATTTTAGCTAATTCAAACATTAGAAACTGCATTAACTATAAAATATAGTAAACGTTACGATAAAAAATAACTATATTTATATAGTCATAATAAGTAAATCATTTTAGTTATTTTACCTATTTAATAGTTATATTTACTATAATTTGTTGGACTATAATATTACAGTATTTTTTTTCCCCTCAGAATCTTAAAAATATCAGTTAACACCTTTATCCACTAACCCTTTCAATTAACTAGAAAAATTCATCTAGATAATGCCATTTGTTGAGCTATACATTGACATAATTATCTAGATGAGTACTTTTTTTTTATTATATTGAAATATATCTACAATCCATACAATTTTTTTATGTACAATAAGTAGGCTTGATAATTTACAGTAAAACTATAGGCCGACATGAATCTACTAGAGGGTACTCAGTGGTAACACCCTATTGATAGAGATAAGTACTTTAAAAGATAATTTATTTAAAAAAATCTTATCTAGATGATTCCCAACACTGGGTAGGATTTAGGTACCTGTATTAAATGATATTATTATAATAGCTGCTACGATGTATGTGTGCACTGAGATATACCGAAATTGCTTTTATGTGCACGCACGTGTAAGTCGTCGTCGTCGTCGACTATAATATTATAATATTGTGTTATATTACATATTGTTATTATTATTTATACATTTAATATAATATGTATTTTTTATCTGTAATAGAAACTGCATTAACTATAAAATATAGTAAACGTAACGATAAAAAATAACTACCTATATTTATATATCCATAATAAGTAAATCATTTTAGTTATTTTACCTATTAAATAGTTATATTTACTATGTAATTTGTTCGACTATAATATTATAGTAATTTTTTTTTCCGCGTATAGTTGGAAAAGAAAGTTTGAATAATTTTCGAAGGTTATTTAACCATTAATACACCACTAACCACATATGAATTCAAAGGTTTTTTAGAGCAATGAAAAAATGTTTGGGATGGGTGGTGTGAAAATATTAAATCTGGGAAAACAAATATCAAGCCGCCACTCTGCTTAAAACCATATTTTAAAATACACAAATTTTTTCGTACTATTTATATGATTTCCTATATGGGGTTACAAACTTTTGTTTTTCAAATTAGACCATCCCCTCCGTGATTTTTACCCTCTAAATCAGAAGATTTACATTATTGATACTATTAGTTATGGAAGATTATGAAGATTTAGTCAGAACATAACATTTGGAAATATTTTGAACAGTCAATTTAAATTCAAGAAAATAACGTTAAGATTTTATTTTGTATTAGGCATTTTTTTTTTTTTATATTAGAGAAATTGATCTTTTTTCGTACAACTATTGGAGTTTCGCATTTTTATACTACAATTTATTTTGAAATTTTTACATATTTTTGGGAGAGGTACACACGTTTTTACCGTGTAATTTTCGTATGTTTTTAATTGCATTCAAATCCGGTACATTTCGTAGTGTTATAAATGTATATTCCCGCCGAACTCAACAGCTGAAAATGAACTCATTCAAGTGGTAAACACGAATTAGTATACACACTATGAAAATACATTTTTTTTCGCCGTCGATTAAATTATTTTTAATGGTGCGATTTATACAACCTAAGCGTATATAATATAATATACGGTATATGCACAATTTATCGACTCTCGACTGACTAACGACGAAAAAACCGTTTACGTGGTTACGTCGGTGATCGGCGTATGTAGGTACAGGGTGATTCAAAAAACATGCTCAAGTCCCTTTTTCGCTTCGACAATGCAGTAAATCTGATTTTTGGATTTTTTTTTAATATTATTTATTAACCGTATTATTTTCAAATAATTGAGATTATTTTGTACTGCTTAAACTTGTGGAGATACAATAGGTTCGGTTTTTCAAACGAGGACGCCCCTTTTCAACTGTAAATCATACACTTGATAATCTTTCTGAAAATATCGACGCACTCGAATCGAAATTCTTAAGAAAAGTTTTTGAGTTGTTGAACTTTGTGTTTCAAAGACAAAAGGTCCACTGTTTAATGAGTTTATGAGAGGCTGTGCGGTGATCTAAAAACGTTAGTCGTTAATCCATCAATATCAAATATTAAATTTTGTAAAAACGGCCCAAGTACAATTTATTAATACTAGGTCCAGTTGTACGTCCGTCTTATATTTTGGTAAAACAATTTTAAATGGATCCGATACCGTGATTGTCTGTTTTTGTCTAACACACGAGTGACATGGTACACACATTTTTTTGTAGGTACTACCGAAGAGTTGTTTTTCAAACGAGTACCCTTAATTTTTATTGTACATTATTTGGTTAAAAATAATGTTTTCGAAAACGTTGATGTACCTTATTCAAAATCCGCGAACGAGTAGTTACCTAGTTATTAAAATGTTTGTACTACCAGGATAGTATAGTAATTAAGTGTATTCGATATTGAACCCAAATGATTTTCTGTTTTGTGTCTAACAAACGCGTGACATAGTGTTTTTAGACGTGTTTTTTGCCAAACATACCGATTTATCTAATGCAGCGATAACAATTCTGAAAACAGATTCGAATTTGTCGTCAAGTCTACTTGAAATCGACTTCCTCACATTTTTGATATTATAACCCAAATTCCTGAAATTGTCATATAAAAAAAAAGTATTTCAAAATTTTCGTATTTCAACTTTTGGAGAAGTTAAAATCAAAGAATCAAAAATGTGGGACAGTCGATTTCAAGACGTAGTCTTGACGACAAACTCAAATATAATAATAATATAAATATAATAAATAATGTTTATTTGCAAGAAAATTTTCTTTTGTACATAGATAACATAACTTATTAAGTATAGTATACAAATAAAATAATATAAAGAATTGAAATAAGTAAGAGTTTGTAAATATTTGCAGCCCTCCGATAAGCTAAAAGCTTGTGGTGGAGGGTTATAGAGAGTTCATAAAAAAAGTATAGTAATAGTATTAACTATTAGTTGGGTATAAAGAAATAATAATATAATAATATATAGCTTGCAATCATTAAAAATATGTTTTTAGAATTCTTACCGCTTCATTAGATCAATTGGTATGTTTGCTAAGTATCCGTCTAAAATTATATGTCACGCGTATGTTAGACAAAAAACAGATCGAATACCCTTAAGGACTATTATTTTCAAAAAAATTATCCACTAAATAATTTGCAGTAAAAAAGGAGGGTACTCGCTGAAAATCAAAAGTTTGTATCAACGCCGGTAGTATAAACAAATTATTAAAAACTTGAAAATACGGTCTATGAGTACGTTTAAAATTTCCAAAAATCATAATTCGAATGAATTCACTGTCATAGGAAAAACGGGGGCTAGCACGCTTGGCGAATCGCCCTCGTACATAATATTATTGTGCACAAGATCAAATCAAATGTCCATTTAGTTTATTTTTAATAAAAAGACGTAAACGTAATAATAATAAATACATTCATGTTGGAATAAAACGTTCTCTCAGCATTCGAGTTTAAAGGTCGACTAGCGTAGTAGCAGGTAGTCGACTTTTTGATTGCGTCTATACACAACGGCTGCAGCAGCATAGAAACCTATACACGAACTTGATTTATTTGTCTTTATGTGGTTTTATATTATTATTTTTTTTGTTTCAATCAGAAAAATAGTTCAATATTGAAAAAAAAAAAGAGTCGTCATCTACCTAAGTATAGCAAATATATGATAATGTATGCGCGTTTGGTTCGTGTTTTTTTTTCGTTATTTTAACTGCGAGGATGAGAGAAAAAAATCGTCAAGTGATTCGTTTTCGAAGATCTCACGAGAGGACAACGAACATACGTATAGGTAAAATATATTTTATAAAACTGCAGTGTCCCTCTGTCTTTAAACCAAAGATATTGAGAATAACATTTTAAATCGACTAATTCATCGACGACGAGACTCCAAAATATACTTCCGGTCATAAGCAGATAAACTACAACTATATATTCATTCCTAGTCAGAATAATAATTAGGTACGATAACTCCGACCGAGGAGTTACCGTAATCTTGTTTATGGTCCAGTATGATATTTTGAATTTTGATAGTATGCAGGTTACTATGGTACCTTTTTGATTATTTATTTATTTAGTTTTGTGTCAATATAAATAACCGTGGATTTGTCCGATTCGTGCAGTATGCTACCACTGCTATACGTCAAAATACATTTAACCGAATTGTATCTATAATCCTACTACAGAGATACAATTTATTACTAGCTGATGAGAATGACTATAAACTGATAATAATATAATGTTTTTGTTTTTTGTTTTTATTTTGTGGCAGATAATATATTGTGAGATGTTGTAGAGATTGTTTTCCCTCAAACCACCAAAATGACGTGGTTGATAGTACCTACGAGGTAATTGTCAATGGCCAAGTAATGAGTGCGACAAGTTAGAACAACAATTATAGAAATGAAAATTTAAAAATAAACGTTTAATGCATTAATCTAAACACCTGGATAATTATAAAAATGAAACGTGTATTAAATTTAAATTTTAAATTTTAAATTTTTTCTAAATTTAAATAATAATCATAACTATAAAAAAAATGTTCGAAATTCCCTTAATAGTTTCTAATAGTGACGATCGTCGTACAGTCCAAACATTAATAATAACAGTTACCGACAGTGTTCGGATTGGATAAGTACTTTTTTATCTAGATAAAGATAAAGACAATGCAACTCAAATGTATCTAGATAGGTATAAAAGATAACTTAACTCATATTTATCCAGATAATGATAAAGATGAATACATTTTCGTCTAGATAAAAAAAAAGATACAATCATTTTTTTAAATAATTCTTATAATCTTAAATTTAGGTATATTTTAGTTGCGCACTAGGAACATAATGATAATAATAATAATAATAATAATAATAATAATATAAATAAAAATAATTACATTATTTATAAACCATAAGCTTTGTTTGAGAATCTGTATAAATATTTAAAAATGCATTTCTACAATTTCGCGATTTTTATCAATAAAAATGTATCTAGATGAATTTATATTTTAGTTAAGTAAGAAAATTATCCAAGATGAACGTTTAAATACCTTATAACTATTTATCTAGATAAGATAAAAGATGAACAAATAATTATTTAGATAAATTTATCTAGATAAGTGCAAACACTGGACTTACCAATGACTTTTCCTTCATTTTAACACGATAATATTATAGCTCACGACATTATTATACTTTGTCGGTTAGTAAATGAGGGTTGAAAATCCAAAATGTACTATTGCTAAAATACTGATTTTTTGGCAGAAGTGATTTTTTGTATCTTGACATTTCCAATAAGAACAAACCATTTATAAATAGAAAAATCGTTTTGAACTAAAGGTTTTTTTATCTATTATTCAATATTATTATATTATTTATATTTAAAACGATTCACATGTGTTAAATATTCAAGGGTTATATTTTTTATTTAATTTCAAACAAAACTCAAATTTTTATAAAAAAATTTTAGTTAGTTTTGGACTATCTGTTTTGCTTCCCTACATTATATATGTATACCTACAACTCAGTTAATAGTACGTTTTGGCACAACATAAAAAAAAAATAAGTTTTTGAAATAATTCGTATTGGTATAGTTAATGATTGGTGAATATTATTTTAACAAGGGGAAATAGTACTTTTTGATTTTCTAATTATCAAAATGTTCGTTTCGGATTAACCAGTCATTTTGAACCTCAGATTTTACCAGGTACGTTTTGATCTATTTCGACGACTCCAATCGATGTATCGACGTTTATCACATAAGGATCGATGTCTAACTGGATTTTGTCAATTTTGGCAATAGTACTTTTTGGATTTCCACCCCTCATTATTATGAACCAGTTTATTGAGCAGAACTCTTAGAAAGTTCAAACTAAAAATATACCAACCAATAAATTCAACGAATGGCTCAAATTGTCTGAATCAAAAAGGTCTTTCAATTATTAACTCTGAGAAATGTAAATATGAATTGAGAGTAATATGTTATCTATTTTTCCATATTATATGCTATCGTTGGTTTTTCCTCAAATTGTACAATTACTATTTTTCGTCTTCGTATTTAACATTCAATGCCCATGTCGATGCAATAAATAGTGTAAAGCGTTACGTGTTGTTGTGTTCATTAAACGTTCTGATTTTAAAAATATAATTTGTTTGAGGGTGGTTTGGAATCTCAAACAAAACAATTATTTAGTGGATAAACGTGAAAAAAATACAGCTTCGTTTTTTTATTGATGAAACAGTGGCACTTAAGTTAGGAAATGCTGATGAGGGTTTGGACGTTATATAGCTAAGAAATACGTTATATAGCTCAGAATCATTAACTTCTAGACGTGTATTTAATGATGTAGCTTTTATTTATAAGTTAATTTCCGGGCAGTTAATTCCCTTCCCCCCCCCCAAAGCTCTCGAGAAAAATTAATTTTTAAGTACCGGCTTTTGACTCGAAAAACAATCCTCTCTTTCAGGTTCGCCATTGCTCTGGTAACTCAATTGCAAATATATTCCGGAGTAGGTATCGACTTTTAAACCATTTTCTCACTGTACAAAATTTTGACTTTTGTCTGGATCCTCTTACCAAATTATAAAAAAAAAAACGTCTATCATGGTTTTTATCGTACATTTTATTTTTTGTATATCAATAGTTTTGAGTAAGTATAAATCAGGGCTACAGACGTAATAATAAAGTTATATTTGACAAAAAAAAAAAACGATTGAAATTTGTAAACGTTATTATAACGGAAAGCGATATTCAAAAATAATTAAAAACCGCATAGAAAACATAACGATTAACAAAATATTATATTATATATCATTAAACAAAACACAGCGCAAAACGAAATATTTCAAAATCTATTTATTTAAAAGGTCTATTGGTTATGTAGAAACATTTATTTCATGCAAACAATCTAAGAATTGATCATATTATATTCCGTGTCCAGACGATTACCTACCCGTATTGGTTGTCATTTTTAAATGTAATAGGTATCAACAATATTTTAAATAGTGATAAAAGCACACGTTAGATAACGTTTCAGTTCCGAATAACGATAAACGCAAAAATTTTGTAACGTTTGAATTGTAAATAACATGAAATGGACATTTTTTTCTTTTCAAATTCGAGCCCTAGTTAATGTATAACGTTGTCTGCACTAATTACCCGCCCGGGCTGTAAATCGTAACAATGAAAAAATTTAATTTAATAAATATCAAGTCTCGTTTCAATGAGGTTTTAGTTTTTTTGAAACAGGTAATCATTGGGTTGCAGTGTATCGGCGAGACGCAATATAATAATGTTTTCATTGAAAGGAAAAAAGGAAACAAGAATCGTCGTCATACCTATTATAGTAAAAACCTTTTGAAGGCTTACGGTGTGATTTTCCTCGAAATACCCTCAGAGAACATAGCGCGAAATCAGCAGACCGATCAGCCATATCGGTCTGCACAAACTTAGGTAAACTTGTTCCTATTAAAACGCTAGTCACGTATTACTTTTTTCGAATTTTTTACACTTAAATAAAAAAAGTATATTATCCGACAACACTGCAGTCCGTACGAGACGACCTTGACGGTTTACTTTTACGCCTTTATCGTAACGTGTGTGATCAATGTGTCTTCGCAGTGTCGAGACTTATCGAGAACAAAAAGGTTCTATGTCCGATTTTTTGCAAAAATTTGTTCAATATTCAACTGTGCACTTGTTGATCTATCAGTGTTCATCCTACACATAATTAGTGAGGTGTATAATATACAAAATGAAAAGGTTCTACGTAATGGCGCGAGCATCGTACATTTAACGTGATCTTGATAAAAAAAAAATAACTTATCTAATCCCAACACTTAATGGATACAATTATTGTTGACGTAACTTCCGATTTGAGCAATCACAATACAAAATACAAGTTGGAAAATTTAACAAACAAACACTTATCGCACCTATATTTTTTTTTTTTTTATTAATTATCCTGCGGCAACATAGGCCATTGGGAGAAAGCACCTATATTATAATATTATTATAACACATATCGTGGCATCGTGTAATTGTATAATATTATATAATGCTGGGGGCAGGCAGGCTAATGATGTGTTTTAATTTTTATCATCAAACGAAGACAAGACAAGTTTGATTTGTATAATCGGTTGATAATGGGAACATAGAAAAAACTTTAGAAAATTACTTCATTAGAATTAAAAATATTATAAAGGCTTATGATGATGATAAATCTATAATAAAATGTCCATAGGAATGTATTTAATAATTTAATGGAATGAAATAATATGTAATAATTCAATAATTAAAATCGGTAGATTGTGGATGTCCAAGGATTACAATTTAGACAATTTATAATAAATTATTTTTAACAATTATTTTAAAAAATGTTTATTTATTTCTTAATTAGGTATTTCATTATGATGTATTACTTGATCATGGATGTTCTCATTGTATTTATTATTTCCTTATATTAATATTTAAAAATTATTAATTTATTATCAATATTTTATATTAATTATAAATGTATTACTAATACAATAGTATACAATATTATTGTTTAAATATTTTTAAGTACATAAAAAAATTCGAAATAAGTTTTTTCGTCGTTTGGAGGGTGGCTGGGTCTTGGGATTTAGGTGTACGGTTTCGAAATATTTCACGCGAATCGATGCAAATCATCGGAGTGAAAATAACCTTAAAATTAAAAATTTGGACGAAGGGGAGGCTGTAGAAACTTTTCTGAAAACCACCCCCCCCCCACACACAATCACCTAATTTTTATTTAAAAACTCGATCTTGTGGCAAGCCAATTTTTAAAACTAGTCACTTCAATCGCATGTTAAATAATTAGACAAAAAAAAAAAAAGTTTGAAATTCGAAATGGTGTGGGTCGGTGGAGAAACGGACGCCATAATAAATTTGACAACTTTGCGCACGACATCGCCATCGCCATCGAGTCGAGATTTCGTTTTTCAGAGGTACCCATATAATATTCTGCTTAAATCCTTATCGACAAACGATCGTGTGCTGCCCTATAATTATTCGGAGGAAGTAGCTCTTCGCCGTAAACACTATGGCAAGAACCATAATAATAATAATATTATCCGTATGCGGGGCACGACTCTGGTTTCGTATACCGATGGTCGGATATAATCAGCAAAACACAACGGGTCGGCCCCCGCCGACCATGACCATTTCCGTCGTTATTTCCATAATATTATTGTTGTTGTTGTTGTCGACTTACCGCGATTATGCGCAGGATCAACGTGTTTTGCTGGTAGTCGTATTCGAGTCCAAAATTGATTTGGCCGACCTTCTCGGACGGCACGGCCGGCGGCTCTTTGTTCAACTCGATCAGAGATTGGCAGCGATCGTGCTGAAATCACAAAACCGTTATTTAGGTACACCCCTGTCCACCGACATGAGGTTCGGCCCCCAATCGGTCAAAGATTAAATTACTATTGAATTATACGACGAGGTGCAACAGAACGACATAATATATTATGCCAAACGAAGTAATCTAATCGATATAATATTTGAAAAAAAAATTGTAATATATATTTTAATTTATAGACGCCTGCGCTACAAGTACAGTGTAAAATTGTTGATTCTTATTTTTATAATAAAGAACGTTTCGAATTTTAAATTGTGTTCAATTCAAAATAGCCAATTTGTAAATCTTATTTTTTGAAAAATTACGATGATAACAATGTTTATACAAATCAAGTATAGTTTATACTTTATATTATATTTTAAGTTTTTTTTAAACGTCATTATTTTTTTATAGTTAGTATAGTTTATTCGAAACGTAATACAACTATGTTTCAAAATATTATGTTTCATAATTTTCTGACATATGAAAATCTTGAATTTTTTTTCTCAAATTATTGTACACATCATCATCATCATTTTATTCAAACGTTAAACTAGACAGAATTAATTTTTACTTATTCATTTGTTAGGTTTCTGTTACACCTTGTTTATATACTGGAAGATTCCCTTATCCCTTTAATCATTGAGAATGGACTCAAATTATAATTTCATTTTCTTAATTTTTAAAACATGTTTTATAAACTTAATTT
Organism: Macrosiphum euphorbiae; assembly: GCA_949089665.1. Lineage (NCBI taxonomy): Eukaryota > Metazoa > Arthropoda > Insecta > Hemiptera > Aphididae > Macrosiphum > Macrosiphum euphorbiae. The sequence goes on from CARXXK010001085.1 coordinate 6,921,324, forward strand.
TTCTATCATTCAATGATTGTTTTGCTGCAGTGCATATGTATTTTTTCAATAAGAGATATATTCTTTTCTAGTCTAAATAATTACAACTTTATGTTATCTACACTGAACTTTTACTCGTGTGAGTCGATTTGATTTGAACACTTAAAATGTTCTCAGTTAGTTGTTTTAAGGATAATAAATTACAGTCTTAGTTCCACATACTTGACAATACTCGCACCTATTACATATACTGTATTAAACTTCTCCAATTTCTCCATAATACATTTTACAATTATTGTAATACATTTTTATTCTGATTAATATATTATATTGTTATCAAACTATTACAGGCTCCGCAGTATCTTCTAAACAAATTAATTATTTTATCATCCGCTTTTATAATTATTGTCCTTATTCCTTAGTTGTACTAAATTATTCACAACTCAGAAGTAGTTCAAATTTAGAATTACATAAGTAGGTACATCAACGTTTAAAAAAATATATACATCTTTTTACAACGAAAAAGTGACTATCATCAATTGAAAAAATTAATCGATTACCTCTGCAGGGTAAACGTTGAATGACAATAAATATATTTGAGTATATTTTTTAGGGAAAACACCTATAATAACTACTTATATTTCTTAAAAATAAATAATCATTGTTAAATGGAAAATGGGGTTCAAAAAAATTTGGTAAATATTACTCTATTTCAGTGGTTCTTAACCTTTTTATACAACCAACACAATTTGATAATTTTCATGTACCACTTGGTAAAATTAACGTTTTTTTTTTTGCTTATCAAAAATACATACCGAATACTTTGATTTACATGACGTATCGAAATTAATTTTATTAGGATCCACAAAATTATGATAATATAAGCATTTAATTCATAAAAATAAAATAAAATATGTTCAATAGTAATTCACATTATTATTTAATATAAAAAAACCAAAAAATATATATTGTGAATAATGATACAATAGTGATACATTCCATTTTAGATTCTGACTGGAACGATGAATGTATTGATTTTACAATGATGTGTGTTTTTTTATTTTTTTTTCTGTGTGTCATCACCTATTAGGACAGTAAAAGTGCTTGGATTTTCTTCAACAGTATCTTTTCTGATAGCAAAGTAAATCTAGTTTGTACTTTGGGGGCCAAAAGTAAAAATTTCTCAGTAGTTTTCAAATGCGACGTGAAAAACAAAAGAAAAATTAAGGAAAATACGTGAATTTTTACGCAAAATCAATTTTTTACAAAATTTAATTTGGTTTTTGGTGTACATTTAAAACAAATGACCGTATATATGTCGTAGCCACTTCGTGAAATCGTACTTTTCATGAAAAGATGACCATTTCATGAAATGGAAACGGATATTTTACACTTCGTGAAATTCGAAAATATTTCACAAAATGGTCATTTTTTCATGAAGTGGTCACTCAAATTTAACATCGTGTAATTTTTTTCACAATCCGGTCGTTCACTTTGTGTAATGGAATACAACAGGTAAATGAATTGTGACAACGACTGTTGCATTTTATACTTGCTTTAAAACAAACACAACTTTTGGTTTGACGTTATTATTTATATCTATTAATCACGTGCCGATTTCAAATACAATAAATATTATCTATACCTATTCTATATGACTATTATACCTGCCTAATCGCCAGACTATCTGAAATGTGTAGATGATATTTATTGGTTTTGACTTTTGATTAAAGTCATAATCACATAATGTCATATCAGCATTTTGGTAATTCCACGCAGTATGTCAGTGTATAACTGCTGTTCGATCACATTTCTAAAAGTTTTAATTCTACGTACCTCTACGCAATGGAAGAATTTAATGATAAAATGGAGTTTTACCAAAAAATGGATAGATATTATTTGGACAAGCCTGGTAAAAAACCATATATGGCTGAAAAAATTGAGTCAATAATTGTGGAAATTAATGAAGCTAAATCAACGTAAGTATACCTACCTACATAATAAGTTAATTTATTTGTCTTCTATTCTGTTGTATTATATTTCGTATTACCAGTGTTGGGTAAATTACTTTTAAAAAGTATAAAATTACTTTACTCGTTACAATAAATATTTTTATCGCGTTACTTTACTTTTTTATTTAAAAAGTAAGAAGTTACAAATAACATTACTTTTTTTAAAAATAATTACAAAATCAGTCTAACAAGTAGTAGGTACCTGTCCGCAACTGTCGGCGGGAGTGTACACGCCTTAGTCTATCAAAGATTAATGTTTTTTAGTTTAAATTTAATAAATGCATAATATTTTTTTATTTTTAGCAAAGGTGCTAAGAAAAGACGAGATTATTATATTTTACAAAAATATGATGTATTAACAGTGGCCGAGAAAAAGTATTTAATACATAAAAAAAAAGAAGATAAAGAAGATATAATGTGAGTACCTGCTCTTAAACAAATTTAAGATAATTTTAATATAATATAATATAATATTATTTTTTAATATATTTTGTAGGTATATTGTATCATACGAAGACTTGTTTGAAAAACTAAGTGCTTACCATATACGTACGGGACATGGTGGTATGGGGAAAATGCGTGCGGTACTGTCCAAACAGTATTCAATTCCGAGACCAGCTATTGAAACTTTTCTATCTGTATGTGCAACTTGTAATAGTAAGAAAGGTGTGCTCTGTGCATGGATGAAAGATAATAATACCAAAAAGTGGTCTATAGGATTGAAATTCGTTCAATTCCAGAAAAATTCTTCACATCATCGAATAATAGGTCGCTCTCCATATAAAGCATTATTTGGTTATTGAAGAAAAAAATGAAATGTACATAGTAGGAACTACACACGGGTTAATTAAAGGATGGTTCAATTCTGGAAATATGCAGCATGCCACTGCAAATTTTATTTTAGCTGAACAGGTTAACAAACAAAAAGAATTAACCTTGCGTGAAACTGTCCAGGTCGTATCTGGAGGTCAGGGATTCCTAAGTTGTTCATGTAAAAGTTCTTGTCAAACCAAAAGATGTGTTTGTTTTAAAGCTAGTATAAAATGCAACAGTCGTTGTCACAATTCATTTACCTGTTCTAATAAATAAAAAAATTATTGTAATATGAACAATATATATTAGTATTATATAAATAGTTATAAATATAATAATATAATGTTTAGTTAAATTAATAAAATATAGATAAAAATAACTTATAGTATTGTTAAAGTTAAAAATATGTGTACTTAATAAATACGTAATAATAAATGAGTGTTGTATTCCATTACACAAAGTGAACGACCAGATTGTGAAAAAAATTACACGATGTTAAATTTGAGTGACCACTTCATGAAAAAATGACCATTTTGTGAAATATTTTCGAATTTCACGAAGTGTAAAATATCCGTTTCCATTTCATGAAATGGTCATCTTTTCATGAAAAGTACGATTTCACGAAGTGGCTACGACATATAGATGACATTTTCACTGGTTGCTTATATTTGCATTTTCTAAACACTATAACATTTTCAAAATATTTTGAGCTGTTTAGGGACATTTTCAGTTTCCAATTTTTTTAGTTTTTTATTCTATAAATATAAATAAAATGTTATTGGTTGGTTAAAAAAGCTTGAAAATTTGATAGAGGGCTTCTATATTGTTTCAAATTAAGATGAAAAGTATTAAATATTTTTAGCCATAGTTTTTTTTTATAAGCATAAGTCCAAAAATTCTCGAAATATGGAAAAATCAAGAAAATTAGCAAATTATTTGGTGTTAAGAATTCGTAAAAATTTTTCTTTTTAAATCTAAGATTTTAAAATGTAATAGAAGATTAATTATCTAGACACGCGGTAGCGTGTCAAGCCAAGTTCAAGCTAACAGAACTGGCGAGCAGCACCGTGTGTAATATTACACGAACCATTTGGAGCCACTTTTGACCCCCTCATAACTCAAAAACTATTCCACATAAACATGTCAAATTTGGCTCATATATTGAGACTAACGAGATACATATGTGCTCTAAATTTCATAAACACACTTCAAACCATTATTTAGATATTAACGTCCGAAAATCGTCATTTTTATCACTGACTTACCTATAGATCAAAATTCTAACCCAGTTCCAGATGACCTAGAAAGTTCAAATTTGGCATACAGATAGGTAGTTAGGTAAATACAAAGGAAAAAATCAGAAACTTGAACATTTTTAATTTTTAATTTTTAATTTTTTAATTTTTAATTTTTTAATCAATTGATTTTATTATAATTTTGCAATTATTTTATCTATTATGTTTAATTTTTCAATTTATTAATGAATTGCCCCTAATTTAATGTAATGTAATGTAATGTTGACTTAAATAACCTTTCCCGCATCGCCGCTCCAAAAATACGACTAGCCGAATATGTGTCGATATTGTCGACCCGTGCGCAGCAACATACTTTTTTTCTATCTATGTATGTAATTAATATTATTTTTTTTAAATATTACAATTAAAATAATTAAAAAATTATTCTTACAAATTATGAATTATCCACCCAACAGTAGAAACTACAGTCAATAAAATTATGATAATTAAAAATATACTCAAAAATAGTTAAAATAATTGTATATTAATTTTACATATATATTTTATACTCGTATACTCGTATGTAAAACGGAAAATATTTTATAATAAATATTATTATTAATATTAGTAGGTAACTGAATTATATTATATAGTAATAAACTTTATTTATAAAATACGTCATGGATAGGTTAGGTTAGGTTATAATAATTTACATACAAAAAGTAATGATATCCTACCAAAAACATATATGTAAAATGAGAGCCAAGTTCAATACTATAATATATGCCTTGGTTGTTGACTTCAACGACAAAAGAAGTGAGATCTAAATGGGTGCCAAGTTAGGATAATATATTGAAGCCTAAGGTCTGACTTGGCTACGAATTATATATTATAGCATTTGCAAGTTCTAAAGCTTTGAGTTCTTATTTTATTCTTCGGAAAATCATCTTCACTCTTCCATTACTGTTTTAGTAGGTACTTATAATAATAATTCGTATATGAAAAGTAGCCAAGTCACACCTTAGGCTTCAATATATTATCCTAACTTGGCACCCATTTAGATCTCACTTCTTTTGTCGTTGAAGTCAACAACCAAGGCATATATTATAGTATTGAACTTGGCTCTCATTTTACATATATGTTTTTGGTAGGATAAAATTATCTACCTTTATCAAAAAAAAAAAAAATGCCTATAAGAAAGTCAAATTAAATTTTTATGGGCGTTTGAAATTTAAATGTTTACAACATTGGATATTCACGCGATTTCTCGTTTGGCGATTTCCTTATTTTGTTGTAATTCAAAAACGAATAACTGTAGATATATGAAAATTTTACTGAATGTTTAAAATTTCATTTTCTATACACCATATAAATTTGAAAATATTTTGAAGCTTTTTGAGGTATTGTCAGTTTACAATTTTTTTTTTTTTCTATGAATATCAATAAAGTTTTATCTGTTGGGTCAAAAAGTGTAAAAATTTAATACAATGATCCTGATATTATATTGTTACAATATCAGTTGAAAAATATTAAAAATAAACAGGCACAATTTTTTTTTATAGGCATTTAAAGATCGAATTTTGACAAAATGTATCAAATTTAAAATTGAATAATTATTTTGTAGTTAAAAATTTATAAAATTTTCAACTTTTATATCTAAGGATTGAAAATTTAAAACAAGATTCCACGTAAGTAGTTTATTCTGTTACCAAAAAATACATAAGCAAAGTTTATTGTTATAGTCATTTCAAGTTTAAATTTGGATGAAATTACATAAAAAAAACCTAAAATAACTATTTTAGTTATTTTGTTGTGATTGTATAATATTATTCGTAGGTACTTGAAACTTCTAAAGTACACTATATTATATATCTATGATAGTATCAGGGTTTTTTATTGATGTATAACGTGTTATAAGTACCTAATGGATACTGTGATATGATTAATTTGGAAGTTATTATATTTCAATTTTTTTTAATGCCATAGATATGTTATAATATGTGTTAAACCTAGACTGACATACCATCTCCGCTCAGAATCGTTTTTCTTATACAATGATATTATATCATTGAATTCAAATTTAATACCATCCATTATACAGTGACCCACTTGTAACCTACTGTACAGCAGAGCAAATTTTTTTTTTTTATGTTATATAACTGATCGGATTAACAGTAGTGTACATTTAATTAGGTATTTAGGAACAATACTAATGAGAATGTTATGAATATAATTTAAGTGTGTTAACAAAAATGACACGATTATGATAAAAATAATAGTATCAATAGTAACTAAAAATTATAGATCGTAGTCCTAAGTATGAACTGTGGTTTGTCATCGTTGGCCATTGACATAATTTTATTTATTGGCGCATTATATTTTTCAGAGATATTTCTGCTAGAATAAGTCTTGAAGTCTGGTATAACCAGGTACATAGATGCTGAGACGTTCTATTAAGTAATATATTGTTAGCTCTAAAGAACACTAGGTAAAAGAGGCAAACGTTGGAACACTAGACGAAAATACACCACTCGAATTTTACAGGAGAAATACTGTGTGACAAAGTAAAGGATGACGGATTTTTCCAAAAATGTAATGTTATGATTAAATTCAAAAAAATAATTGCCCTCCTAACGATATCATTATGAGGCGAAATTGTGATTTTAAATTTTTCTAATGTGGTTTTTTTTCCAACAGTCGTATTTATAGTTTTGACCTAGTTTTGCAGGTATTTTTAATGTCGTTTTAAAATAGATTTATACACTATATATATCCTCTAAATGCATTGGCACATCCAAGTGCCTAGGTACTTATCTCCATGCGGAAAACACTCATGGCAACATATATTTCTAATCGACTTTCTTGACCTTGTTTGGAGCTTTTAGGTACGGGTCGTTGAAAAACTGATGTAATGTGATTCGTATTATACTTGAAAAATCGACAATTAGCTCCGAGTAATATTTCTGCTGTCGCCTGTAAGCTGTACGGCAGACGTCGCAAAAGCATTTGGGCAGGGGCAAATTTGTGTCGTAAGTACAATATTAATTAACAACGAAAAACGAAATATTTCTGAGGGGGCTTGAGGGAGGTTTATAACGACCATTTACCGATGTCCTTGAGTGTTATGTGCAATAAGGGCTCATCATATCTAATAAAATGAACAGTTGTGACACATTTCCAAAGTATCTAATAAAAAAAAAACCAATCGCAAATTTACTCAAACGTGATTTGTAGAGAATCGCATTGGGGAGGTTGGAAAAAATTTTCAAAAATCGATCGTATGATATGAAAAGGTCGAGAACGTTCGAAAGGTGTATACCTAAGCCTTCAGCTATCGCGTGTTTGAACACGTCTGTCGAGTGTCGGACAACTTCTGCTAACTTTGAGCTGTTATATAAAAAAAAAATAAAAAATATGTGTTAACCTTCCAAAGCCATTATTACTGAGAATAACCGTGAGGATTATATTTTTAAATATACTATGAATACAATTAAAAGTTTCTTTGACGTGTAATTAACACCGCGATGGGTAGTTTCCGTATAATAATATTATACAATTCACTATATCGATAAAACTGTTTTTTTTTCTTTTTCCGAGCGATGCCGTTTTAAATATCAAATGTCAACAATGCAAATATTTATAAAAGGTTTTAACAATATTTGCGAACGTCCTGTTGAACGATATTTGTATATTTTTTAAACACTCGAAATAATGGTTTAAGAAACGTATTAATTCTTGATTAAAAAAAAAATGACTTAATTCGAATACTTAAAGGAAAAAACGGTACTCATTACATTTTTCCGAGTTCATTGAAAGTGGGTGTATTTGGGAATCACAAAAGTTGTGAGTTTTATGATACAAAAAAATACGTAGTAGATTTAGATTTTTACCCAGACTAAAAATACATTTTAATATAGAAAGAAATTTAAAGAAAGATATTTTATTACGTACAATGAAAGTTCTCTACGACATCATAGTTGAATAATAATATAGTCAGTTGGCTTAATTCGCAAAGGTCGTAACTCCATTTTTTTTTTGATTTCGGGATTATTGGAGATTAAAATTGTACTAGAATCGTATCATTTTATTCTTCGTGAAATTGATAGTTAGAAATGTTCGTATCTCCGGCGTAATGATTTTAAGAATTGTAATAGCATTACAATAAATTATGGAGATAAGACTTTGGACTTAGGCCGACGAAACGTTTGAAACGTTTTTTTCCTATCCCGAAAAATTTGTAATTTTGGACATTGACATTTGTGACTTAGGCCTACTCGGTATTAAGAACAGCGGTGTTTTCCAGAGATAAGAAATATGTTTTTTGAGAAGAAAAATCAAAAAACCCATTTTAATCGATTAAAACATGTTTTTTTGTTCAAACATGTTTTAGCAAAATATGTAATTTATTTATTTATAATCTATTAATTTTTTTTTTTAATTTAGTGGGTAATTTAACCACGTTTTCAAATTTAAAAATCGTGGTTCATAATAATATTGATGATAAATAACTGATCCGTTATCTACATCATGATAAAGAATAACATATTATTAATATTTTGGAGGGGTTCGTGCAACAATTTTTCCCATTATGATATAGATTATATTATATCAATGAAATATAATTCTGATAGTTATTGTTCTGTCAAAGTGCAAAACACGTGGATATTTTAACTTTGATATTTGATGTGGTTTAATATTTTCACTTCTTAGGTCTTATCAATTTGCTCTGTTGTATAAGTTTGTGTTGTAAATAAAATATTAAACAAATATATTGCGTTGAGAACTATAGAAGTGATAGAAATGTAGAAGTATACTGTTAGTATAAATGAGTAAAATTATTATTATAAAATATGTTATCAATATTTTCATTAAACAAGAAAAATTAATAAATAAGAGTTGCCAGTATGAACTTATAACTTATAAGTCTAATGCACATAAATTATATTTTCCTGTTGTAAACAACTGTTTTTTTTTTTTTTTTTTTTTATGATGTTTAAATCATTTTTTATAGATAATCCGTATGGAAAAATAGTCTAATTATTACTTTTAAAAAGATCAATGTGTACCTATAGGATAATTAAAATTTACGTTTGAATAAATAAATTTTATTTTAAAGTTATTGGTGATTAATATTTATTAAATAACAACAAAATAGATTAAAGTTTGGGTGATAAATTATAATTATAAATTATTGTACTTTTGAACAAATTTGGGTGTTAAAAATAATAATATTTTTACATTTCAGTTACAAAAAGTTGACATATTATTTAGCTGATTTTGACGAGCTTCGTAAAAATTTGGACTTTAAACGATTATTTAAGATAATATTTTGCTAAAGATATTTTTAATTAGTTTAAGAAATATTATTGATGGATTTTTACTCCCCGAAAAAAAATTTACCAAACATCATAAATCGAAAAAAAGTTCAAGAAATATCTATGGACCAACAAGGACCGAAACAATAAAGGACGATTATGAAAGGAGGAAAAACAGAGATCTGAAATAGTTATACAGCGATATAAATAATTGGCGATTAATTAAAATTACTCAATTTTTTAATTAGAACAAAATAACCGATTACGATTTGATTGAAAACAGCTTTTGCTTAAAAATTCCAACTATTTTCAATTTTTCTTTTTTTTATTTCCCCATTATTTTGAAAATTACTGGAGAGCTTTTATTCTCGACCCCCAGAGTACCAACTAGATCCAAATTACAACTCAACACCACCCTCGAGTGGAAGTTCAAAGAAATTGTCCAAAAAGTGTATCTGAGGATAAAAAATAGTACCCAATCGGCTTTTTTGTAGCACAAAAATACATATTAGTAAGCTTATAACATAAACACAGTTATAAATAGAATGAAGAAAATATAAATTATTTTAAAAATCCGTTATGACAGTGTTTAATGAAAACCGGTAAGTTTTATTTTATTATAGATTTATGTATTATTATTTATTATTTATTTAAATACATTTGTATTAATATTGATATTTGAAAAAAAAAATTCTAAGATAATCAACGTCGTTGCGTATAATGTGAAATCAGAATTTAAAAAAAAAAATGAATTAAGTGCATAATAATAACCATTGTGTGGTACACATAAAGCAATTAAGAATAAAATAAAAATGTAAATAATATTTTAATATTTCTTTGTGACGTACTATATTCAAGGTCTTACATAAAACACTTAGAGATGCAACAAAATCAAACTGTGTTCAATTCTAAACTGTACCTTTAAGTGTATAGTGTTGTGGGTCTCGTAAATTTACCGTTTAAATTTTTTTTTACTGTTTGAAAAATCCATTGACCACTTAATTAGTGTGTTTTTTGTATTTTTTCTCAAGATATTGGCATTGTAAATAAAAATAGTAATTTTTATGAAATGAAATCGACCAAAAAGTGATAAGAATTAATGTGATTATTAAATACAAAATTTTACTAACCTTAGCGTCACTGCAGCAAAGTAGTAACGCTTTCATAGAGTTTCAAAAATAATTTGAAAACATCAAATTTGTTACAATTTACTTATTTTTTTTTACCCAATTACCTACAAATATGAAAAAAAAAATTAAGTCAAATAAAACCGAATGAAACATAATTTTTATCGAAGTCAATATTGTTCAGACGCAATTGTCCAACGATAGATGTATAGAATATATTATATATTATTGTATTTTGTCGTCAGCTACACCACTGCGAGATGTGTTACCAATTCTGTTGTCGGTGGAAAACATAAACGCCAAAATGAGATAAGAAAAAAAAATTGTATCGTACGAAAGAGCAAAAATCTTATCATACGTGAGCGCCAAAATCCTAGACACTTGTGTGCCACAATTAATAGATATTAAAAAACATTTTATATTACATTTAGAACTATATATTTTATTTTAACAATTTTTTATAAAATCAAAAAATAAACCGATTTATTCAAATTGTATTTATTTGTACCTATGTATAATATGTACATTATATTTTAACAATTTATTATAGACAATTTTTTATAAGATTGAAATTTACAAACAACTACTTATATAAAATATTAATTTTGGCCCAAACTATATTATGTTATATTTTATGCACATTCGGCGCTTATGTATATTGGTTATAGAGCAGATATACCAGGTACTGACTTTAGGAATAACTTTTGTTCTAATAAATATTTAAAATTTATTATAATAATTTATAGTCGCTTGCACTACGCATATATTATACTACAAATTATTTTTATTTTTTAACACTGATAATAAAAAATTAAAATTTGAGTTAAATTGTTTTGAATAATATATTAAATATAGTTAATTTGTGAATCCAACTATAAGAACAACTTTTATAGTAAAGACATTTATCTAAGTCAAGTAGTTTATTTTTTAGAATTTTTTGAAATATAAATATTTTTTTGAATTAAATTTATTTGGAACGTAATAATTTTCTTCAAAATATTCTTTTTTGGGAAATTTCTAACATGAGTAGTATATTTCTTAAATTATTTACTAATCATATAGTTTTAACAACTTTTGTCATATACGTTTAAGTAGCATAATTTTTTTTTTTTTTTTTTTTTTTGGTTAGTCTTTCTGTTACACCTTGTATAATATTTATTTTTTATTTTTAGATCTTTCAGCCTAAACTATTATAGAAATTGTATAATATTAGATTGGCCCTTATGTCATATAGCCACTGTTGTTATGTACATTGTACTTGTCTATTGGTATAAGTCTATTGGCACACCGGCAACCCACGGCCCTCTTAACTTTTTTCTGTGCCCCTTCAGATTAATTTCATGGTGATTAAAATTGTAATTTTTTATCTTGAATTGTAATAAATAAAATTTAATCATGACTATTAGAGTGGGATAAGGTATGAGGGAGAACGTAATCTAGGTCCTCGTCTAATCGTATATAATGTAAATGGATTTAAAATTATTACACAGACATATTAATGATCAGTGCTTGGATCATTTTGTATGTTGTAAAATTGCATTAGAATCGTTGGAATCAAATTTATATTGGAAAATTATAAAAATTAACTTTTTAAATATAATTGAAAACACGCAAAATTAATTTTCAACACGATTTTCTTATTTTTACGTACAAGAGAAAAAAATCAACTTGTTTCAAAACCCTTTTTCTGTTTACATTGACGATGTTGAATCTAATTTACAGATGGAAGTCATAGAATTGCCAAACAACGGTGTTCTTAAAAATGCTTTTAAAGAAAGTAATGACCTAAAAATATTTTATTCAGGTCTTTCTGAAATAGAAAATGTTTTGCTAAAAGAATGATTACTGCTTTCGGTGGCACTTATATTTGTGATTAGACAATTTCAATACTTAAATTTTGAAAAATAAATATTGTTCACGATCAAGCGATAAACACGTGTATGCAGTAGTAAGAATATCAACATCCAATATGAAAACGGATATAAACGAACTAGCGGGAAAAATTCAACCACAAAAAAATCACACTAGAAGCTAAATTATATATATATATATATACATAAATATTAATTAAATTTTTTTCGTAAAATTAGTATTTTTACATACTAGCCTTCAGACACCCCATCGGGCCGGCCTCACGCTTCCTCGACCTGTCGGCTGATGAAGAGGTTGGGAGGGAGGGTGGGAGAGAGGGTGGAATCGTCGCGTATATATAATTATAATATGTGGCGGCGTATATATTAGGTACCGTCATTATTTTTATAACAGTAAGGTAAGTTTTTTAATGTCGGTTCACCCGGATCGAGCCGACTAACCTTCTATGGTATAAAGGTATCGCTAAACCACGTTACCATTATGTTAACAGTTATCGTAAGTCGGTGGGTATATATTATACTCACGTTGTCTTCCTCCGCCTTGACGTTCATTAGTGACTTGGTCACGTTCCATCCTCCCTGCGCCACAGCCGCTATGTCCTTGTGCAACAAGTGCTCAGTGGCACTGGTCGCGGACGAAGACCCACCGTGGTGGTGGTGGCTGCTCGCGGCCGCCGACACGTCGTCGGCGCTGGCCGCGTGGCCGGGCTTCGAGGACGAGCCGCCTCCGAAGTTTGGCGAACTGCAAAACGAAAACATTTTCGATCAGACTACGACGCCGACCGAAGCGATTTTTGGGGGCACCTGCGGAGGAAAGGTGCAGGTTGAGTGGACGAGCCCGATCGCAGAGACTGCAGAAGTTATAATATGTTTACAGTCGTTAACGATATTGACGAGTAATGGATGTAAATCGCCAAGTTTAAAGTTGACTTGGAAAGCAATGGTGTTGAAGTTACTCGGTTTTGCAAAAAATAAATAGTTCTACTCGGTACTTTTTTCAATGTGAAATCGGTACTCTGATGGCACTAGTTAAATTTGACAAAATAAACTTAACGGAAGTTATAATGTTATAACTACATAGCATTTACAGTGTTAGTTAATTTTTTTTTTTAAACGTTTAGAGAAAATGTTCTAATTTCAATATTGGCTTGACGGATTGTTTTTGAATCAACTGAAAACAGCTAAATTTATTTCGACTGTCGATCGAAAGTATTCTCAAGCAGTTCTCGAGTTGATTTGAAAATCAACCAACTGGTCGGGTTAAAAAGCTTAAGATATTTGACTTTTTAACTGTAATGCGCCCAACTATGCGACAGTCCACGACTGGCGCACTATATTATTATTATATTCGAGACGAAGTTCTCGATTTGTTTCGTAGGTGTTTTAAACAGTGAGAGTTGGCAGTTTCCGGAGGAGCACTGCAAGAATATTATATTATATTGTCTCCGGATATGACGCTACGAGGAGTCAAAAAAATACCAAAAATAGGTCGATCAGACAATGTCGATGTAGAACATTACGGATTCGGTACGACATGATTTATCGCCGTGTCATGATTCTCAAATTTGTCGACGCGCCTTTTACTTGATAGACGACGTAAATGTTTTTCACACATTTTCCATCGACCCGAGTTTTCTACGATATATTATTATTATATACCACACCGCCGGTTCCGGGTAAACAATTCAACGGCGATAGGAAACTCGTGTGGGGGGGGGAGAGGGAGAGTTATTGAATTATTTCGCAATTCACGGGTCATTTTTTAATTTATTATTTTAACGTATATTTACACCAATAATTATTATGATTACTAAACTTACAAGTGCCCAGGCTTATTGTAAGCACATTAATGTCCAATATAAATAAATACAAATATATGTACGAATATTAATAGCCAAATAATGCAGGACGCAGGAGTCCCTCTTCCTACAGGGAGCTCAAAAATATGGCGAATGATAGAGAAAAATGGAGAAGACATTTACTGTGAAAATTTTTTAAAAAAAAATCTTTGGATTGATAAACTAAAAAAAAAAATGTTCAATTAGTAAAAATACTGAATCTCTACAATCGTAATATTTAAGTATAGATAATGTCAAATTGGAAACAGCAGATTATTGTACCAACGGGTTTACCAATTACATTTATTATTATTATCGAATATTTTTACTTATCAAAAAGCAGTAAACAGCGACCTTTATGATTATTATTATGAAGCAGCTAAGTTAACAGATTAACAATAGTCTTACAATTCTCACTTTTTAAAAGTATTCAAGTACAAAATATAGGCATGGTTACTCATTTTGGAAAGTATTTAAAATACCTATGTGAATACTCGGCAAAAAAAGTAATTTAAGTACAAATACTTTAAAAAAGTATTTATACATTCAAATTTCGAGTTTTTATAAAATATTTTTTTCTACCTTATTCATCTGAACCGATTTTCATGTCTTACGTTAGTTTGCATATATTTCACACCGTATCATTTGGTGGAACTTAAAAATGCTTCACTGCAGTGGTAGTTCATTTTTTGAAATGTATTTTAAATAGGCATTTGAGTAGTTAACTCAAGTACTTTACAGCACTGAACAAGACGTTGCATAATACTATAGTAACCATAAAATAGCTTTATTAAAAAAAAATTATAGTTCAAAATTTAAAATTGCTCAATTATGTAGGTTTTTTTTTGTATTTCTATAAATTTTTATACGCCAAAAAATTGCCAAAACCGTGTCAACAACCCACACAACATTTGAGAAATGATAATATTTTGTGAATATTTTATAGTGCTCGAATAATGAATATTTGTATAATAATATTTTATAAATATTTTCTTCTGATTATGACAAAAAAAAGTACTGTATGATTGTATAAAAATGTTGATTAAATATTTTTATAAAGTTTCCTTATAAATGTTTTTATAAAATATATGAATAAAATATTATTTTGTAAATTTTTTTTATAAAATATTTTCAAAAATATAAACAACTACTTGGCCGAAGAATATAACTAAAACATTTCCTAATTATTTGCTCAACTTTTTAAAATATTTTGATAGCTACATTATTTTTTTGAAAATATTTTTACCATACTAGTTAGGAAATTGTATTATGCTGTGTGGGAATATTATACGTCCGTATAGGTTCGTACTGCTTGGCAAATGGTTAGCAACAACGGTATGGTATTATATTATGATACCGAGGTTACTGTTCTAGGGCTATTTGATTGAAGCGACGGTTAATCGTAATAGTTAACTGCCGATAAAAAAAGACGATAAATATTATTTGTTTTTTGGCAGACAATCGCAAGCGTATAAACGCTATATTTTGCTAAAAAGTCGTCGACGATTCTGACTTGGCGCCCATCGATCGCTCACCAACCGAACACAACTGTCAAAACAGTTACGGATAAAATTTATAATAGCACTGCAATTCTCCACGGCGATAATTCGACTAAATCGTTTTTTATACCATTTTTTTTCGGACAATTAAATAAATTAAAATATTATTTTTTTTTGCATTGTGACCTGCAAAGATAGCGAATCGTGTGTTAATAGGACTGAAATAATATAATGACGCGGGGCGGAAATTCGGAGCAATAAAATAATATAATATGAAATCGAGAAAAATGGCGTGTTCGATAGAATAGAAATAGTACGCGTACTGCTCTGCTAAACATATTTATCTCGCCGAACAATGAATAAAGTTGTTGAAGTTTTAAAAAAAACTTTAAAAAACCATAACGCATAATATATAGATATATATCTGTAGACGGCTGCGGTTGATCAGTCGTTTTTTGTTTTGTTTCGGTTTATCTCAAAATACACTTCCATTGTGCTAAGCACACAACGGCAACACAGCAAAAACTAATTAAACGGGTGTTATCTACGAAGATCGTTTGTCATCTGTCGCAAGTCCGGTCGTCTTGGGGTCGGCGTCCGTCCGTCCCCTGCTCGCCCGTGACAAAATACTCGATGGGACACCTGCCAATTTCAGCGGTCCTTATATAACAAATAGGTTTGGGTATACCCGACAAAAACTATGACGGGTCTAATAAAAAAAAAACTGAAATAAAAATAAATGTCATTGTTTTGTTTTGTCTGTTTTTTCGTGTTTTCTTGAACTCCGCCGCCGGCCGAGTCCCGTGATGGATTTTAGAATTGTCACGATACACGACGTATTATCATAGGTGTACACTGACAACTGTCGTGCTAAGCGAAAAAATCGTCGAGGAGTGTTGGGAAATCAGCTTCATAAATGTATTGGAAAATGAAACTCGTTCGGAAAATCTAATATGCGCTCTAATCTGTTTTCAAACCGGACGTTTTTCAAATAATTTTAGAACGATGGATATATGTTGACCGCTAAATAACCGGCGGTTAAAGATTGTTCGTTTAGTATGGTGGAGTCAAACGAAACTTCACCTGTTGGAAACAACAACTTACGTCGAGAAATTTAAAGCGAAAGACGAATAACTATTGAATTTTTATAAGTTTTTTTAAATTTTTAAGTTTTTATTTTTTCCGATTTTAATTTTGGTTTTGATTACTGGCATTGATTTTTTTAAATTTCGTTTTCGGTTTTTAACGGTCTTAACTGGTATTAAAAATCGGTATCCAAAATATCAGTTTCAACCCTTGGTTAAAACGATATTATTATTAAAGTGATAAACTGATAACTAACGAAATCGTGATTTGACAGACAATAATTAATGTAAAATTAAATACCTAAAAGCGATAATAATATAAACAGTCCGTTGTTGAGACTGTTGGAGGCACTTGAAGCAGAAAATATTTTGTAATACTAAAAATGTATTATACTATAATAGGGAATGTCTATGCAGTACGATGGTATTTTGTTAAAATGGCGTATATCCCAAAAATCGAAAAGTGACACTTTGGTATAAAAATTTGTTGAAAAAATCTGGGCGATTATCTGTAAAAAAGTTGGTTAAAAATATTGATGTTACTTTCTATGCAAGGCTGGATGCCAAACATCCGAACAAAATAAAAAATATTTATACTGAAATGTTAAAAGAGCATTTACCATACAATTATTAGTGGTTATGATAGAAATGCGTTCAAGAATCTGAATATTATAAAAGGGCCCATGCCACGACTACAATCACTTCGAATGACAATAATATAATTCACATAATATGCTTAAGCGTTTCAATGATAAGTTTTATCAAATTATCAACATGCATACCATGTGAATATATATCTGAGATCAGCCGATTTCAACGTTATCATTTTTAAAAACACTATTTCGTTCCTTCTGAACAATTTGAATTATGTGGCAAGCCCCCTTTTTAACAAAACACCATGTACGTCTAGAAATAGAACTAAAATCACGTAAAATTCGAAACTATTTCAAATTCTCTTTGAAATCGCCCACCTAACACTACTAATCTTAAATCTATACTAGTGGAAACTGTTGAGAGAGAACGATTTTACAATATTACTAGCAGCGGTCCGATTTAAAATCTGTCAAAAAATATGTGTTCAACTAATTTAGTTTGTTAAGTCGAAAAATCAAAGAACGTTTTTCCATTAAAAGTAAATATATATAATTTATAAGGGACGAGAAATAAGTTCGCAAACGCTTCACTTCCGAACACTGCACTTAATGTGACACACAAGATAATTTTTTCCCACTAAAAATACTATGTGTCTTTGTCCTTTATCCGCCCTGAAAAAAGATTTAAATTTGTTTCGCTTCCATCGTTAATGTAATATTATAATAATTTCAAACGGGTTTTAATTTCTGAAATGCCGAGACCGAATTTTATAGGACTTTAAGATTAATTAATTGACGGTGCGGCGCCGGTCGTCTGGTTTGGGACGGATTTGTGATGAGTCGTTTCCGGGAACGTTCTGGCTTTAATATTATAGTATTGAATTTCATGCTTTGATCGGTGTGACGACAAGACACGGGTAGGCAAACAGCGAGGAAATGTGACGACCTCATAGTCGGCGTCAACGAAATATCATATCTCAGTGCGGTGTCCGGCTGCACATTGCCGTTTTAAATACTCCATCACGACGCACGTGCATCCGATTACGTACCTAATTAATATTATTATTCTGACGTATCGCACCACACCGTTGTGTTATTAATCTCTTTATAATGGTCGGTGCGCCGTCTATAATTCCTGTTCGATGATATCCGGTTGGACGGGCTTGATTTTAACGGTGTCAGCGGGCCCGCGAGCTTCGGCGATATTATTATATTAATGTATTTAATACGATTGGGGGCACCTAACCCGAAATGATTGATGTGCCGCCACTGCGTACGTATTATAATACCAACTTTATAGTATATTACGTTCATTATGACGGAGCGCATGGCATATATGTATCATGGGTTGTATCGAAACTATCCATGCGCGAGACCATTCGCGTTTATGGTTTAACCCACCCACATCATAATGCGATGTAACCGATATTAAAAGTGTTCGATTAATTTCACGGCGTTCTGTTTGAGCAACCGTATCGTATTATATTATATAAACGATGTGCGATATTAACAACTGAGACGACGAGAACACGACCGCGTCGTGATAATAATATGATGATGATGACGATATCACATATCATCAAACAGGTGGTAGCCGGACTTAACGTATTATCAATTACCGGACGGTCGAATAATAATATTGTGAAGACACACTTAATCGTACGAAATCCCAAAGCGAGTTGTTTCCGACCCGACATCGAAAAGCTGAGGCTGACGATCGGATAATATTAGAGATGCGTGGAAATTGTAAGTGCATAAAAAAATTTCGGTAAATTTGCTCTACGAATTTGCAAAATTTGGAAAATTAAGGAATTCTTTTTTTGAACGATTATTGTTTAAGATTTTCATCGTAAGCAGTGATAACAATATCAAAATATATATAGGTACCTCTCAACCTCTGTAGTATAATATAAATTTATGATGTTAAAATGTACAAGTATTAATATTAATGTATCCACAAATTCAAGACGAGTAACCAAGTGTCGTGATACTATCACTGATAACGCAGTCAGTTTAATGTAAAAGACCAATTACAGTATGTGTAGAGTTTTCGTGAAATATTTAGTTCGTGTGAAAAATTGAGATTAAAAAAATTATGTATTATATCTAAAAGTATAAAACGTACGCTTTTGGCAAGATAACGTTTTTAAAAGTCTGTTTATTGTATCAAATATTAATAAATAATAGCCAATTGATAACTCATAAATGAACCGATGATCGGATGGTATAATACCCGTTTATACAGGTAGGTACCTAATTTATAACCATTAACATGGTAATTAGTAAAACCCTGAACGATAAGTCATTCATTGACGAAATTTTCTACGATTTATCAATAATTACTTCTAATCACAATATAGACTGTTATAAGTTATAAACTTATAACCAAATACGTTTAAAATAAAAATGAATATTTTTCATAATTTCATTGAAATATTTCAAAAATAATGAAATTTTTAATGTGGCAAATTCCACGACTCTAATATAAATCAACACTAAGGTAACGTATAGTTAGGTAACCTTATCAAACGTTTTGTTCACTTCTAACAACCGTTTGTATTATATATGCGATACATTAATTGTAATGGTTTACACCATAGATTCTCAAACTTATTTTTCGCGAACCACTCAAGTTCATTATGGGTCGACCACTCATCAAAAGTTGGCATTAACTTGTCCAAAAGTTAATGTCAAGTTAAGCAGTTGATTTTTTTTAAACAGTTAAAACTATAGTTAATTGTTTTTGTTTTAACTTGTTAACTCATGCAGTTAAAATTGTTATTGTTGTAATTTAACTTTTTATAGTTAATTAGCGTTATCGTGCAGTCAAGTTAATTTTCTTTTCTTATCATGCAAAGCCAACAGACAACACTGATTTCTTGACTCTTTTTGATTTCAGTAATTTATTTTTTAATAATAATCTGATGTTTGCCCAGTGTTAAACTTCTTGGTAAATGTTTATGTAAATCAAAATAATATTGCGTTTTATGGTTTAAAAATATTGTAACTTGAAAAATATTAAGTTTTTTTTTTACTGAGTTGAGTCAATTTTATTTTCAGTCTTAACTTTAAACTTATCGAATTATATTTTTGCTTTGTTAACTGTTAACTTTATCTGAAGGCGATTTAATTGATCTAACTAAACTTGTCACAGTTAATTATTTTCATTAACTTGCCCAACCTTGCCACTCGTTACTAATAAAATAACTATTCAAAATCGTAATTCATTTTTGACATTAATTCGTTCCGTTTAAAAATAATATTTTAAGTACAGCCGACAGTCGAATATTATTTAGTACCTCTTTTCACAAAACATAAAACAATATTAGATCCTTCACAAACATCAGTGAAAATAATATGAATTTATTAATTTTCCATTCTAGCACCTCGGTGACTTGCACGCACCGACCAGGTTAGGGTGTATATAGGTATATATATCCTTCTTCGTAGATAGGTACCACCAGTGGTTTACATACCACAGTTTGAGAACCACTGTCTTACACGATACCCTGCACGTGTGCTAATAAATCGATCTGCTTAGAATATTTATGTGCGTTCGGTATTATTATAATCGTCTGCTGTTTATTTTCGTGCATCACTTAAACATTATGTAAATATTAAACTTTGGCATTAAGCTTATGTAATTTTCGTGTTGTTTAAAGTTTATTTAGTTGCATTGGATTACTTATCGTACATATATATATATATATATATACATGTTATTCGCGTTATATACATTATAATAGATTAAACAATATACGTGTGCATAATAATACATGTATATTATATTATGGCACAGTTGGCGTAGTCTCATAAGACATTATCTCATAACACTTCAATAAGACTTTGGTGTTATGGACGAACTCAGGTCTCGGTGTACCGATTAACTTTTCGAAACGTACGGGAATTTGGGTCTAAATAATTTCGTATTATGATTCCGACGTGTTTTATACGAGCACAAAACTGTTATTGGAACGGCTGCGGACAAAGCGTCCGAACAAATAGTTATCACAAACAAACCGGGAAAAAATACAAATACAAACATATATGCTCGCAGACATAGGAAAACAAATAAAAAATGTCTGTGCATTAGAACGGGACAAGATATTATGGAAAAAACGAAATCAAAAGCTCAGTCAAATAAAAAGAACGAGTGGCCCCCGAACAGGAAAAACCAATATAAGTTTTTTAACGGTCTATATAAGAATGGGCGACACACAAAGCCAACACGCATTTTTTATTGATGGCCAAAGATGCCCCTCCGATATGCACCGCAAGCTGAATTAAGGTTTTTAACAGACCGTCTCAAACAGGAAAACGCGAGAAAAGCAAAACAGTTTAACAAAACACCTCTTCGAAATCCTATATATGTATAGGACCCACCAAAAATGAACATCAATTAATTCATTTAAAAAAAACGTCAGATTTGTATAAACTAATTAAGTACAAAATTAAAAATAATAAAAATGTTGTAATTAAAAAGGTGGGTAAGTGGATGTCGCTCTGCTGTACAGTAGGTTGCAAGTGGGTCACTGTAATGGATATTGTTAAATTTGAATTCAATGATATAATATATCACTGTATAAGAAAAACGATTCTGAGCGAAAACCGTCAGTCAGCCAATTTTTTTTATTAGTAAGCATATATTTTGATGATATCGTTGTGAATAAAGTAATTTATATAATATAATCTATTTACGTGGAAGCTTGTTTTAAATTTTTAATCCTTATCTATACAATTTGAACATTTTACATATTTTTAACTAAAAAATAATTATTATACTTTGTCGAAATTCGAACTTTAAATGCTTATAAAAAAAATTGTGACTAAGGATTTTTAATATTTTTCAAATGTCATATTGTAAAAATATAGTAGGAGCCTTGTATTAATTTTTCAAGTTTTTTACCCAACAATAAAGTTTTATTGACATTCATAGACAAAAAACTAAGAAAATTGGAAACAAAATATTTTGAAAATTTTATCGTGTATAGAAAATGCAAATATAAAAAACTAGTGAAAATTTCATGTGTATGCGTTAATTTGTTTTAGAGTTACACCAAAAACCAAAGTCTATTTGGTGGAAAAATGATTTTGATTAAAAATTCCCGTTTTTCCCTTCGATTTTGAAAATTACTGAGAATTTTAAACTTTGACCTCCCCAATGCACCATAACAATATTCACTTTCTCATCGAACAAGTTACTGAAGTTACAACACACATCATTGTAAAATCAACATAGTTTCATTAAGAATCTAAAAAAAATTTAAAAATTTAAACACACTTTATGCTAATAACCTTTTGTTGTTTAAGCGATTTAATCAATAATAAAAACACAAATATTATCGGATGATAACACATTAATTGTTACAATACACAATAATAATATTATGCACATTGTTGTCCATTTCCAGTACTCACAACAAAATAACTAAAATAGGTATGCTAGGTTTTTTAATATGTAATTTCGTCCCAAATTTGAATTTAAAATGTCTTCTAATCAATTACAAGGTAACATAACTTCCTCGTTTTGATTAGAGGCGTTTTAAAGTAATAGTTTATTATTCTCCACTGGGTGAGACAAGTGGAAAAATAACAAACTGCCAACTTTTGGTCTGTGGCTTATTTGGCTTGGAATGGAAAACTGACACAAAACTAAAAACTAACCCATTGCTAAACTGACATAACCTCATTTTCTGGTTGAGGTTACACTAAGAAGCTTAAAACAAAAATAATAATCTTCAGTAGCATAAAATATAATTGCAAAGTATTAAAATTAAACTTTGTTGAAACTATACAACCATTGGGGTGCGAGTTTAATTTTAAAATTGAACTGAGTTTTTTAAATATTTGGTCGGGCAAGTAGGTACTTGAAACATAAGCCTTTTTGATGAACGTCAAAATAATTATCAGGAGAATATAATTTTTAAATTTCAGGAACATTTTCAATGCAATTCAACACTATTATATTTGTGTCTACTCAAAAACTATCCCCGCAAACTTTTTGAAAAACAACATCACGTTTTTTTCTCCCAAAACCAATGTAAGTCCACTTCAAGACTTGATAACTAACGTTTCCCAATTGTTTTGCATAATATCAGTTTGTTCTTTGAGTGAAATGTTTACAATTTGTGGTATGTATGGTTATCTCGTTAATGGACGTGACGTATCGATGTTCCATATTATTTTCATAATTCCGTTATCGAACATCAAAACTGTATCTTAATGGTTCGTAGTATTAATATTCGTAATATTGTTCGGTGGAGCGTTAGTTTATTTAGAAATATTACATTTTTAACTAAATAAATTCTACGTTTTTTTTTCCAAAATTGTATGAACATGATTTAATTTACCCAAATATCCTCCATTTCACTAAATTTATTAAAATGTCCTAGTGCTACCGTCTAAGGAATTCCATTTGTACAGTACTGAGATAAATGAACGAAACGATCAATTTTATTTCGAGTCATCCAGAGTAACACGCGCAGGCCATACATTTTAGACTGTAGGGGTAATATTATTTTCATTAGCATTTAAATTAAGATGGAAATATTGAAGTTCAGAATAAAAAAAATATTGATATACATATATATATATTTTTTTTGTCCAGACCTCCGTATCAACTTAATACGACAAAATATATGAAATAATAATTATCATTATGTTATTCTCTGGCTTATTAAATTCCTCGTTTCCTCTTACAAGAAAGTTAAAAAATACATATTTCTATTCTAGTTATATCCAATTTTTATTTTATGTTTTTCAAACTCCAGACAGTGCTGTGGTTCTGCTGTGTATCACTACACTGTTATACGTTTACCGAAACTTTATATGTACATGGACGTTTGTCGGGAACGGTTATCCGGAATTTTGTATTCGAATAACTGCACATTTTAAGTAATAAAGCATTGTTGACGGTTGTGAATTTATTACGTGTAAGAGTGGTGTGAAAGTTAAACCTTAAATATATTATATGACGTGCACATTGTGTACACGGTGTAACAGAATTCCTTTTATTTAATATAATATTGCAACCATACAAATATTATTCACGAACTGCGAACAGTGCGATTTATCTTCAATTTTTTTTTATTTTTTTGCATAACGCCGTCACAAAATTATATTATAATAACATAATCGGAAATCACAACTAAAGATTCGATGTCGGGCAGAGAGCTACGAGAGTGTACGAATGAGTACTAGGAGCTCTTTAATTTATTACATTAATAGGTAAAGCAAATAAAATATTTTAAATGTTTAAAGAAATATGATTTGATATCGTATTTGTAATAATATTTTGTGATTAATTGGTTTGAATATTTATGGAACATTGATAGGTACACAAGTGTAAAGGAATATATAATCTCTAGGTTCATTTAATGTTGGATAAATATTTCAAAAACATTTAACCAATCGGTAGCAAATATTGAATACTATGTATTTGTTTTTCGTAATATATTAGAAAGTAAATATTGGCGCATCACTTATTGAATGTTAAGTGAACAGTCCCACTTGAAATACATGAAATCACCGACTGTTTTTTTCTTAATAATCTAATATTCTGGTCATCACTATTGTTAAATAATTATTCATATAATAAATCGAAATTAAAATTATAAACTATAATTTGTAAATGATTTGTTTTTAAATTTCCAATTTCCAATTACAACACTAATTTTTAAACGTATTCGTTCAAATTTCAAATAAAGTATATTATTAATTATCCAATTTCTTTCCTTCTCAAAATTGTCATTAATATTGCATACGTCTCGGATGAATGTGTTTACTACCTATCTAACCAGCGATTCCTAAAATTGTTCATAGGAATAAAAAAAAACTCATTATTATTATTCGCATAAAATATATGGGCTACCTAAATGCATTTTATAAAGCCTGAAAAAACATTTTAAACCAGGCGTTTCTCTGGATTTTCGAAAAACGGTAAAAAAACGTCGGTAAAATGTTAGCACGTTTACTTTTACCCGTTCGCTTTACCGGGTAAATTTCCCAAGCTCACGTCCCTAGTTTTCATCGTATTTGAGTATAAAATGTCGTATAAAATCGGTGTATCGGTGTACCTATTCGTCTGGAGGGAGGGTTATGTCCCCTCCCACCACTTACCCGTCTACGGCAAAAATGAATTCTTTTCTTAACAACTGGCGTTATCGAGTGCGTGGCGAGCAATTCTTTTTTGACACAATAACAATATACACTCATACGAGTCGCGTGTAACGTAGTACAATAGTGAATAAGACAAATAACGATAAGGATGATGACGATGATACTATATTATCGACGACCGTGGCGGCGTATACATTATTACAAAGCCACGACGACGACGACGACGACGGACCCGATGGATAAATCATGACATTCGAGATTTTCGAAAACATTTTATCGACTGTGTGTGACGGCGGTTGTTATTATTGCGATGAAAAGTGAAACCATTGTGATGGGAAAGCCACGCAGACGACCTCGCCGAAAAAAAAATGGCTTTCAGCACTCTTGTCCGACGACGACGACGACAACAACAACAACTGTGAAATGTGAATACATTTGGACCCAAATCAGTTGAAACCGAATAACAACGATCCTGGTCGACCTGTCGGCGGCCAAAGTTTTAACGAAGAATTATATATATATTTTTTTTTTCCATTCCGAAATGTGACCCACGAAGCTACACGATATACATTCGTTGTAACATTACGTAGAGGTACCCGTCCAAATCAACCACTAAATTAGTGCGTACGTGCTGCGAACAACTCGAAATACAAAAAAGCCCAATCGAAAGCGAATAAATGAAAGTCCATAATGCCGTGTCGCAACCTACACGGCACAAAAATATTTCCCAACAACTATGGTAAAAATATTTTCAGGAAATTAACATAGCTGTAAAAAAAAATTTAAAAAAAAATTGCGTAAATAATTAGGAAATATTTTAGTTACGTTCTTTGGCCAAGAATTCTTGAAAATATTTTATAAAAAATATTTACAAAACATTTTAATCATATATTTTCAAAAAACGTTTTCGAGGAAACTTTATACAAAATGTTTATGCAATCATTATATTATAGTACAATATTTTGTTATCATGATAAGAAAAAATTCATAAAATATTACTAATCAAATATTCAAGCACTTAAAATATCCAAAAAATATTATCATTTCCCAAATGCTGCGTATGCTTAAGCAATCCACGTAATTATATACTTCACTTGTGTCGTAAGCGATCTACACTGATATTTTGTGCGATCCACCATATTTGTTGTGACAACCTCTAACTATACCTAGTATAAGGACTAGGATTTTAAACTTTCACGAAATCTATTGCCTTGAAATATTTCATTAACTTGAAAAATAAAAATTTCAAAAAAATTGCCGTAGCTTATATTATCTTAAAGTTTACAGCCATAAATATTTACAACAAGAGAAAATTGTTTAAAGTCACTTTATCGGATACCAATAAATATAAAAGTCAACATGCACTATAACTGATCAGTGATTTACTAGTTAACCGATGTCAGTATTATACCGTTTATACCTGATTTGTGACCACTACCTATCATAATCATTATTTATTACTTCATTGAAATATTTCAAAAAAAGAGTGACATTTTCAACTTTGAAATATTTAAAATTCAGATCCCTGATAAGGGTGACATTTTCGGGTGGAGAACAGTGTTCGGACTTATCTTGATACATTTATCGAGATAATTATTTGTTCATCATTTATGTCATCTAGATAAAGGTTTACATAAAGGTTACAAGGTATCTAAACGTTCATCTTAGATAATTTTTTTACTAATCTTAATAAATTCATCTAGATACATTTTTTATTGATAAAATTTGCAAAATTGTACACAATTTTTAAATATTTATACAAATTATCAAACAAAGTTTATGGTTTATAGATATTATTTGTATTTATATCATTATTATTATTATGTTCCTAGTGCCCAACTAAAATATACCAAAATTTAAAACCATTTAAAAAGTAATTGTATATTTTTTTTTATCTAGATAAAAAAGTATTTATCTTTATCTTTATAGAGATAAAAAAAATTCTTATCTAATCTGAACACTGGCGGACAAACTTAATCGCACACTCTGAAAATTTAATGTCAATAGTTGTATTACGAAACAAAAATGTTTTATCTGACACGTCAATGGAGCTTCAATTTGCTTGAAATAATGGCTAGGAATATAATTATTAATATAATTTATAAATAATAAATATGTTTAATAAACATTATCTAACATGCTTTTTCATAAATTAATATTTAATAAAGTTTATCTCATACATTTTTACATAAACTATACCTAGGTATTTGTACTGTTTTTCGGGAAATCTCTTACGACACCTGTTAGTTACATGTAGGTAGATCTTGACAATTATGGAAGATCGCTTAAGTACACCGTTACCTATAAGAGTTAAACTGTTTTGTTTTGTTTTATTTCAATATTTATATTACAAGACGGCGAAATAATAAAACATACAAAATCGATGTTCGCCGGGAGTAGTATAAAACTCGGTAAACACTGTTTAATTAATGCGATTCGTGGCACAGAATTTTACATTTATTTGCATAAAGTTTATAAGTCCTACAACAGTAAGTAATGAGTGGTATTTAACTTAGTGTACCGGTAAAAATTATGTATTTTCAAACCCATTATTGTCGTCATGTACACAATAATTAAGATGATAAAATAATCATTAAACGACGCAGATAACAGTCTTGAAAAGAAATCGAGTAAAATATTCAAATGACTTTTGATTGCTTTTAAAGTATTTGTATTTAAAATCAAATACTAATTTCAAAAAGATTTTTCTTTCTAGCTTTCACACTTCTATATTGAATTCAGACGTGACCTACCTATAGTTAAAATACATCGGCGATGAATGCAGACGAGTAATTTATAATTACACCAAATGATACAGTGTAAAATGATATGTAGAACTTATGTAAGACTCGACAATTTTCAAAAAAAATTTCGTTCAGTCAAGTTGTGAGGTAAAAAAAAAAAAAGTAATTTGAAAGTAAATTATTTTCCAAAGTATTCGTACCCTAATACTTTTTTTACCGACTATTCTAGTAGGTAAGTAAGTATTCATAACCAAAATCGAAATCGAAAACGAAAAACATTAAAATAAATACAATTTAGTAAAATTTAGCAACATTTAATTCTTCAAACTAAATCGAGATCGAGTTCTTCCGTCACTAACGCGGATGATGTCAAAACGATATTCAAATAATAATATTGTAAGACCGAAAATAATATGAAATGTTCTCCATTAATGTTATTATCGTAATATTTTATAATAGTTATAATAATTTCACAGTGAAAATATGATGTCGGCTTGGAAAAAGACAAACTCTGTTGGATACATCCTCTCTTACAGTACTTATCGATAATCGCATTTATTTTAATCCTCATTTCACTGCGATCGTATTTATTTTGTAAAGCCTCAAAACACTCAAAACCACGACGTTATAAACCGTACTTCCCGATATTTCTAAGGATCAACCGTTCCCCTTCGACTACAACCACTGTCAACGTGTCATTATATAGATTTCCACAAATTAAAATCAGTTAGTTCTCGGAGGATGTAATATTATTCCGGCCAATCAAAACTGACTGTTTATTGTTTATAATAACACCTAATACGAATACAAACAGTATAAATATTAAAAACGTGGACAAGTGGGTACCGCCCTTGAACATTTTTGTGTATGGAATATGATCATATAAATATTTGGTGAAAATTTAAAGCGTTTAAGTTTTTGAGTTACACCGAAAACATAAAATCAATTTTGTCAAAAATTGGACTCGTGTAAAAATTCCTGATTTCCCTTCTTTTTTTTTTTTTTGGTTTTACCGACGATTTTAGAAACTAGCGGGCATTTTCAATTATGACCTATCAAATGCTGACGTCGAAAATTTGAGGATTTTTACCACCCCAAAGGTCAAATGCCTTAATGAAAAAAATAAAAAAAATTGTAAAACCAACACAGGTTTACCGGAGACGCTCAGAATCTAAAATATCATAAAATATTTGTATGTTCCTATATAGTTATTTTAATTTTCGAAAATGTATTGCACGAAATAAAAAAAAAAAAATATAATGTCTATATTATGCATTTCAGTACAATAATATGGTTTACAGTTGTAGGTAAATAATTGTTTTGCATAAAATTGGAATAATCAACGACGAACGATTTTTATTCCGCGAAATAAATTCGGTCGATTGGCAATAATTGTTAATGTTTTTATTTTTATTTAACAATGAAGCCTATCAAAATGTAAACAATAATACACAATACATAATGTTAATTATTAGTTCTTTGTTGTGATGTTCGCAATACTACTACGGTCTTATTGCGGGTCGCAATACTTTTGCTGAATTCTCAATTCGTTTTGAGGGCCACGGTTTCAAAAGTAAAAACGAGAACGCGGAAAAAATATTATATTCTCCGAAAGAAATAATTTCACAACACAATATGGGCGCTTGATTTGTTTTTCGGTTTGGCTCTTTTACGAGAGAAAAATAATTAATGTCCGCAAAAGTAACAATATCTGCAGGCAATGCACAACAATACACCTTTTCGTGATTCACAGTAGTTCTCTACACGTAGTAGGTAGGTATATCCAAAGTAAAGTTTATCTACTTCCCACTGTAAACATAATGTCTTAGAAATCGCATAAATCTAGTCGTAAGACTAAGACTAGGCGTACATAATGACATGGGCGCCTGATGTATATTTATGCCATTAGTGAATGGTTGAACTAATCAACCGAGTAATAATTCCACGTCACGTCGAAAGGAAAACAAAAATACATAAACAAGACGAGCAGGTGTGATTATATCGTATAAGTGAATGTTTTAAAGTAATGACTTTTAAACGTTTTTTTATTACTACCTAAACGTGTATTATTCAATTAGATTTTAATAATTTTTACGTTTTTTTGAAATTCATAATCAAACCAAAAGTAGAAACATTTTTTACAGTTGTCGATAAATAATTGTTTTGTATAACATTGGAATAATCAACGACCAACGATTTTTATTCCGCGAAATAAATTCGGTCGATTGGCAATAATTGTTAATGTTTTTATTTTTATTCAACAATGAAGCCTATCAAAATGTAAACAATAATACACAATACATAATGTTAATTATTAGTTCTTTGTTGTGATGTTGCAATACTACTACGGTCTTGCGGGTTGCAATATACTTTTGCTGAATTTTCAATTCGTTTTGAGGGCCACGGTTTCAAAAGTAAAAACGAGAACGCGGAAAAAATATTATATTCTCCGAAAGAAATAATTGCACAACACAATATGGGCGCTTAATTTGTTTTTCGGTTTTTCTCTTTTACGAGAGAAAAATAATTAATGTCCGCAAAAGTAACAATATCTGCAGGTAATACACAACAATACACCTTTTCGTGATTCACAGTAGTTCTCTACACGTAGTAGGTAGGTATATCCAAAGTAAAGTTTATCTACTTCCCACTGTAAACATAATGTCTTAGAAATCGCATAAATCTAGTCGTAAGACTAAGACTAGGCGTACATAATGACATGG
The DNA here is from genome assembly GCA_949089665.1 of Macrosiphum euphorbiae. Taxonomy (NCBI): domain Eukaryota; kingdom Metazoa; phylum Arthropoda; class Insecta; order Hemiptera; family Aphididae; genus Macrosiphum; species Macrosiphum euphorbiae. The sequence goes on from CARXXK010001085.1 coordinate 6,952,276, forward strand.
GCGCCTGATGTATAATTATGCCATTAGTGAATGGTTGAACTAATCAACCGAGTAATAATTCCACGTCACGTCGAAAGGAAAACAAAAATATATAAACAAGGCGAGCCGGTGTGATTATATCGTATAAGTGAATGTTTTAAAGTAATGACTTTTAAATGTTTTTTTTATTACCACCTAGGCGTGTATTATTCAATTAGATTTTAATAATTTTTACGTTTTTTTGAAATTCATAATCAAACCAAAAGTAGAAACATTTTCTAAAACTACATTTACGTGTTTACATAATATAGAGTGTAACAATAGGTAGTCCTTCCTAGGAGGGGGGGGGGGGGGTTGATCAGGGACAATCGCCCTCTTGGATATTTTCTCCGGGTCAATATAATCATTGTGTAGTGAAAATCATGTACCACAAAACAAACCACACATTTATTTTTTTTCAACACTTGCCTTTTATGAAACTCGATTATATGTGTGAACTTCAGAACTAAGAACGTTGTCTTATGGATTAATGGTCGTGTACAAACAGTGGTGGGTCAAGTGCACTGTCAACTTAGTTTTATTTTTTTGACAGAAAAAAATTAAATTTTCATGGAATAGCTTTTGACGTATATTCGTGGCTTAGCGCCTTAGAATGATTTATAATTTAGTAATACACTATCGTTTTGTTTATTCGATTTTTCAAGTAATTAAAGAAATAAGTTAATCAGTGGTAAGCAACATTTGATGTGTCCGTTAAAAATGCATTTGTTTTTTTTTTTTGAAATTACATATTATTATTCAAACATTAATTCTACCATCCGTAAGAATAAGTTTTGCCTAATAAATGGATCTACACGATTTTAGAACAATAATTGTCGCTTATAATAATATTATGACACCTAACAAACCATAGGTAGGTATTTTAACACTAATCGTTAAGTAAAACTAAAAACTGAAAAACAAAAATATTCACCCCCCCTAAATGTTAAGGTATTATCTTAAAGGTGTTTAATTTTTTAAAATTGTGACGCTATACATTTTTTACAACTTTTAACAGTATTCAATTACAATAATATTATATAGGTATACCTATATTTGCATGGCTTTCTTATTTTCTAAAATCTTGAATAGTCGACACTACAAATTTAACAATGTTTCTTTTATTTCCTCGTATAATAATACGCCTAATTGTAACAGTCTGAGGTCAATTATTTGTTCATTGTAGTGTACCTACGACTTTTACGAGTTGTAATGAACTAATAAAATAATATATTATTAGGTATATGTGCTTGAATCTAACACTCGTTGGAAGTTGCTCAGCTTCGCCCGTTAAACACATAAGAAACCCTTTTTTATTTGTCTATCGTTTACTGCTAATTATTGGTGCAGACGACGCCGAGAAGGTTAATTATATTACTATCGTAATGTACACTAAACAAAAAATAATAATATTCGACGCAGTGAAAATAATAAAATGAACAGTCCGTTTGCCATTAATTCTGTCGTCTGGTTTATTGCTTCGCTACCGACATCATGGACGAGACATTATATTATCGTTGTGTTCAAAGGTTTGCAAGTTTATGCGAATAATTAACTAGAGTTAAGAGAACACAAACTCTATGAGTTAGAAGTTAACAGTCAATGATAGATTCAACTCGATAAGTTAAAAGCTGATATGGACAAAAATACTATTGACTCAAGTGAGTTTAAAAAAAAGTTTATCTACTTTTTTCAATGTGGATATGTGGATCAGAGTGAATGCGTTCTTTATAAATCGCATAAATTCAGTACAATAAATAATGTTATTGAAACGTTGTCATAATGAACAGTGCGTATATACCTATTTGACTTTATATGGTTTTAAAATATTTAAACTATACAAATATCGATTAATAATTTAACCAAGGTGGGTATATATTATATATATATCCATCTATTTTTGTTATGTCTATCTAATATCCCTACTAAAATATATCTATATACAAAATCGGTTTATCAAGAGAAATGTTTGTATTACTATGGTTGGATTGTTTTTATTTTTGTGACTAGTTAATGCCAACCTTTGGTTGTCAATGACAAATCGTTTTTCGCAATTCACTTTAACTTTGCAGATCTTACAAAACAGAATAGTACCGTCTCACAGCGGGGAAATTGACTTCGAAAGCTGACCAAAATAGCATTTATCAAATTTTACTTATCATATCGAATTATTATATATTATATATTATCAATAAAGGAATTCATACTGCGTTGTTTAAAGGTTTTGTGAATGTGTTGTAGCTTAAATTGATTTAGTTACAGCAGTCGTAATATAAGCCCACTGTGTGTTACAGTGTAAAATCAAACAGAATAATATTATTTTAAATTTTAGTTTTTTTCTGTAACTTAGCGATTATTTGTTTATTGAATTCAATTTATTTTGGAACTATTAGCTACAGGTCAGTTACGTAACGTTTAATACATACGTTTTAAAGGGTTATACATCATATATACATAAATAACTAATAATAACAATATATTCGTATAATCGTATCTCGAAAATGATATATAATTTAAGTTAACTTTCAAGGCTTTCCAAGCTTTAAAAGTTGCCAAATATAATACTTAATAGAGTATTCTATCATCTTGTTAAAAAAAATGTTGCCTATATCTGTCCCATTTCGTGTAAATATATTCTGACTGTGAAGACCTATACCAAAAGGTGTAGCAGTGTTATATTTTATTTTTCTATGTATGCATTAAAATAACCAAACAGTAATTAAAGCATTTTCAACCGAAGATAATGACAATGATGACAATAACCATGACCAAACTCATAACTTAAAATAATTCATTTTTCTTATTTTGAAATTAAATAGCTATTTCTGTCAAAATGTCTTTAAAATAAATAAATAAATATGTTGATATTAGGTAAATTACTTTGTATAATATGTCTGATAGACAAATATAAAAATAATATTAATTTAAGGAATATATTTTCTTAGCCTATGATTTAATGCCAACTTTTAAAGCTCGTTGCCCCCCACTGTGTGTCTGTTGAAAAAAACATTTTCACCGAATGAATTTTGTAAATACTTGGGTAAATTTTACAAAGCAATCCGTAATTTATTAAACGTGAAAGTTCACACAAAACTGTCCACTGACGGGGATATAATATAATCTAATATACTTGCCAATATAATTCAATCATCCACCTATAAATACACTGTTATATACAGAACAAATTGCTATTAGATTAACGATAACGTCGATAACACAGACATAACATAAACGAGTTTTATACAAAAGATAATACTATACAGTGTTGGACCTAAGTGCAATGAAGATAAAAACGCTCCGTTAAATTAAGTCGATAAAACGCACTATAATATGCTTACGGAACGGTGTGACGACTAGTAAGTTAAATAATCGAAAATATAATAAGAGACAAAATCGATTTTTTTGGAAAATATTAAACGGGCTTGAAAATTCCATGAAAATTGAGAAATATGAGTAAAAAACAAATTATGGAAATTGTGAAATATGCACTTATTTCTGAAATTGACAAAACGTGCAAAAAATTAATTTTTAATTTTTGTATTTAAGCTAGTCATTGTATAGAACCGATTTCTAGCTTGGTCTTCTATAAACTTGAGAGTATACAGAAAAATATGCAACTCCTACAAATTCCGAACCAGCTCCCACACAGCATAAAAATATTTTCAAGAAAATAATTGTTTTGCAAAATATTTTAAAACACTGAGTAAATAATATTAGGAAATATTTTAGTTATATTCTTTGGCCAAGGATTTCATATTTGAAAAATATTTTATGAAAAAAATTTACAAACCATTTTAATAATAATATTATATTACATTTTCTCGGAAACTCTATGAAAATATTTAGTCAACATTAGTACAATATTATATCATCATGAGAAGAAAATATTTAAACAATATCATCCGTCATAGATTCGTTATAGAAGCACTTGAAAATATTGACAAAATATTATTTTTTCCCAAATGCTGTGTGAGAGCTAGTTATTGTAATTACAGAGCAACTTATTGTGTGACATTTAATATTGAGATATTCTTACAATGATATTTTCTTCTCCTCTAAACAACATTTCTACCACAAAAAATGCTTCGATTTCAACATATTATAAAATCTTATCTTTTAGAAAATTGTATCTAGATACAATTTATGAATTTATATTTATTGAATTTACTATTGAACTTCAAAATAATTTATGAATTATATTTCAAATTATATAATATTATTTACTAAACGTACTTATTTCTATATATAAATATATACACATATAGCTATTATAGCTACATATAACTACTAATTGTTACGCTGATCCTTCTCTCAGAATCGTTTTCTATCCAATACAATCATTCCATTCATGTCGAATACTGTAATAATGCACTATAATTTCCGAGGACCGAAGAGACAATGGACAAAATTCCAACACCGCTGACATACTCCCCTCTAGTGGGGTACTGCACTTACCAGCTATTTGTTGTTGCAATATTTTTTTTTTTAATTTTCACTTTTTTAACGACCCATTACTTGTTTCTTATTCCAAAACCGAATATCAATATTGTTCTATGTAGGTACCTATTAAAATCAAATTGCGCAAACAATCATCATCCGCTCGTCTAAACTTGTCCGGAATTCGATTTTTAGAGATCAAAACACTCAGGATAATGTCGACAACGTACTTTGGCGTAGAGTAAAAAACTCAAAAATTGATAACGACAAAAAATATAGTAATAATAATTGTTTTTCCGAAAACCAATGCAAGAGAAATATATTTTCAAAAACTTTATATTATAACTCTCCGACACGGTTAGCTCGCGTCTCGCGTCGAATGGATCACTCTGTAGCTGGTACCTCTATGTAGGTTGGGTTAGGTATGGTTAGGTGCGTGTATCAACAGCAGCTGTTCAAAAAAAAAAAATAATAATAATAATAATCTTCACGATTTTCTCGGTTTTCTGCCCCAAAGCGCAGTGCCGACGTACGGACGGCACGAACGCAACATAATAATATAAACTTATCGCGGATCGGATCGATATCGCGCGACGTCTTCGCCCTTTATCGCGGCGATAAGACGGAGAAAACCGTAGGAGGTTTTCTCCCCTCAAACGCCGTCGACCTTTTTAAACGGCGACGCCGACGAGTATGGGGACGGCGCGGAGTGGCGTAATGGAGACGGAAAAACCATTATTATTTTCAAATAAACGACCGCCGGACGACGGTAACGCGCGTTGAAAAACTACTGCTGACCATAATATATCAAAGTTAAGAGTTAAACCATTGTCCGGGGTCTCGCACGCGGCCCCTGAGGTACCCTCCCCCCCACAACCACCTGCACGCCTATACTTACGTACTGCGGTGGCAGGTATACCTCTACAAGGGCGTTTCTATAGTGTACGGTTGAGGGGCAGATACAAATCGTTGACGCGTCGATGCAGTCCTACGAGTCTGCGAAGCGCAGTCGGTTGACATCGGTTTTTTTTTTGGGGGGGGGGGACTCTTAAAATCAAATCGCCGACGTTGTTTGGAGGGTTTGGATTGCAGTGTCCGCTGTTTGGAGGTGTCCTGCAGTAGTGTAGTGGAGGGTAAACGGCTCGTACCAAACTCCTAATATTATAATTATGTGGCGTGTACCCTCAACGAAAATCGTGATACGCAGGACCAGTGACAATACGCGTTGACGTTAACCAGTAAATAATATTCATCAAATAGTAAACGGTGCGCTAATAGCAAAAATGATATAATACAGTATACAAGTACATCGATATAAAATATTATTTTATGTTGCACAACCACCAACCTAACTGGAGGCATAGACGTTTTGTGTAATCGTGTAGAAAAGGTACAGTACACGCCTATGCACTGTAGATTGTTGATACACTCAGTACTGGACTTGGCGGAATAAAAATAGGCAGATTCCGTTTGCTTTTGAAAAGAGACCTTCCCCATCAATCGTCAAACGTTATTGCCCGAAGTCATATAAGAATATTTATAATTAATAATCATTTAAAAACAATAAAAAAAAGTACAAGTCAATATAAGGCATGGCGGTAATAATTACTGCAGGCAGGTACCCATTGTATATATTATTATTATAGTTATACAAAATGACGAGATCACGAGGACAATATATGTAAATTAATTAATAGTTTATCAATAATTAGTTAATATTGAATATCGGTAAATTAGTATTAATGAATTTACAGGTCCCGAGGTTATGAAAAAGTCCATATTATAAGATAAGTTATGACGGTAGGTATCTCGAGCGTTTTGATAAAATGTAGAATTATGAAGCATCCCTTGTAAATAATATAGTGGAGGTACGTTTAAATTTCTGAAAAATTAGTTGGGGTACTACGTACCAGTCTCCACCCCAAAATCGAGCACTGGCACAATACGATAAATCATTAGCACGTCAATACAGTTTAACAAGTGTGAGATGTATAATAATTGTAATCGATTAATATTGTTTGTTTCGGACGCTCGAAACTTGTGGATCGCTATACAAATATACGTCATAATAATATTATAATCGTATCACTGAGCAGCAAATTAAACTGCAGAATTGTTTAGTTATATTGAATAATGTCTATGAGACTAGTCCGGTTTGGGATTTTGAATTTTTTTTTAAAGCTAATGCACTTTTTTGTTAAGCAAAAAAATTTAACTTTTTAAGAGTACACGTTTGCCACTATCCACTTGAATGTGATCAATATAATAATATATGGACGCCTAGATAAACACATAAACACTGCAATAGATAGATAGGTACGTGGCATTCCTATTATTCCTATTATTCCTATACTGCATAGCCCATAATATCATTAACACGTCGATGCAGTGTAAAACGTCTGAGACGTACGTCGATTCATCGACTTCGTATTTTTTTATCAGACGCTCAAAGTCGATTTCAAATATTTCAAATCTGAGTTCAAATCCGGTGCATTATAATGATATAAATGGATCATTGTATCGCACTGCAGCAAATTAAATTGCAGTATTATACAACGATTGAATATGACTTTTTAAGAGTAGCTGTACCCATATACCAGGGATGGTAAAACCTTTTGAACACTGAGTGCCCAAAATTACCTTTTTCTTTAGAGCTTGCCATGAAAAAAATATTATATTTTGTTATATTATAATATAATTTGATTGTAAAATGAATGTATTAGTATAGAAAGGTTAGTTTAGGTACATAACGATACCAATAATTATATAATATAATAAATAATAATAATTATAATTCTAATAGTATTGCTTTGTTAGTTATTTATTTTAATGTGATTTTTGTTGTTGGACACTTGATGCCCGTTCGTTCATATTTGGTTTATAATTAGTAACTTTTAATAAAGTACATGCGGCACTGCATTCATCAGTTTGTCAGTTTCTTAAATCAGATTTTATAAAATTCATTTCTGAAAATAGTGACTCGCATGAATGAGTTGAAGAGAAAATAGACAAAACAGCTAATGCTACTATTTTTAAAGTGGAATAATCTTTTGGAATTTCATTCCACACTCTCAAAATCTTGTCCCTTGTCTTCTATGTTTACGATCAATTTGCCTATCGCCTTATCACGCTGAATTACTTCTAATTCATTTCTCAGTATAACGAATTGTTCTATATTTCTTATAGTATATTATAGTCTATGCCAGGGGTCGGCAATACAAATTAATACAATTAAAAAAAATATTTTCGAGGGCCCTAAGAAAAAAATAAATATTTGTTAATAATGTATTTATTTTGTATTAAAAATACAGTTTGAGTTGTTTGAAGCAAACTATTTGATAAGATATAAAAATATATTTGAAATTTAGTACTCTGGTGGAGAAAAAGTAATATGCGCACGCAGACGCGCAGTGTTTTCGAAGTTGAGTGTTCTAGGCTTATAGGTATACCAAACGCATATTAAAGGTATACCTATACACTTATAATACACCCCATACACACACACACACACACACACACACACACACCATACACTACGGCATTCCTATTATAGGTTGGCTGCATAATAGCACATTATATCATTAACACGTCGATGCAATGCAAAACGTCTGAGACGTACGTTGATTTATCGATTTCGTATTTTTTTTTAAATCGATTTCAAAATTTTCGAATCGGAATTTAAACGCAGTGGATTACGATAATATAAATAGATCATCGTATCAGCAAATCAATCTGCAACATTATACAACGATTGAATATGGCTTTTTAAGAGTAGCTGTGCCTGTAAAGTCTATGCCAGGTTTCTGCAGTTAAACTCTACGGCGGTCGAGATAATGAACTTTTTTATCTACTCACAAAAAAAAAACCCTTTCTATCGCTGAAATGTTATCAGTTATTCACAAGTGTCCGCTATTGGCGTCCATTGGGGGAGGTTTCAACGTACTTACTCGAATATGATATATAGCCTTATAGGTAATATAATATGGAGGCGTATTATAGGATACACTAATACACAGCACAATAGATAGGCCATGACAAACTAGAGAGGTATCATCAGTGATTTATAGTTATATTTAGGGTTCTGAATTTGAAATATTTCAATATTAAAAATTTCACTCTTCTTGAAATATTTCAATGAAACTATGAAAAATATTTTTCCTCTATTAAACGTGTTCGGTTATAGATGATAAGAAATTTAAATATATTGATTACACACAATAAGAAATAAAGAAAAACATATTATTTTTTTGTTTTTTTATTATTATTTCATATTTGTATATTCTATAATGTGTAGTTATGGAAAATATTTCCTGGCATTATTTTGAGAGTAAAAACATTTTTTATATGAGTTTTAAAATATTGTTGTATTCAGACTGTCAGCGATCCAAAAGTTAATGGTTTGAAATAAACTCGAAGTCAATTTCAACAGTGAATGAAATAATAGTGTATTTTCAGTAATTATAAAGTGTACAAATGTCGTATATGTGTGTGTATATATGACTGAGCGATGTGAAGGTGCTCTGGACTCTTTTATTTAATACTTTGATCATATTTTCTATATTGTAAAAGGTCACGTCTAACGACTATATTAAGAGTGGTTTATGTCTATACATTGTGAATATAATATTATAATATAATTATAATATAGTGCCTATAATAAAATATGCATTCGCAGATACACGGCTCTCAACAATATGTTATGATTTTGAGTTGGCTTATGAGGTTTTAAGGCAATGTTTAAATTTGTTACATTATAGATTTGTTAAACAACTTATAAATTATATATATTTATATGTAAATATGTTACATAATATTTTATTTGTTTCATACAATAAACCAACTTTTGAAAATTTTCATTTGGAAGTTGACGATTATACACTTTTAGATGTAATACAAATTTTATTTTTATTTTTATCTCATGATATATTTCAAGAAAATAAATTTCATGAAATTTTAAAACCCTAACCATCACAGTTGTACTAGTGTGCGCATCTCCTTTACCTCCGGATCATGTCGTAGTTCTCCACTTCTCATTGGTTGATTTTGTTCTATCTTATATAGTATGTATGACGTATGTAGACGGTTGATAGCCGATAAGAAGTGGAAATCTACGATAAAGGCGAAGTAAATAAAGGAAGATGAGTATCAAAATACTGCGATGATACCTCTATATCTAATTTGTCATGAGATACACTACGGCATTCCTATTGTAATACTATGGCGGCAGCACAATACCACAAATCATTAACGAGTCAATGCAGTTCAACACGTCTGAGACGTATCGTAGTCGATAACAATGGCTATTGCGAACGATTAAATCAAATCGCTGGTTTGAAACAAGGTGGATTAATGGACGTTATATTATTATCGCATCGTATCACTGCACAAATTAAACTGCTCAGTATGTTAAACGATGATTTCTACGAAGTCAGTCCAGTTTTGGGATTTGATGAGTACTTTTTTTTTCATCCGAGGATAAAGATTACTGGATTTAAATATCCATCTATAAAAAAAAAATAGAAATATATAGGTACGTACTTTTTTTATCTAGATGAGTTTCGAGTTTTACCTCCCCAAAACACAGTGCTCGATTTTTGAGAACAAATTAAAAATGTGCAAACCGTCCTTACCTTAAATACCACAAAAAACAAGTCGGGTAACCCGCGGGCTCTACAGAACTTTTGAACTTTGTGAACTTTGTCAATAGTGATCGATTTGTCAGTATTCGTGACTTGTGAGTACGAATCGGTGATTTGAATTTGTGCGTAAGATCTACACACCATAATTATTGAGAAACCTGAATTAGAAATGTCGGCATCGGGCAGCCAACTTCGGGGGCTTAGGTTCAGGAAAATCTCCTGGACAAATACAATTTCGGAAAAAACCGGTTTTCATTAGCATAGTCCCGGAAAATTGCTCAAAATTCGGGAAAATTGGAACATTTTAGAACATCGAGATGATCAATTTCCAGTAAACTAAGGTTATTAAGTACCGTAATGATATTTTGCTTAATATATTTCTGTCAAATGTTCGGTACCTAATAATAAGTAATTGGGGTGAAAATAAAACATTTGTTTGTACTATAAAAATGGTAGAATTGACTTTACATTAAAATTGCTATGGGGATAGCTATAAGGTTAGTCAGATTTACTAAAATATCATAGTCGAGTTATTTGTAATAACTTAAATAATATGCTATTTTAACTTTATTTTTTAGTTAATTCAGACATTAAAAACTGCGTTAACTGTAATAAATAATATAGTAAACATCACCATAAAAAATAACTATATTTATTATTTATAAATAGATGACCCTCTTTGAATTCTATTTTTCCTCTGGGCATACACACACATTTCTTCTCTTACACTCTACGGCAGAGATTCCCAACCAGGGTGCCGCGAAATTATTTGAAATATTTTTTTAGCAAAAACAATTTCATTAAAATTAAATACAATGTAATAATTTGTTTATAAAATGTAATATGTATATAGTATGCACTTACATCTTACTACTTTTGATTATACTTATGCACTAATAAATAGAACCGAAGTACTCTATAGTATAGACTATAGACTATAGAGCATAGGGTGGCTCCGGAATTTTAGAAAATGTCCAAGGGTGCCGCGAGTCAAAAAAGGTTGAGAACCTCTGATTTATACAGTCGTAATAAGTAAACCGTTTTAGTTATTTTACCCATAAATAGTTATATTTACTATATAGTTCGTTTAACTATAACATTTTAGTAATTTTTTTTCATCGGTGCTGTCAATCATTACGACTTGCGATTTCGGTCAACCGATGGAAGAAACCTATCGAACGCGATTTTTGTTTTTCGTCTCGACTGCGACGTTCCGTATTAGAGGACGTCATTAAAAATAAGGTCGAGGGGGGCACTTGACGTGCCATTCCCCCCCTAACCTCTGGGTACCTACAATTACTCGACTAAATCCGCTTTCGCTGCAGTGCCGTTGTTGTATTACTATATGTAGGTATTAGGTAACGATATTATAGCGTCATAATATTATGCTACTCGAGTCGTACCCACCTCAGACCAGAAAAAGGAAATAAAAAATAAATAAATAAATAGGAATCACGTATAGGTCGACCCAAGTCGCGTAAATCCGCGACGAACTCGAATTTCGTGCGACGTTTCGCCGACGGTATAATAATATATTATATAGTGCAATGCAGCCCGACGACGGCGGAGGACGATTTATTTCGTTTTTATTATTGTGTCGTATTATTTGTGCGCTGCTTTGTTATTATTGTCATACAATATAATAATATAATATACAGTACACACGGTCTCGAGAGCTCGTGAGATGTTTATCGGAAAATACGTGTGCGTGTGACGCGCAGTGTGCTGCTCGATAAATGTTTAACGACGACGACGACGACGGCGGTCGCGGTTCGCGTGCGCCATTGATAAAACATTGATAAAAAAAAATGAAAAAACAGATAAAAAATACATCATATACATATAAATAATAATAAAAGCATGTAATATAACACAATATTATAATATTATATTCGACGACGACGACGACTTACACGTGCGTGCACATAAAAGCAATTTCGGTGTATCTCAGTGCACACATAAATCGTAGCAGCTTTTATAATAATATAATTTAATACAAGTACCTGAAATCCTACCCAGTGTTGGGAATCATCTAGATAAGATTTTTTCAAAAAAATTATCTCTTAGAAGCACTTATCTCCATCAATAGGGTGTTACCACTGAGTACCCTCCCTAATCGTGAGATTCATGTCGACCTACATATTTTACTGTCAATTATCAAACCTACTTATTGTACATAAAAAAATTGTATGGATTGTAGATATATTTCAATATAATAAAAAAAAAAGTACTCATCTAGATAGTTATGTATAATGTATAGCTCAAAAAATGGCATTATCTAGATGAATTTTTCTAGTTAATTAAAGGGGTTAATGGATAAAGGTGTCAACTGACATTTTTAAGATTCTGAGGGGAAAAAAATTACTATAATTACCACTATTCAATTGGCAAAATGACTAAAATGATTTACTTATTATGACTATATAAATATAGTTATTTGTTTTTGGTAGTGTTTACCATATTATTTTATAGTTAACGCTGGTTTTAATGTTTGAATTAACTAAAAAATAAAGTCAAAATAGCATATTATTTAAGTTATTATAAATAACTTGACTATTATATTTTAGTAAATCTGACTAACCTATTATAGCTATCCCTATTTTAATTATAATGTACAGTCAATCCTACTATTTTTATAGTACACGCAACTGTTTGTTTTTTTCCGTGTGGTTTTCAATGGTGTTTATTATTTTTTTTTATATATATATACTGTGTACAAAATTTCTACTAGAAGGAATACTTCGATTTCCACGTATAGTACTTTATCTTTTAGAAAATTGGATCATGATGGTACTTTAGAGTGGTCATTTTTCGATTTTCTCAATAGTTACGTAATGCCACTGGAAAAACCACCGACAAATTATGAAAAACCGCTAAAAATGGGATTTTAATTTCCAACGCTTAGTTTATCACCATAGAAACAAATAAAAAATAATTATATTATAATATTAATTCAATTTACAGGCTATACAAAATAATGACGATATACAATATCCAAACTGACAAACCACCTCAGCTCAGAATCGTTTTTTTTCATACAATGATATTATTATATCATCGAATTCAAGTTTAATACAATCCATTATACAGCGACTCACTTGTAACCTACTGTACAGCAGAGCGACATCTACTTTTTTTTTTAAAATCATTATCATTATACAAAACCGACGCATCATGACGTATTACATAGGCTATACAAATATCAGAACAAAATATCATGTATTGATAAAGGTGTTATTTATACAATCTGTGGTTCTTGTTTTGTGGATTAAGGGGTTATTGTATTATATCCCCTACTACCGTATTAACAGATACAATTTATAAATCTTCAGAGTATTGTTTATGACTTTAAAATACACATTATTTTTGTTTTCAAAGATTTCTTAGCATTGGAATAGTTAAAATGTTCCAAACGTTTAATAAACACTAAAACTACCCTCTTGAATAATTTCAAAATTGTGGGTTATCACCTTTATGCACTGACCCCTTCATTTCATTACAGTGGTGCCCCTACAAAAATTATATTAATGAATGGAGTGTGGATGTGTATGCATTTTCATATTTATTCTGGTTGATCGTATATGGTGTTCTAAATGAGCACAAGAGTTGTTTTATGACAATATAACGATTTAAATAATGAAACTATTTAGCCCATATTTTTGCATATCTGGAAATTTACCCATTTTTTCTATTTTAAGGGCTTAGTTTACAATTTCAATTGCATATTTCATCTTTTAGTGCATATTTTGATGTTTTTTTTCGTTTTTTTTTTATAAATTTTTGCAATATATATTTTTGTAGCCGTATAATAAAAAATAATATACATTTCTAGTTTCGATTTATATCAAAATAAATTAATAGGTATACTTGTAGGTATAACCGGCTTTCCCAAAAATGACCTTAGATCAATAATCGCTGAAACGAAATACGTATACAAAGATGGCAAGGTAAGAAAATATCGATTACGATCATTGACTGCAATTATTTGCTTTCCGTCGTAATTCCCGCTTTTATTACTTAATGATATATATTCTTGTTTTAAATAAATGATCAAAAAATACATATTTTTTGCTAATTTGTTCATGTATATTTCAACATTTTATATGTATGGATATTTAAGATTTTTATCGCATATTTGGTTTGTTTTTACCGCATATAAATCCGAACTCTATAATAATGAATAACTATCATTTTTTTTTTTAATTACTGTATTGTTTTGCAAACATGAACTACGAGGCGTCTGCGCCTTAATAGTTTTTTGCCTCGTGATTACGAATAAAACAAAATATGTTACTAAAATTCGAATACAATATAGATTATTTATAAAATGAGAATTATAATTAGTTGTACACTATTTACATTGTTCTTGCCATCGCAGTGCGTACGTGAGGGCACTCTACGAGCCATAATGGACATAGTGAAAATATATTATTAGTCATTAGTTAATTTTCCCATCTGTTTCACGAATGAACCAAAATCAAATTGGTAGAGACCACTAGATTTTTTGCATTTGATAAATGGTATATCAGTAACTTCATTCTTGCAGGTAATTGGTTAATTAATATGATTTATGAGTGTCTATATTTTAGTACATATACATGGGCATTTGACAAGATTTATATTCAGAATAAAATTCAGAGATTTAAAGTAGGTATGAAATGCGCAATCCGTTGTTATCATAAATATTATGACGTCGTTATGTCATTGTATTGATATAGATTTAACAATACAAAAATAACAATATATACAATAGATATAATATAATATTACATATTTTCATCCCGTTGTTAATATGGATAGATTGTAAAAATGCTCAATATCAGTTTTAATTATTGTTTATAATATGTAACCATAGGTTATTTTAATTGTCGAGATATAATTATGTAGGCACTTTGGCACCCTTTTTCCCTCAGTTTCGTTTTACTTACGGTCACGAAAAACTTTTAAGCTCCCTCTAATTAGAATATTTACTTTTTCTCACAGTTAAAAGCGATACCTGTATAATTTCCCCCTTATTGCACTTATGCTTCGACTCTTTTAGACAACTGTTTAATTTTACCATCACCATTCCATTTATTCCTAATAAAAAAATAAATTATAATTTTAGATGTTAGCCTTGTTTTCTTCTAAATTTGACATGTGGCAATATAAGAAAATAATTTAAATATATATAGAAACGTAAAAGATAATATAATAAGAAGAGTAACAGGTTATCACTTATCAGTTATCACTAATATAATTTCTCAACAAATCCAATGAAATAAAAAAATTAATAATTTATTTTTGTTATAAATTCGCATTGAAAACAATTTAACCTATATAGCGCCCCTTCGAGGGACTCAGAATTTGGAGCCACCGGTCAACCCCCCCTAAACACGACACTGGTTTCTGTTATATTATTATTACTGTTGCTGTCTGTGATCTGAGAGTATAATAATATTATTTTTCGCAACGGCGTCGTAGTACGTAAATATTGTATAATAAAAATGCGAAACAAATTTTTGCGAACTCGTCTGTCCGCAGCGGATGGGTCTCCGGTTTAATAATATTATAATAATATGGTATTTATAGTGAGAGATGAGGTGCAGGGGTGGGCAAAGCCCCGAGGGTGCCCACGTGTAGACGACGAAATTAAAACAAAACAGCAAAACATTGTTTGTTGAAAAAAAAAAAAAATTTAATAACATATTATGTTTTAGTCCCCGTCGGTGATGGGAAGGTTGGAATTTTTTTACCATGTTGTGTCGACCTTATTATACATGACGCTTGCAACAACAGTATTGTATACATGTGCTTTTACACTGTCATTAACGTACATCGTGTTGCCCTCCCCCTGCCCAAAGGTTATAATATGCAAATATTTTCAAATTTATTTCGCGCAGTAAAATTGTAAATGCAATCCCCGAATCGGTAAGCGCCCTCCTCGTCTGTCAAATCAAAAATAAGTTTTGTGGGTCAGGTACACGAGTTGTAGATGATTGTAAGTGCAATTTTGGAATTTGTAAGTCGTCGGAAAACTTAGCGATCGGAAAGAGTGCTGTGGACTATACTTGAACATGGTCCCCTTAGATTATTTTGACTTAGCGGCCAAGGGAGGCGTTTACTAATTCGGGGTATTCCAGTTACTTTTAATTAGCTCTCAATAATTTTGAAAATGTATTCGCATAAAGCGGGGTTGGGGATCAACACGATGTACGTCCGTCTTTGAGCCTGTTAAGTCTTTTGTCAAAGTTTTGAAACGAATATTTTGATCTATTAGAAATGCAAATTTTTTTTCTACTTTTTAACGTTTTCGATCAATTTCGATTTCCATCGATCATATTTTTCATATGATACAATACGGCAAGTAATACAGAGCTGGAGGGTCGTGATCACCCCCCAAACCTCTCCCTAAAATGTGTCCCTAGGGTGTGTGTACTTGTAGTTTTCATCGTATATATTTCAGAACCTAAACGAATTAGACTTCGTGATACGTTTCGTCGAGTTAATATTACTATCCATCAATAAACTCTATCGTTTACGAAATCATTTCAAGCGGAATTTCTTTTGCGCTTCGGCGGTGCGAGCACAATTTTTTCTTCTGTATTTTACCATCGAGCACCTCGATATTGAGTTTTTTCAAAAATATTCTCAAATACGTTTTTTTTTTTTTTTTTAATCTCCAGCACCCAATCGCGTCCCGGGGAAATGATCGGAAAAAACGTAATCTAGTTACAACGACGTCTAAACGATAATAATAAATTACCGTAATAAGTGGAGTGGCTTGTGTTCTGCTGGGGCTTACCGCAGATTGAATTAGCTCTGGAAACGAAACGTAAACGTCGGACTTAATATTCAAATGTCGTATCCGACGCCAATAACAATAATAATATTATTAGCACAGACCCTTCGGCGTAACCGAATTTCCGGTGAATTTAATAAAATGTAAATTTTTATATCTCTCCCGACTCCTAGCGCCTACCTGTAGTCACGCTCGTACAATACACAATATATAATATATCGCACTCGTATAAATTTATAACTTGATGTCACGTGTGCGCTCGCCGAATTGGACCGGCCAAAGGTAAAGACAAATCGTGTGCACGATCGGGCGATGCGAGTATAAGATAATAAATAATATATTATTATTATGCGTTTATGTATAGACGGTCCGAGTCGGGTTCAGAGCGTTGGAAATGGAAAAAATCACTCATCTAGATATATCATAATATCATTACGTATATACAGTGGACTGGCGGTGTGACGAATTTCGAGGGACGGAAAATAAGAGTTCGGCACCAGTCGAAAGTTCGTCAAGTCGAAATTGGTTACAAAAAAGCCGACCGAATTCGATACGGCGAGAATTTATCTACATCAGCTACAAGTTGGTTTTTTAATATCTTATACACAAATAAAAATAAACAGGTTGATCGTTTGAGCACGATCACCCCCTTCCCACCATTTTTCCCCGAAATAGTACTTTAAAAACACGTTATACAAATTGTGTGCACGATTGGACTATGTATACGTGTATAGGCTTATAAATAACTAGATGATCCCGCGCACTTTTTTGCCAGTGAAAAAACGACGACTGTTAAAAAAATTCAACTCCTTTTGGGGTGTAACTCGTCGTTGTAAGTGCGACTCAGACATCCTGGTAGGCAATTCGCGAAAAATCGATTTGATGCAAGCTTGTACCTGATCTGCCCGACAACCAATGGCAACCAATAAAATAATAAATACTGATTTCTACTAATTATTTCTCCAGTAACAAATAGCGACCATTTATAAAACAAAAATTTTCTTCTTAAATCTCAAAATTCCCGTCTGAGCACCTCCTCGGGCTGGACCTACTGGGTCCAATTGTGAATCTAAAACTATTATCTAAATCTGTTATTATGCGTATATTATGTAGACGGTCCGAGTTAGGTCCAGCGTGTTCGAAATGGTAAAAAATAACACAACTGCCAGCGATATATCGTAATATCAAGACCATAGAACTGATTTTTTTTTGTGGGGGGGGGGGTGCATACATTACTGTTGGTCTCTCTCAACAATAGATGTGTACATAATACATTAGTCAGTGGTGTATAATTACTAGTACCAAGCTACAATAATTATGTGACCCCTTGGATCCTATATCTAACATTCTTATTCTAAGATAATCGCAATTTTAATTTATTTTGTTTTGGACTTCTGTAGTCAATGCTGTTATTATGATAAAATGACAATAATACTTCCCTGTGACCAACCGTTTTGGTAAATATTCACAGTACTCAAGCTGTTGTAGTTAGAAAATCCATGTGTGTAAACCGGTGGTTCTAAAATTTTTTGTTTACGATGACACTTTAATTTGGATTCATACAAATGGTGACACACTTAAAACAATTAATGTATTTTTGGAAAAGTAACAATTATATACCTTTACGTAAATAATAATTGAGAATGAGACTGTCACCACAATTGGTTTAAATATTAATTGCGGTTCTTACAATCACGGAAAAACGTCATAAAATGTCATATATTTATGCCTCCAACACGTACAATATAAATAGATTATAACGATATAATTTAAACCTTCATTACCTACAGGTGTCTATAAACTTAATTTTAAATAAACGTTGAATTATTCAAAAATTAATTACATAAAATGCCAAGTCATTAAAATGGTCACAAAAAAAAAATCAGTTGAAATACTGAGTTATTTGGATAGTAAATTAGCCTGCTAAGTTGTTATATAATTATGAAAAAGCTTGAAAAAATATTAACTTTTCCACCAGTTAATGACCACTTTTGTTCGTACACTAATAATGCTCTTATTTGTCTATACACTTTTCACTGCAATGATATTACATTTTATTTCATAGAACAGGGGTTTCCAAACTTTTTTGGTTTGTAGTGCCATATTTGAACCAAGATTAGGTTCCCCTTACTTAGGTACCCTTCCCCAAGTCATTATATAATATCATGAATAATCATAAAAATAGAATAATTAAACAAAAACCAGTTAATAATACTTAATATTGCGGTAGGTAATAATATAAAAAATATTTTTTAACTAAATTATACATTTTTATTTTGATAATCGAATACCAGATGGAAAGTTACTATGGAATAACATAATCAGAAGACGGAACGAATGGATAGGCCATATCATGAGACAATAAGGATTGTTGAAATTGATAATAGAAGGAACAGTATAAGGATGTACCGTAGGGGTAGACCAAGATTGGAATTCATTCAACAGCTGAAGATAAAGGACCAAGGATGTGACCCATAAGTGGAAATGAAAAGGAAAGCGGATAAGAGGCATGACTGGAAGATGGCTGCAAACCAATTTACGGATTGAAATCATTGAGAGAGAGAGAAAGAGAGAGAGAGATTTACATGATCGTAATTATTTCCGTCACCACAGTGGTTTTGTTTTAACATTTATTTTTGGATCATATAACAGTTTTTGGCAGACCGGTGACCCCTTAAAGATATCGCCAGGGCACCGCATCACACACTTTGGGAACAGATGTCATAAAATATTATATTTGATGGTCGAGAGTAAGTACCGAAAAAAGTCGTATTATATTATTGGTTTATAAACCAGCAAGATTGGCAAAAATTTTATCGGTCACTAGAGTCGTAAGTACACTTCGTGTCAACACTTTGAAATAATATTATCATTACATTTAATCGGTGGCGGTGCTATACGTCAGGCTAACTCTGCAGGCTCACTTCGTAGGTGCCACTAGGGGGTTAGCTAGGTGGTATTCAACACTATACGATATTCGACATATTTTGACTCTATTTAAGTTATTTACAGAAATAGAAAATTTTCGAATTTTCTCAATTTATTTTCAAAATTTTTGTCGATAAAAATGTTTTTGCCTTGTCGAAAAACTTGAAAATTTATTAACAACGATTCAAAAATATTGAAGATACATGATGGCAATTGATTTTCATAAGCGTTTAAAGTTCATATTTGTAAATTATTTTGTGGTTGAAAATTCATAAAATGTTCAATTCGTATAGCTTAGAATTTAAAACTTAAAAGAAAGTTTCTCGTATTATATACTTCGTAGTGTGATGAAAAATCTACAAATGATATGTACTCGCAGTCTCTTTTAATAGGTATTTTAAGTTAAAATTTGGGCGAACTTAGTTATTTGAACGACGGAGAATAACGATTTCAGTGATACATTTTTGTAATTTAAAATATTATTTTAATATATGCTGACAGATCGGATCAGAATAGTTTTTTGCAGTCAACGATTATATATTATCATCGAGCCCATTACTGCATTATATATCCCTCCGATATACCTAACGTACAACAAAGCAATACTCTCACTAGCCACCGTAATTGAGGCGCTGAGAGCATAAGTGGCATAAACCACAAAAAATGAAAAATTGAAGCAACTGTATCAAGTTGTTCAAAAACGTGTAATTAATATTAAAGCAAAACCAGTCTATTTAATATATTTTTTTTTCTCCTAGAAAGCACCACTATTCTGTTGTTGCACCCAGTCATTTTTGTTTTTATTAGGTATAATGTAACACTGGCCGATTTATTTCATAAGTCTGAATTTCAAATACCTACCTATATAATTATTAATTATTGTTTAAAATTATTTTAAAATTGTATATAAAGTTAATTAAAAGAGTTTAGTTGACACGACATGGTTGATTCTTTTATAGAAATTTGACCTAAACCACATTTTATAATTATGAAGTAGTTATAAAAAAGGTGGGTAAGTGGATGTCGCTCTGCTGTACAGTAGGTTACAAGTGGGTCACTGTATAATGGATGCTATTAAATTTGAATTCAATGATTCAATATCATTGTATAAGAAAAACGATTCTGAGCGAAGACGGTATGTCAGTCTAGGTTTAAGACAAATTATATACATATCTATGGTATTAAAAAAAAATTCCCCTTTAATAAATTCCAAATTAATCATATCACATTATCACAATATCCATTAGGTACTTATAACACGTTATACATCAACATCAATAACAAACCCTGATACTATCATAGATATATAATAGTACACTTTAGAAGTTTCAAGTAGGTACCAACGAATAAATATTATATAATCACAACAAAATAACTAGGTTTTTAACATGTAATTTCGTCCAAATTTGAACATAAAATGACTATAAAAATAAACTGTGATTGTATATATTTTAGATTTTTCGGTAAGAGTATAAGCTACTTACGAGGAATCTTGTTTTACATTTTCAATCCTTAGCTATAAAAACTGAACATTTTATAATTTATTAATTACGATGATTAATAAATTTCGAGATTTTGAAGATTTCTGTCAAAATTCGATGTTTAAATGCTTATAAAAAAAAAATTGTGCCTATGTATTTTTAATATTTTTCAACTGATATTATAACAATATATCAGGAGCCTTGTATTAAATTTTTACACTTTTTGGCCCAACAGATAAAACTTTATTGATATTCATAGAAAAAAAAACTAAAAAAATTTAAAAATGAAAATATCCGTTAACAGCTCAAAAGAGTCAAAATATTTTCAAAATTGTATGGTGTATAGGAAATGCTTATACAAACATTCAGGGAAATTTTCATGTATCTATAGTTATTCGTTTATGAATAACAATAAAATAAGGAAATCGCTACATGAGAAATCGAGTGAACATCCAATGTTGTAAAAATTTGAATTTCAAACGCTCATAAAAATTTAATTTGACTGTTCGGTAGAGATTTTTTTATTGATAAAGGTAGACAAACTTATGAGTAATCTTGTATTACATTTTCAAATCTTAGATTTAAAAAGAAAAATTTTTACGAATTCTTAACTCAAAATAATTTGCTAATTTTCGTGATTTGTCAATTTTTGAACTTTAAATGCTTATAAAAAAAAACTGTGACTAACGATTTTTAATATTTTTCATCTGTCTTTGAAACAATATAGTAGGAACCTTGTATTAAATTTTCAAGTATTTCTACTCAACAAATAAAATTTTATTGATATTTCTAGAAAAAAAACTAAAAAAAAATTAAAAATGAAAATGTCCCTAAACTGTTCAAAATAAATCAAAATATTTTGAAAATGTTATCGTGTATAGAAGATGCAAATATAAACAACCAGTGAAAATTTCATGTATCTACGGTCATTTGTTTTAAAGTTACACCAAAAACCAAATTCGATTTTGTCAAAAACCTATTTTGCGTAAAAATTCCCGTTTTTCCTTCATTTTTATGTTGTTTTTCCCGGCGCTTGTGAAAACTATTGGGAATTTTAAATTTTGACCTCCCCAATGCACCAACGATATTCACTCTCCAATCGAACAAGATACTGAAGTCGAAAATCGAAACATTATTTCGACTACTTATCGTGTACACAGACACAAAAAAAAAAAGGTGGGTAAGTGGATGTCGCTCTGCTGTACAGTAGGTTACAAGTGGGTCACTGTATAATGGATGCTATTAAATTTGAATTCAATGATTCAATATCATTGTATAAGAAAAACGATTCTGAGCGAAGACGGTATGTCAGTCTAGGTTTAAGACAAATTATATACATATCTATGGTATTAAAAAAAAATTCACCTTTAATAAATTCCAAATTAATCATATCACATTATCACAATATCCATTAGGTACTTATAACACGTTATACATCAACATCAATAACAAACCCTGATACTATCATAGATATATAATAGTACACTTTAGAAGTTTCAAGTAGGTACCAACGAATAAATATTATATAATCACAACAAAATAACTAGGTTTTTTAATATGTAATTTCGTCCAAATTTGAACATAAAATGACTATAAAAATAAACTGTGGTTGTATATTTTTTAGATTTTTCGGTAAGAGAATTAACTACTTACGTGGAATCTTGTTTTAAATTTTCAATCCTTAGCTATAAAAACTGAACATTTTATAATTTATTAATTACGATGATTAATAATTTTCGAGATTTTGAAAAATTCTATCAAAATTCGATGTTAAAATGCTTATAAAAAAAAATTGTGCCTATGTATTTTTAATATTTTTCAACTGATATTGTAACAATATATCAGGAGCCTTGTATTAAATTTTTACACTTTTTGGCCCAACAGATAAAACTTAATTGATATTTATAGAAAAAAAAAACTAAAAAAATTGAAAACTGAAAATGTCCGTAAACGGCTCAAAAGAGTCAAAATATTTTCAAAATTGTAGGGTGTATAGGAAATGCTAATATAAACATTCAGTGAAATTTTCATGTATCTACAGTAATCCGTTTTTTAATTACAACAAAAAAAGGAAATTGCCACATGAGAAATCGAGTGAATATCCAATGTTGTAAAAATTTGAATTTCAAACGCTCATAAAAATTTAATTTGACTTTCCGGTAGAAATTTTTTTATTGATAAAGGTAGACAATCTTATGAGTAATCTTGTATTAGATTTTCAAATCTTAGATTTAAAAAGAAAAATTTTTACGAATTCTTAACTCAAAATAATTTGCTAATTTTCGTGATTTTTCCATATTTTGTCAATTTTTGAACTTTAAATGCTTATAAAAAAAAATTGTGACTAAGGATTTTTAATATTTTTCGTCTGCCTTTGAAACAATATATTAGGAGCCTTCTATTAAATTTTCAAGCTTTCGCAACCAACAAATAAAATTTTATTGATATTTCTAGAAAAAAAACTAAAAAAAACTAAAAATGAAAATGTCCCTAAACTGTTCAAAATAAATCAAAATATTTTGAAAATGTTATCGTGTATAGAAGATGCAAATATAAACAACCAGTGAAAATTGCATGTACCTACGGTCATTTGTTTTAAAGTTACACCAAAAACCAAATTCAATTTTCTGAAAAATCGATTTTGCGTAAAAATTCCGTTTTTCCTTAATTTTTCTTTTGTTTTTCGCGGCGCTCTTGAAAACTACTGGGAAATTTAAATTTAAATTTTGACCTCCCCAATGCACCAACGATATTCACTTTCCAATCGAACAAGATACTGAAGTCGAAAATCGAAGCATTATTTCGACTACTTATCGTGTACACAGACACAAAAAAAATAAATAAAAAAATAAAAAAATAAAAAAATAAAAAAAAAACACACATCATTGTAAAATCAATACATTCATCGTTTCACTCAGAATTTAAAAATGCAAAAGTGACCCATCCAACATCAACTTAGGGAATTTTGACTTTCTTTTGATTTCAAAAACGCTGATGTAATCTACAGTGGATTTCAACAAGAACCCCCAAACCACCACCAAGAAAAAAAAAAATAATTAAAATTGTTCTCAGTGATATAAAATTAGTAAAATCGTTAAAGCTAATTTACTCGGAATGGTGGTTGAGTCAAATGGTCCGCTTTTGTGCTCAGAGCTTCAATTTATCATTATATTTTAATAATGATTTAAAAAAAAAATCGACACCGAACAATTTCCGTTCGTCCGCTTTAAACGTCCTGCAGGTGTCCGACGCCTCGCGAATTTCGGAAATTTATCGTAAAATCGATTTCGAATCAGCGAGTGGTCGTTCCACAGTCATCGTGCTGATTATCGCACTTTCCTAGAGGACCGCCGTTTTCGGAGGCGGTGAACCTTACTTTCTGTAATCGACGTCCGATATATCATGTCGATCACGTGCTATAATAATATATCATATGCTACCTCACCCCACCTCCAGCACTGCAAAGGTTTTTCAAGAGGACGTTATGTCCTCGGGAACCGCGGTTAGTGTAAAAACTGGAAAAACACAGTTACGCGAAACAACTGCGTGATTGATCGAAACCATATAATATTAGAGTGTAGTGCTGTTTTACAGGAGAAACACCGAGTCGTTATAAGTGCCGAGCAAAAAAGCGGAATCCTCAGAGGGGACTCCGGTCACATGGTCTCTTTTTTTAAGTTAAGACGTCTCCGTACAGGATAGAGAAACCCCTCTTGAGGATCAATCGAGTGTGATGATAGATATATTGAGACTAAATTTGATTTAATTTCACCTACACATTACTAAAATACTTGAAGCGACATTTTTGATTGTTTTCTATAGTATTAAATTCAGTGTTTAAATCAAATTCAAAATAAAATCAACTCTTAATAGGCGCGCTTAGAAATTTTAATATTAAACTATTACATTAACTTTATCGTTGCTCTTGTGATCAAAAACTAGGTACAATGAATGCCATTTGTAATTTGTAATAATTAATTGATGAGTATCAGACCGTGGTCGATTGTGACGAAAATACAATGATTGCATGGTATATTTCACCTCATAAAAATATAATTTTGATTTTCATCATAACTTTAAATAGGTATCCGTTTTATTAATTATTTTTGATTTAATTTAATTTAATAATTTTTTTACAATGTGATATAAATTTATGATGTGTAGAAATAGTATGGTCTCTAGTATGGCTCTCTCTGTATGGTATGCTTGTAATGTTACTGAGGACACGGACAGGACGAGGTCGAGTTCTATGTCCGAAGTCACTGCTCACATAAACTTACTTATATAATATTACATGTTTTAGTTTATATATTTGATACTTTGCATGTTAAGGGATACTTTTCTTCTGAGTTATATAATATAATATGATATTGATATGATTCGAACATCAAATACACCAATTTGTTTACTAAGATTGGGGTCGTGACTATTATAGCAAGCTCTGAACAATGTACTAATTCATAATCTGGTTTTTGGAATTCTTAAATAATAGACTAATTGATGACTATATTTTCAAATTCTTAGGATATTTTGTACTACTTAGCAAACTTCTCTTTTTCAAATTATGACCTCCCTTGTATAAAATTTTCAAATCTTAGATTTCAAAAGACAATTTTTATGAATTTCTAACTTGAAATAATTCACAAATTTTCGTAATTGTTACGTATTTTGTCAAAATTTGAACTTTAAATGCTTATAAAAATAAAATTGTGACTATGTATTTTTAATATTTTTCAACTGCTATTGTAACAATGTATCAAGAGCTTTGTATTATATTTTCACGCTTTTTAATCCTACAGATAAAATTTATTGATATTTATAGAAAAAAAAACCTAAAAATATTGAAAACTGACAATGTCCGTAAACAGCTCAAAAAGAGTCAAATTATTTTAAAAATTGTATGGTGTATTGGAAAAGCTAATATAAACATTTAGTCAAAATTCCATGTACCTAAGGTCATTTTCTTAAGAGGTTCACCAAAAACCAAAATCGATTTTTTCGAAAACAGATTTTGCTTATAAATTCCCGTTTTCCTTTATTTTTCTTTTGTTTTTCACTGCGCTTTTGAAAACTACTGGAAAATTTTTACTTTTGACCCCCAAAAGTACTAATTAGATTCACTTTCCTATCAGAAAAGATACTGTTGAAGAAAATCCAAACACTTATACTGTCCTAAAAGGTGATGACAGACTAAAAAAAAAAACACACATCATTGTAAAATCAATACATTCGTCGTTTCACTCAGAATCTAAAATACACATTTTATTTACCAAGATAAGTTTATTTGTAATTTGGATTTTCTATTATTTTCAATATATAATAATAGCAAACCGATATTAAAATTGGTAATTGGTGATACGCAATATTTCACTGTTTTATGTACAATGTACGTTAAATATTCTATAATAACTATACATTATAATGTCAAGAAATCATTACGAAATTATTGGACAAGAAATTATTAATACGTTAAATTAAACAACGTTCATAATTTTTTTTTTATTTTTTTGTGAAAACGTTCGCAAAAAAATAAAATTTATGAAATCTTACACCACTCTGCAGCTACGCGACGTGATCAATTTAAACAGTATTATAATGTATTATTCTCGTTTCCACCGAGTTCGCGATACGATGCGATTCTCTCGCGTCGAAAATGAATAAATAAATAAAATGGAAACGATTTCCCGACAGAACTCACTAAGTCACACTGCTTAAGATGATAAAATACACTCGGCGAATAATCTTGAGCGCTCGCAACATCTGTTCATTTTCACTCGTTTTTTTCCGACGAGTATAATACTGCACGGGCACTATATATTATGCTATATACGATATTATATATTTCATCAGTCAGATTTCCTCTGTGAAGGTATGCGCACAATAACTTTGGTCCGGGAGGTTATTAATTTTACGAAAACCAGAAAAGAAAAACTCGAGCTCGAGACGAATAACGTCCGTACACGTTTACGACCGTCGTGAGGCACGTTCCAGAAATATTTTCAGACCTTAAATACGCGAACGTATCCCCCCGAGACGACACCTTAGGGGAGGGTGACTTCGGTAAGAGGGAGGGCGAGCACGCTCTGTTTTTTTTCCAAGGCCCATACACCTGACAAGAGTATTGTTTTCACGACGCATTTTTTCGTTTAATCATTCGGACACTCGACTCGACGATTCGAAAATGTCTGTCCTTCGAGGTTTTTTTTCCTTTTTCACCCCCCCCCTCTCCCCACCCCTTCACCCTTGACCTAGTCGAGTCGCGTACACATTTCGAGGACCCCTGCACCGAGAAGACTACACGTGACACGCGGCCAAAAATCTCCGCTAGAGATCAATGAGTGGGGACAAAAATAAGTCGTATTGTCCTCCCTATTGGGGGGGGGGTTCAACGACGCGCGAAGTTTCGGCTCGATTTAAATTTTAAATGAAATATTATTATTATACCGTAGACTCTGCGACGCCGGGCCGTGCTGGTGTGTGCACCTACTTTGGTGCGATATCGACCCGACGTTTGGAAATAAAAAAAATTGTGTTTTCTAATTCAGTGCCGACGACGACGACGACGACGACGCAAGCAAACGTTTGACCTTCCGCCAACGGTTTTCATTATATATATGTTAAATCAATTTCGTAACGATGTTTGCGCACACGAATAAATCACTTGTTGTGTACGAGACCGTTTGCATAGCCGTTTAGCCGAGTTTTGTGTATTTACCGTTCAAATAAATATAAATCGTGTGCGACGTTAACGGCGTCGCGGGCGGGCCAATAATCGAATAAAAATCACAAAACAACTACCAGGGTATAGGTATAGTGCGAGTAGGTTGACGAGAGTGTGGCGGTAAAAAAAAAAACCCCTGAACAGTATCGAGTTCATAAAAAACCTTGAAATCGATATTCGGTGCATCGTTTCTGGAGGTTTAACGCGATGACAATATTTTTGTCGGCCTTGTGATAATACATAATTTTATTGTAGCTTCAAATTTCACGCGACAGTACGAAATATCGTAAACGAATAATAAAAAAAAAAAAAAAACGAACCGAGTATTCGTATTCAACGATCGCGTCGAGACGGTAAAGTTTTAAATATTGTTGTCGTAGAAACAGTTTAGTAGGATTTTCATGAATTGTGTGTGTACACCTAACGATGACGTCGCCAGAACGAAAAGAGATTTCAATTAGGCTCGAGAAAAAAGAAATATTAATAATAAAATAGTATTATATTTCTGAAATCATCAATTGTTTTTTTATTTACGTGTCTAATAACTTATTGGATACAGTCAAGTCCAGATTTTGGGGGGGCGGGGTACGTGTCCAGGGCCCACGATGATACGGGGGCCCAGACGAAAATTAAGAAATCTAAATTTCATTGACATGAAAAATAAAGTAAATTAGACAAAAATTGTAGCTCCATGGTTAATGCTGATAAGCGTTAAGAAAAGACAAGGAGCATATTTTTTTATTTGTCACTAAGTTAGGTATCCAGCCATTTAATGATATAAACTTAAGTTTGGAAAGTTTCATTTCTATGCATCAATATGACATAGAATATTCTGTAAAAAAGTGGACCTTATCAAACCTACTTCATTTGCAATCTATACTAATAAGTAATAAGTAAATTATGTAAATATGACAAAATATAAATAAATACGAAAATGTATTAAGAGACGAGACAATCCCATTGGTATAGGACCTCTGAAGTATGTTATAATATTTATTTTTTTTTTTTTTTTTTATATTTGATTATTTCACCAAAATGTAAACAATAAATTATATTCCTCTCGTTTGTCTTAGATTTAACTATCACCAATCCCTCGCCCTGAAGAAAAACTCACATTGCATATCTGATAGCAATGGGTGATTTCACCTTCTTTTTATAATGTACTTACTACTTATGTAGTAAAAATGTTTAAAATAAAATGTCGGCGTACTGGAAATTTATAGTAGAAACAACGAAAATCTATTAATGATAGATAGTTGATATTCACATATAATATTTTGGTGGCTTACGATTAATATAAAAGAATACTAATATTAATTTAATAATATTGAAGATGATTAATTAAGTCAAACTAATGAAATATATTGCTAAAACAAACTAAAAATGATTTCAAACTTTTAAAACTAACTATCAAAGGAAAACGAGTTGATGTTGTTTTTGAAATAAAAAATTACATTTCTAAATTACTCAAAATTTCTAGAAATCAAATTTTTGAAATTTAAGACTTCCGTGTCTGTCGACTTGTCAAACCATCACTCGTTGCCATAGTATCTACACTATTATTTTTTTTTTATTTTTTATTTATCTTTTTTATTTTATTTTAATTTCATATATATATGAAATACTGGGCCCCACTGAGAAAACTCGTGTGGGGGCAATATTATACCTGTAACGAGACAGAACCGTCCATATCATGATATTCATGAACGACGCGCTACCCGTCGACAAAGTAAGAACTAAAATGTAGTATTCTGTTCAAAACTGCATGCCTGAAAAACGCACTAGATGTCGCGGTACGCGCAGTCCTTTTAGTACGGTGCGTACCAGCGACATTTAAACCTTTAAAACTACTAACTAACACCAATGTAAGTAGTATAACATGTACCGTCACATGGTAGGAGTCGAGCACAGCCCGAACGATACCATAAAAATCAAAACCTACCGACAAATACCACCATGAGGTTGTATGAGTAAGTCAACAATATACCATGCAGCAGTCACCAGGGTATGTAGTAAATAGACCCCGGTGAAGTCACCAAAAACAACAGTCATCCGTCCGACCGCATACGCTTTTCGTATTGTGTCTGGAGCTCATCTCGAGTTCAAACAGCATTATACCGCCGCCGTCTACCCGTCGTTGTGTCTGGTGCCCACCTTGGGTACAAACAGCGCAAACGGGTATCGAGTTTCGCTTCGCCTTTACGACACTATAGTCCGCCGTTGTCCCGTCCGTCATAGTGTACCGTTAAAACTCTCTTCTGTATCTGGGGCCTCTTCAGGTCCAAACAGCATACAGAATAGACTCGTCGTTAGTTTCCCCCCCGTAAATCGCCGTTACCGTCGTGGACGCCGAGCCATCGCCGCCGCCGCCCGACCTAGTATCCGCACACCCACACTTGTACCTGGGGCCTAAATTAATAGGTCCACACAGTGCAACTGTGAGTACCCCCCCGTAAATCGCCGTTACCGTCGTGGACGCCGAGCCATCGCCGCCGCCGCCCGACCTAGTATCCACACACCCACACAGTACAATTACAAATATTAAGATACCGCCGTTATACGAGACCGTCGCCGCCAAAACGTTGCCGTCCGTATTGAATACCGCTGTATCAGATTAACTATCATTATATAATATTACGCACCGTCGTAAGTAGGTACCAACACGAAATCGCAGCATTAAATAACGTGGCCGCCGCACACCTATTTGGATACCCGCATAAGTGTCACCGCTGTCGAAACGCCGCCGATACACAGTTCACCATCGTCAATAGTACCTACAGACTCGTCGCCGTGAACAGACCGGACACCGTATATTGCAACCAGCCAACTACTATCACATTAAGTAACATTCAAACAAACCGTGAGTCCGAATATAATAAAATTATAGAAACATTATTCCTTGTTACATGTATTTTTAAATGTACATCGTGTTAAACGATTTGAATAAAAAAACAAAAAGAAAATATTGTACAAATAAATAACACAATATATTTCAATAAACTGTTAATAATTTGTTGAACCACAAAACCTTGTATCAGCGTTCAATCATTTTTATTACATACCTATATATATTATTATTGTATAGTGCAGAATGTTTGATTGTCTTTTTTTTTTAAATAAACATCATATTATTATAAATAAAAAAAAAAGCGATATTGCGGATAGCTAGTAAGAAATGCACTCAAAGTTATTCTACGAAACTTTTGAAGGACAATATTATTCGTCAACACACGCAGTAGAGCAGTATAATGCCGTCTGCATCGTAGATAGTTTATTTTTTTACGAATTGTATTTTTTAAGTACATCAATAGAATACCGAACACATAATGCGGTTGAATTATTTATGGAATCTCGTATAAAGGATGTACATAATATAATGTCTCTTTTGACATTATTTACATTCCGTCTTGGCGCACTCGTGTATTAAAACATACGTGTATACAATACGCGTCCTATCGACGACCGAGAGGAGCCGAGCGACGACGTGTTGTAAAGTGTTCGGTCGAATCGATGTCATTTTTGATAACATTCCACCGAACATAACATAAAAAACAGTGTTTGTTAGGTTAGGTTAGGTTAGGTTAGGTTAGGTTATTACAAATTACTGTAACTCGATTACTTTTTCAGTAACGCAGGCACGCAGCAGTAATCTTGTTACAGTTGCGTTACTTTAAGTAAAATGTGATTCAATTTTTAATATTAGACATTTTAATTGAAGATTTCCCAATAGCTTAATCTTCTTTAGCTTCAATTAACCAATTCAAATTGATTGATCGATTTATAATAATATGTTGTTCTAGTTCAAAAACTAATATTCGTGACATTCCATTTAGAATCTTATTTGTATGCAGTTTTGGGTAGTAAAATTACAATTGACTGTAACGCAAATACTTAATAGTAACGCAGCAAGTAATCTCTATGAAATAAGGCACTAAGGCGTTAGTTTCCTAGTTATTAAAGTAATTGTTTTGAATACATTACAAAAACAAGCCGGTAGGATATATTCCAGAATAATTAAAAATTGGAAGAAGAATTGGATATGGTTCAAAAAAAATTATGACAGTTATCAATGATAACAAATTTAACGGTATTTTTACAGCCGTACTTTATTAATGGAAAAGTAAGGTATCGTGATGAAAATAATTTTAGGTAACTAAAATGTAATTTAAATACGAAATTTGAAGTGACGTGATTTCATTACTTTTCGAAAGTAATTTACCGAACACTGATAGAAAGACCACAGACATTTTTTCACTTTCATCTTTTCGAATCGAAATTTTATGTGTTTAATACGCAAACAATAATAGTGATACGCCGTGAAAAATATAGCACTCACGTTTTCAAAAAATAATTACCTACCTCAAACACAATATTACTAAACAACGCAGTACGACGTGTTATTTTTGTCAAATACGATTTCGTACTTGTTATGTTTAAGTGTGTGCATATTACTCACCGCTCCACGTTGTAAGTACATTTTTAAATTTTTCGACAAAAATATTTTTAGAGGGCCGAGAACGATGCGGGGCTCTGCGACGTGTGGGTATTTTGACACCGTTCAAATTGTACAGTTAAACATTTTTTACTTTAATAATTCATGATTTGATAGGCCTGACCTACTCACTAGGTACTCCCTTCTACTCGATCGATTTATAACGAAATTAGAGTTAGTTGTCAAACAAAATTATAAAGTTATATAATTATTCTGAGTGAAGTTCTGCAGATGGAATTCGTGCAAACGAAATAATAATTATTTACTAGAAAGCTGGAAACGCAGCTGATTTAGCGAGTCAATTTCATAGTCAAACTTTAATCATTTTGGTATAGGTCGACGTGTAACTTGTTAAACTGTGGTTTTCACAAAGACCATATATGTAACTACAATCTATAGTGGTGTTGACATAACAAAACATACAATTAATAAAATTCAATTCAATTTTTTTTCTCATAATATAAATATAGAAAATGTTTGTAATCGTTTTCAACACAAAACCTTTTCGTCCTCGAAGAATTTAACGACTTTGCTAGATAAAAAATGTCATCTCTATACTCATTGGTACTGGTTTAAATTTTCGTAGTATTTTTATAGAGAATAAACAATTTTTTTCTAGAGCTCTACGAGGAAGATTTTCAACGCCGGGTGTTTAAAAAAAAAAGAATCTAGTTAGAAACTAACGGTTTTAAAAACCGAGAAATTCTAGCTGAAAAATTGTTGGCTAAAATGTGACCTTTGAAAAGTCACTACGAGTAGAACTCTCTCTTCCTCTGGCTCCGAAGAGAAACCGGCGATTTGTATTGTGTGTCCGTCAAAACGTTATTGTTCGTCGATTTATAAACGATGGGAAAATAACTGCAACTCATCACGTCAAATCGGTTTCGATCGCAGAAAAAAAATAGTAATTTATAATATTATGGTACTTTACAAATACAAATAGGTAACTAATGCGTAGTTTAATTAATCAATCTGTGGCATGTCTTATACGATAGAATAACATATTTTTAAATTTACGAAAAATCGAATTCTAGATAGAGCAATTTCCGAATATTAAACTGTACGATTTTTAGTTAAATTTCGTACGACTTTTGATGGCCGTTCCTTCAACGTACATTACATCAATATCAGAGGTGGGTCACTGGGTCGAACTAAAGCATATGTTCTCCAACTGAATTTTCTAATCATTTCCATGTACTAGCGATGAACACAAACGACGGTGTTAAGAGCACAAACCAGTACTGTCGGATTGAGGCAATCCTCATAAGAAATTCTAAAGTTTGTGGAACGGGGGACAAGGAACTTTTTTGAACCCAACTTCGTTTAATACCAAACTGAACCTGAACCGAGCTTTCCAATTCTGGGAGCAAAAAGTACCAAACACGAATTCCTGAGTTCATTATTTTCCGTCTGGGAGGGTTATGAGAATGTTTAAGGTCAGCTGATTTAAACTCTATCGAGGTTCTCGTATAGGAGCATGCTCTTGCTGCCCCTGAACGGTTTGAATAGATTTGTAAGGGCTGAACCGGTCTTAGCCGATAACGCTAAGTACAAAATAAGTCAGTTGTCAAAAAAACATATTGAATTGTTAACCTAATCTTTTCTGTGTTTGAATACGCCTGTCCTCAACACAGACCACGGCAAGTACATTTTTATTATTAATATTGTCAACAACCATTAAAGATTTATAAACATGATGTCGACAAACGTAGAAGGTTAAATTCGGTCATTCGAGTTAAAATTTAAAAATGATAGTCAAACGGTCGTCATGGGTATAGGAAAAAAATGGGTCTGTAAAAATATTCGATGGCCTCAACGCTAAAGTCTTTGGGCACGCCTATGGCCGAGATGGAGTCGGCAAAACGAAAAAGCTCGAGTCGTCGCTGCACACCTTTTGGGAAACACTGGTTTGGACCTTCGCAATAATATGACCACAAAATTTACATCCGTTTTAATAAACCCCATAACCCGTGACTAGTTAAAACTTTGAGTCCCGCCGACACCCGAACGATCGTCTCCCTCAGAGGTATAATATTATTGTGAACATTATACGTGCACGACTTTGTGTGCGAGTTTTATTGCTGACGAAAAATTCCGTTCGTCCGCCCATATTAAAATTTAAGACACACATAAAAATTCTTCGCGTCGAGACCACGACGACGAGTGGGCGTGACGTCGCGTCGTCGGTATCGAGAGCACAATATTATTATAATAATCGTATTACCATTATTATTGTTATTATTATTATTATTATTATGATATTATTACCGTACTATGTAGTGTCGTCCCAGTTCGAGTCAATTGAAATGGGATTGGAAAAAATGCACGAACAATATAGCCTACGACAGTAATTTGTAATAACTCACATTACAGCAGGGCGTAACGCAAACGCAATCGTTGTAGTCATTTATTATAAATATTATTTAAAATTATAAATTATACGCGATTTCTCTGAGAAATTCCACAATTTGGATAAAAAATGTACTCGAAAAAGCAGGGAGATTTTCCTAAAAAATAGACCGTTAGCTTTCGTGAAAATTTACGAATATTATTTCTGAAGAAACAACTTTCAGATTGTAAAAATATGAGGACAAAAAATTACTCTATACTCTTGGTAGGTACTATTCGACAAATGCCTGTATTTTAATCACTTAGATAAGTGTTGAATGATTATTGGTAATCATGCTGACCTGCATGAAAAGTTCCTAGCCTATCCTAGAGAACTGTGTTTAAATGTAAGTGCTCGAATGAAAAAGAATTTAGTCCATACAAGCTATATATATACATTTTCGAAATTTCGGATTATTCCAATTTTTAGACACTCGATTTTCTCACCAACCCTGATTGCCAGCACGCCGACTTGACCAGATGGTCACCCTCCCACACTTTACATATCGAAATTGATTCAATGTAATTTAAAATATTTAAAAATAAAACATTCGGGAGTTAAAAATCGTATTTAATAAAGAAATGGATTTGCCATCAATATACTCAGAGAATGAGAACTTTTGTTACCACAGTGGTTAGACAGTGGTTGCCGGATAATTGATAATGTTAAATGATAATATTTTGTTATCATCAATAATATTCAGTAACCAATACTAAATGTTGTAACTCCATTTTTAACAAAAGTTCTCTCCCTTCACAGAAGAGTACAATAGCATGGCCTATCCATTTCTTTATTATCTATGTTGAACTATTTTATACAGATATGCCTCACCGAGATGATCATTCAGTATTTCAGATATTTTCAAATACTTCAGTAAAATCGTTGATTATGAATAGCAAATAGCATTAGGCATTAATAGTATTCACAATCAATGGTAAAATCTATTTATAAAAAATATAACCACGTAGGTATATAGTTTACATAATGTGTTTTGTTATTGGGGGAGGGTAACGTTATTGTTTGTTACCGACCGGGTAATAAATTAAAACGATAGATTAGACGCGATTACTCAGATAAATTGTTCTAAACAACAATGGTTTCCAATATTTACATCCATGGAGGTTCTCAATAAAAAGTAAATAAAATAAAAACGAATATTAGTCTGTATCGCCGCGGGACACTCGTAATATTTTATCAAATGCCACTAAACATTGAACCGCCCGAAGACAACGTTATAATAATATATTATTATGGTCTGAACTTGAAAATTCGGTAAGCCAAAATTTGAATAAATTATGCACACGGTTGAGGACGAAAGGGCATGCTCTATGCGGCGATTGCCTAGCACGGTGAACTATTTTTATTTTATATATTTTGATATCGGACATTTTAGTGGGCCTCACTCTGTAAAAACACATAGTGTGGTGGCTCAGGAGTTATCGTGTTTGCTACGTTTTGCAAAGGAAATTACGATTTAGGTGTGCTGTTAGGTATATATAATATTTAGTTGCTTCGTATTGGCGAAGACGGAAGAAGTCGTCTGCAGTTGGTAATGCATTTTTGGAACGTCCACAAAAACTATGTTCTGAATTGAAAATTTCACTCTTCTCGGAATATTGCAACGATATCCTTTTAAACGAATTCGGTTACAATCGATTAAAAAATTGTCATTGATTGCACGCAGACAATTTCGATAAGGAATAACTTATCAACACGATTTAGGATAGTATGGTTGCCCATCGACCCATTAGAAAAATGTTATCACACGGCGTACGGTTTGAATCGAAAAGTCACGTGATTTACGGGGACCCTCGCATGCAGCGCTCATATCGGTTCAAATCAAAACTAATAAAAATTGTTATGTTATACCTATATACAATAAAAATATATATAATGATCATTAGGGCACGGATGATGTTGCATTTGCAACTTTTTTTCTACTTTTTCAATTAATTGCTAAGTAAGTTTTAAATACGTTTCATGTAAGTACGAATTCAAATCTAAAAGTTTTAAGTGCAATTTTTGCAATTTTGGGATTTTTCAATTTTATTGCAATTTTGTCGAATTACTCATTTATACAACTATTTAGCCATATTAAAACTTATATATGACTTAAAACCATTATTAAAATCAATGATATACTAACTGGACAAAGAAAATCGTTCGATGGTTTACCCGAAGACTTAGCAGTAAGCGATTTATCTTATTTTAAATACGCTCCGCTTACATCAACCGACGTAGAATGAAGTTTTTCGAGATATAAGAACTTCCTAGCTCCAAATCGAAGAGGGTTTGATTTCGAAAATTTAAAACAAACACTTATAGTACAGTGCAATGATGTATAATATAATAAATTTATAATGGCATGATTATAATGTAATGTATATATTTTTTTTGAATTATTTAGAATTTTAGATTATAATTTATAACAGTAAACTTAAAACATTTATAACAAAACGTTGTTATTTTTAGTGCAATTTTTAATATTTTAAGTGCAATTTTTGGTATTTTTTAGTGCAATACTGCAATCAATTTTACTATTTTTTTAGTACTACAACATTCGTGCCCTAATGATCATATTATATTATCAATCAATATAAAATAGTCCACTAGAAGCGTTAGCAACGGCGGTCCGATTTAAATCCAATGCCGTCTTATCATACCTCGTTTTGGCAACCATACTATCTTAAATCGTGCTTATCAACCAAGGTTTCAGAATCACTACGTGGTATATCATATCGGTTAATCAATTATAAATATTGGCTATTGTTTATTAACGTTCTCTTGTTGCTAGTTTTCGACTAGGTACCTATACATTTTTAGGTAAAAGACGACATTTTTTTTTTTTATTTCTATTTTTCACTCACATTAAATACATCAGCAAAATACTTTTCATTAAATCTAAAAGCTTATTAAGTACGTCATGTAGGCCACATCGGTCGATTCCCTACAAGCTCTGACGTCTAGTCTATTGTGGCAGGTTGTTTTTTTTTTTTTTTTGGCCTTTCTAAAGGAGAACTCGATTCGCAACATAACATCTAGTGTTGACCTCTTTGTCTTTATGGGAAATGGGTTATTTTTTATGTTATTAGGTATACTGGTACGGCTTTTGGATATCGTATTGTATTTGTATTGAGAACATACAAATATTCCATCGATCATTTAGTTGTACATCTCTATTATGTATTGCCTACAACTAGTAATACTCTCATATTATTCTATTTTGTCATTTTGAAGCCTATGAATGAGTATGTGGTTCGATGGCGTCGCGGGATTTGACTTTGAGCTACAAAATAATACGTTATAACGTTCACACATTATTCGAATGGTTTTCCAAGGTGATCGATGATCGCACAAAACGTGTTCGAACGCGCCACGTGGGCCATATATCCTACATATATTATTATTATATTTATATGGTTGTTATGTGTGGTGTCGGGTTAACGAGTTTCCGGCGGCGTTTACGTCATGACACAACATATATTATTATATTATCTATGTTTTCCCATAAGGCTGACACGAGGGAAAACGGGAAAACACCGAACATAGCTATATAACAGTACACAGCTGGGCTGGGCCAGTTAACACTAATCGTTACAACTCGTCGAGTCAAATCGAGTATAATATTGATGTAGACAAATACAATATTATCAGGTCAATCGTTTTAAGCAGAAAAATTGTTTTAATTTTTTCAAAAGTCGAATACGAAAATAAAGTGACTTAACATGGGCAGAAAAAAATCAGTTAGGGTTTGTATTATATAACTGAATATTATATTATGTGAAAGCGGAATAATAAGCGAATTTGATAAAAGTATATAATATTATTGCCTAGAAGTGTGGGTCGAACTGTACAAAGTCGGAAAAATCCATCCAAACTTTATGTCATCGGTTCTAAAGTCAAACCTACAGTTTTTTGTTAAAAAAAGAAATAAACAGAACTCAAAAAAAAAAAAATTTAAACGTCAAGCCATCGAAACAAAAATGTTTGATGTATCGGTTTGCTAAATTCGCTAATATATTTTCTGACTATTTGCTAACTTTTGGTATTGGTTTGGATCGTATCATACACAGTGGGTGGGTCGAGTTCATGGGTGTAAACTGAAAAACTTGATACGTAATATGAGGGGCGACATTTCAATTTACACTTTTTTTTCACGATTTTTCTATATTTAATTACCAGTGAAAATACTCGTAGTACGTTATATATTTAACTTAATTATATTATCTAAATTTATACTATGGGAACTAGTACGTTTTGTACAATTTGAGGAATTTGTGACGTTTTGCGTCAATTTGTCAAATGAACAAACTATTTAACATGTGAAATACTACGTTTTGACATAATTTTGGAAATAGTGCGTTTTGCGTCTTTTATGACTTTCAGATTGATTTTAACAAAGGAAATAGTACGCTTTGGTTCAATTTTACCACGCCATTCGATTCCTCGTCCATCTTTATAATATGTGAATCCATGTATAACTCAATTTTGGAAATTTTGGAAATAGTACGTTTTGAAATGTCACCCCTCATATTTCAATTAAACTGTTTGGTCCGGGTTCAGTTCGGTATTAAATGGGTTCGATTCGATGTTGAACGAAATGTTCGGTTTGATTACTGTTCGGAATACGATAAAAAAGTTCGGTTCCAGACCATATTTTTGAATTTCAATTCGACCCACCTCTAGGTATATACATTTAAATTTGCAAAAACTTAAATATACATATAACAGTAATTGGCTAAAAGAAAGTGTACAGAATGGGAGGCTCAACGGTAACATAAGTTATTTAGGGTAATACATTTTTGATTGTTAAATTATCTCAAAGTAAAACTTGGTTATTCTGTGTTGGGTATGTATCTATAACTCGTTCAGTTCATATTGTCCATTGACAATGGTCATGGTTTCAAAAAATTAAGGGTCTGAAAACTATATTATTAAAAAAATCCATCACAATCTATAATGTAATACCAACTTAAATATTTTGAATTTTTCGAAAAAGAAAATATAACAATTTTAAATACTCAAAATTGTTCCTCCTAAACGTATATAATCCGGACTACCAATAATAGTCTAAACTATGGTATGACAAATTTAATAGTAAACAATTTGTTATTTTCATATTATGTTGTTGTGAGTGGATAACTCATCGAAATCTAGAAATGGTGCAATCGACACTTCTACAGTAAATCCAGTATTGAATTAAATACGCATATTATAATATCAAAACGCAAAAATAATTTTTATAATTATTTTAATTTGAAATTGAAATACAAACAATAGCTTGTACCAAAAAAAAAAAAAAAATAATAATATACTTTACATTTATTTTATATCAGTGAGAATTAATCAACTCAATGTGGCTATCCTATATTAATTGATTGATTGGTATAACTACTGCATATCATGGGAAACTGTAAATTCGTTAAGTTTGGGGTAACTTTAAAAAAAAAAAAAAAAAATAACTGTAGTTACTACCTAGTAACTTCTATCAAAATAACTTGATTTCAACTTTTTAATTGGTTAATCCCAAGCATTTTGGGTTAGTTTAATTACACAATAATATATTATAATGTATTCGGGTGTTCGTCAAAAATACTTTTCAAAAGTAAAGTAAAGTATTTTAAATGGATATTTAAATGCTTCATTCTTCCTCCCTTTTCCCTCACATTTATTTATCGTGCACAATATATCTATAAAATGTGGTTAGGTTAGGTGGTCACTATGGAATTCATCTTGGACGATGAGCAGTTTTTCTGGGGAAACAAATATTTTCATAGTTTTACAAAAAAAAAAAAAAAAGTCAAAAACGGTTAATTACTGTTTACATTAATTTTGGTGGACGCAACAAACACGCATTTTGAATTGTGGAAACCGAGGGGATTATAAAGTATTTAGTTATTTATTTAAGTACATTTCCCGATAGGTATTTAAATAGGTACAATCATAACAAAATACATCCACAATGCGTTTGAAATATTTTCAAATTAATACAATTTTTTTTCAGATTTTCCGACCAGCATTCGAATCTTTGTTCCTACATCTAGTTATTGTTTTTTTTTTTTTTTTTGTAATCAGTGCGTGCCATACTAAAAGTCCTTTTCGTATATTTATTGTTTATTGAAATAGTTATGATAGTAATAATATATATATATATATTTTTAAGACAACTTTAAGTATTTGAATTTTGATAAAAAAAATCGTTCTGAAAAAACCTCAAAAATTATGCTTCATAAGTCATAAGCAAATATACTTATATACATTTTTATACCATATTATAATATTAGGAAAGAAAAACCATTATTTAGGGTATAAATTAAATCCTGTGCTAAGCGTCACTCGCAGGTGGGGGCATCTTGATCACGTAACTCCAATTTATGTCTTTGTTTCTTTTTTATCACATAATTGTACTGAATATACATAAATCTGTATAGTCAGTTTACAATTTTTCGTCGACAATAAGCCAATTCTATAATTTCACTAAAATCGGTCGAAAACGTGAACCGACATTATACACAGTTATCAATAATTTCGAACTACTTACTAGGACGATACCCACCCACAACATGAAATCAGGGTTTACAATAGAACTAAAACCATTAAAATTTAAAAGACAAATAGAGGAAAATGTTATGCATAGGCGTGAAAATATTTCGAATGATGAAATATTTTTTATTCCTTTGCGGTTTACCTAATATTATACTTTACATTTGACGGGTTTTCAGATAAAGGGCTTAAGTGAAAAATTGATACTGTTTCAGGAGACACAACACCATTATAACTTTGTAGCATTTTTAATGTTTTTCAATTTTGCATTCATAATCATGGTGTAGATACATAGGTGGAGGAAAGTGGTTGTTATGTGACTATTAAATATATTTTGATATTTATTGATTTTCTTCAAATTATAATGACTTATGACCAGGCTCGGATTATAGACAAATCATTATATTTTTTCAGAGACCTAAAAACAATATTGTAAGACTAGAATTTAAATTTTTTAAAGGCAAAAATTTTCATCAAAATCTTTGTACACAATAAAGGGTACATAATGTTTAATGATAAGGTGACAAAAAATATATTTTGTATTTAGACTTTCTAAATTATATTTTGGAGACTAATTGAGATATTTATTGTTTGAAAATTATGCATGACTATATGACCTTTGCAATATAATACCTGTTGACGTCGAAAACCTGGTTCAAATCGGACTGGATCAAAGATCGATGCAAAATGTAATTTAATGAAGGACTTATGACACTTTGTCATTAAAATAAGTTGTAATTAGTGACTTAGGCCTTTAATCATAAAAAAAAATTCTGTTTAATGACTTATCACCATACGCATTCTATTTTATCTCGTAAACCAAATCCCAAATGACATCTACAGTGGCATCATTCAACGAGGCTTGAAATTTCACACGGAATTAATGTATAAACCGAAAACGTCCAAAAATGACTTAAGCCCTTTCTCTTAAGGAACGTCCAATTTATTATGTTATTATCAGAATTAATAATATGTCAGTTTTGTGCGATATCTGGTTATCAAATTCGATATTTTCACGTTAACCTGACAAAAATAATCATAGTATCTATTCATCTCATATGTAGACAAAAAACAATTTAGAGTAATTTGTATCTTATGTGGACG
Source organism: Macrosiphum euphorbiae (assembly GCA_949089665.1). NCBI lineage: Eukaryota > Metazoa > Arthropoda > Insecta > Hemiptera > Aphididae > Macrosiphum > Macrosiphum euphorbiae. Next base: position 6,994,809 of record CARXXK010001085.1, read on the forward strand.
ATAATAATAATAAAATTTTGAGTATCTCTTTTAACCGTCTGGATAATTTTTTGCTACAATATTTTCGATTTTATTTTATGGGGTAGATGTTTCATTTTATGCGTTCGATTTTTTTTCCATGTCTCTTTCTTTTTTTATGTTTATTTATTACGTGTGCGTTTCACCGTAGGTAGTTATTTTGTAGTAGGTAGATATTATATATTATTCATTCTCTGTAAACACCGATCGGCATGTCGTGTTCGAAACACATATTATATTTACGTGTGTAAAAGTTTAAACTAAGCTTACATATTATATTATTACCATAGCAAAAGTGAAATTGTACAAAATAATGCAAGTTTTAAACTATCTGTTTTTATCTATATAAATGCTGTTATATTTTATATTATACTATCCGGATAAATTTTTTAAGAGCAAGGTGTATATTGACATTGTCTGGAAAAAAATTTAATTATCTATCAGTGATCTTATCTAGATAATTTTTCGGTTGTTTTTGTGCAACCCCATAGATATTAAAGCATTTATAGGCCATCTGTGCTTTTCGTACGGGAACGAACATGAAAATGTTTTGAGGTTAGAGAGGTCTTAACACAAATAGACATATATTATATATAATTATTGTGTATAATATGTGATAAGTAGGGTTCGGATTTGAAGGCAATATAATCAATAAATAAAACATTTAAAATGTAAAAAAAGGCATTTAATTTATATAAAAAGGCAATTCATAAATATACTACAAAATAAAATAGTGAACATTTTTTAAACACTTTTAAATGCACACATTTTGAGAAAAATACAAATTAAAAATGAGCATGAATACTAAACTACATTAAGTTTATGCTATTTTGTATAAATAGATTAGGTACCTTTTTCTTTAACCAGGTTTGTCCTAAGAATTAGCTAAAAACAATTTTAAATATTAACTTACTTGAGTTATACCAGTTTATTTAATGCAAATAAACTAGTTGGTATTAAAAAAAAAATTTACTACCATGTATTTTGATAAGCTGTCTTCAGAAAAACGTCTACGGTTAGGGGTTAAAATATTTTTGTACATCGAAAACGATCTTTCTACATCCACCGAAGTTTTCGCGGCGTATTTCATACTTAAATAATTATCTAAATTAAGATTGCTACTATTGCGAATAATAAAACCCATTTGTAACGATAATACGCAAGCTGTGTATAAAATTATAAAATCAACTGAAAAATTAAACACAAAATAGGCATTTATAAGTACAAAAGGTAAAAAAAAGGCAAAAAGGCATTTATAAGTAAAAAGGCAAAAAAAAAAAGATCAATCCTCTAAGAAATTAAATGAAACACATTTTTGTATAAAAATTATTTTTCTATTATGATTAATAAAAGAAAGGCATTTGCCTTCAAATCCGAACCCTAGTGATAAGACCTCTGCCAAAATGAGAGGCAATAATAAAAAAAAAACAGTCTTTCTGTCTTTCCCATTTCGGCACGCTTCCCTCTATTTTATTCATATATATTCTTTTTATATCTATGTGTGCAACACTGAACTGGACGGAGGCTTTTCCTGCAGCTTCAGAAGGTTTCAAGGACAAGGGCTCAAAAATGTTGGTTTTATGAACCATATCCAAACCACATATTATTATATTACCATCATCGTGGTAAGTAGTAGAATCTTCGATTACATCGTGTATCTTAGGTATAGGGTTGCCATATTCAATATGCATGTAGGTATATAATATTATATTAGTGTCCAGAAGCTTATTGCCATTCTTATTCCTTTAAATATTCATTAATCTTGAATCGTATTTATACATTATATTATTATTATTATATAATTATTAAAAAAATGTAATATTCAAATAAATCTTTTGGTCAATCTTTCGTAAATTATTTAGGTCCAGTGTATTTTAACGCTATGCCATGTCAATTTAAAAATAATATTCTCTGTTCCAAAGTTAATGTTAAAAAAACTGTTTATCATTGGTTATTTTCTCAATTAATCTAAGTCTTTCATATTATGCTTTGCTATATTTTATATTTTACATTTTATTTAATTTTATATTCTATAATCAATATGATATTTGTATTATTTAATGTTATCTCTCGACTCTCACTCTTAATTTTTCTATAGTTAAAAATATTTATTCATCTGTATTATTCATCATTGTTTTGTTCTCCTAAATTATTTTGTTCGTGTTTCCATTTTTGTCCTACTCACTTAATAGAAAGTGTTTAGTTTTTAATTAATAATTATTACTCTCTATCTCTATCACAAGTTTAATGCTTAAAAGCGATAGATAATCATGAAATCTAACTCAATATTTTTTGAATCCTATGTAATTTTTGATGGTTTTTTTAAAATTATTACAAAAACCACTATACACCTTAGATAACACAAAAAATACAAATATTATTCTCCCGTCGGCATCAGTCGAGTAAAATGAGTAAGCGGAAGAATAGATTTTATGTAACAAGTTCAATCTAAACCATGGGTACCTCCTACCCATACCGAGTGCAATAATAATTATTAATTAAAAATCGAAAAATTCGATCCAAACTATAGCAGGTGGGATATGTGCGTAGGTAGGAGGCGCTATTATCGGTAATTAGAAGGGCTCGGGACTTAAAGCACCTAAAATCATTAAAATAAGCGCTTAAATAAGCACTTAAAAACATCATTATAAGCACTCAAATAAGCATTTAAAAAACTTAAATTTAAGCAAAAATATTTATTAAAAAAAAAAACAATAAAATAAAAATAAAAATTTATCTTTATATTATAAAAAAAATTAAACTTCATTTTCAGGACTGAGGATTTTATGGATTTTCCAAGGGATTTTCTGAAAAATAAAATGTAAACAATATTTACAAATAGTTGAAAAAAAATAATTTTTTAATAAATTTTAATAAATTTTTTTATTTAAATTATTTTTAATTTTAATTCTATCAAAAACAACTTTGCAGTAGAAAACCATAAAAAAAGTATGAAAACTGGTCAAAAAAGCAATAAATATCATAAAAACTTGAAATAAGCATTTTTTTGAAAAATCACTGAAAAAAGCAAAAAAAAAGCACTCTCAAATTTCATAATTGAATGTGTTGTAACATGACATACACTTCTATAGTACTCTGCTACATTTTATGTCAATCTAAAAAAATAAGCAATTGCTTTAAGTCCCGAACCCTGGTAATTACTAACAACATAAATAACAGCTGCTCCGACGTATGTAGGTTAAAATAACAAAGTCAAAATTATTGTAGGTCATACCCGCACCCCCTCCCCTAACCGCCACGGACCCGTCGACGGACAAATATAATATTAATACAGAATATTATTATAGGTGATATATCTGTGTAATAATGCATCTCGTACAACACCTACAACGATATTGATATAATACACGTTCGTGCAGAGTTCCCCTCTGATATTTTATACAAATATACGGTTAAATTATGTACACAAACGGTGTTATTTTAGACTATATAGGTACACACCGTGATAACGGTGCAGTGTAGACGGTCGCAGTGAGGTGTCGATGTTAATATTAATAGTTTTCGTCCGAATTTATGCGCCGTCACAGTTTCGGCCGAGGAGGGCACGTGATGATCTGCCAGGCACTTTATTTATAGACTCAGCCAGTGCAGTGGGCATAATAATGTTATTAATAACGCGTATTGCCGACGCATTAATTATTATACGATATTAATATATATTTATGTATTATTATGATATTGTTATATCGACAACACCGACCGCGTGTGTGTTTGTGTGTGTTTGCACTGTGTTCGATATTATACGATCATACGTATTAAGTCTAGGGCTCGGAAGTTGATGACCTTAAAAATATCAAAAAATGACCTAAAAAAATGACATAAAAATGACGAAAAATGTCCTCAAAAAATGACCTAAAAAAATTACAAATATTCGTTTTAAATTTATAAAAATACATTTTTTTTAAATATTTTACTCTATTTTACTATAAAATTCTACATATACATTACTATCAATGCTTACGAATTTCTCAAAATATGACATAAAAATGAGAAATAATGTCCTTAAAAATGAAATAAAAAATATTTGTTTGAAAACGACGCGACGACTGTAATCGGCAAGATAAAATCGGATACTAATCGATTATTAGAGAAAATTAATACAATTTAGGTATAATAATATTCACTACAACACGACAACGACAAAATGTAATCTGCGAGATAAAATTAAAATAAATAAATAAATAAAAGTTTTGGGCATAGACAAGAAACGATAAGAAGTGAACCAGTGTGAAATCAGTAAAAATGTCGAAAAATAACTTAAAAGTAAAAAATGCAAAATAAAATTTAGTTTTTCAGATTCACATGCTAATGAAACGCATTTGTGGCCAGGAGAGCATCGTCTTAGAAGTTCTAAAAAATGTCTCAACCTAGTAATAACTATGGTTGAAATATACAGGTCATTGCATATCAACTGGGATTGTTGTCATAAGAAACGAAATGGCTGCGTATCACGAATATCAATTTTTCTCATCTTCAAAAATACGCCGACAAAAGATGACAAATTCAAAATCCCGAGCTCACATACATGGTTATTATTGGCTACCTTTGAGTTGGCTGCCTTTTTTTCTTTTTATCATCGAATATTTGATCGAGAAGGGGTGTACACGCAATAACCTTGTATACTTCAAACATGATACGTCATATCCCACACGGCATTTGGGAAATGATATTATTCTGAGAAAGTTTTAAAGTGCTCGACTAATATGAAATACTAATACTTGACTAGGTAGTGATGTTTTATAAATATTTTCTTATCATTATGACAAAATATTGTACCACCCATATGATTGCATAAAAATATTGACTTAATATTTTTTTAGGTTTCAGTGAAAATGTTTTGAAATATATGATTAAAATGTCTTATAAACGTTTTTTTATAAAATATTTTCAAAACTATGAACTTCTTGGCCAAAGAATGTAACTAAAGTATTTCCTAATTATTTGCTCGAATTTTTAGAATATTTTCACAACTATATTATTTCCTGAAATATTTTTCCCATAGTGAGGAAATATTTTTATGCTGTGTGGAAGGTATTAGAACTTTAATTTTTAAAAAAATTTGTTCAATGAATAAAATATTAAAACCCAACAATTTAATCTCGACTTTTTTTTCGATTTCCTCTAACGACAGCAAAATTTACGAGTGACCTCGTATCAAATTTTTCAAGTTTCTTACAGTGCGAATAATTGCTTATCGACACTAACTGAACGACATCCAGACACAGATATAAGTCGTGCCTAGCTATTAAAACACATTTTGGTAAATGTTTTTTGCATTCTTCCGCGCAAAATTCTGAAATGACGCCACGGCGCCTATAATTCTCTAGTCAAACAGTGACTTTTTTCCTCTGTCAAAACTGAATTTTAAATGGTTTTATTTTCAACGCACACACGATAATATTATTATAATTTTACTATGCAAATATTGTGTAACGTTACATACGCTTTTCGTGGGGACCGAGACAAAGTAGCATAGCTGAAATTCGTCAAGATCAGACGAAATATTATAGACAATTTCCGTCTAGATATTTCACTACTCGTCGTGAGAGTGTATTATTATTATAATGTGGACACAAATCTTTATCGTATTATTATTATTATTACATTCCAGATTATATATTTAAATTCAGGGCGGAATACGAAAGGCGTTGTTTTTGAGATTTAAGTGTATTAACCTCGTGACCCCGACATAACAGTCGTAATAAAACTACATAATATATCATACCTACTCTTATGCATTCGACCCTGCGATTTTGTGGTAAAAACATATTATTATTGTTTTTTGTTGCTCGTTTACAACACGTCAAGTGTTTCTTTGTACGGTGTTGGTATGATATCATTACAAATCAAAGTAATAGAGTACCTACCTATTAAGTTTATCAAAACTTCAGATTTTTTCGATATTTTGAAATTTGAAGTAATTCCGTTCGTTTCTATGACTTTGCAGAACGGTGTTTTTATAAATTACGTTTTGTTGAACCGATCAAAATACGTTGATGCAATTCAGTATTTGGACGGCTATAGTTTCTCAGCGATTCAAATGTTTTCGCTAAGGACAATTATTATAATCCTTAAAAATTATGTCACGAAAATATAATATAATTTGGATCTGTAGTGCACATCGTTATACCTTGGTCATTTTTGCAAAATTGTAAATGCCGATGTACTAAAATGATTCATTCACAATACCACCACCCCCTTATCTTCTGAACCCATTAACAAGGACCTTATTAGGTATCCTTGGTACCTACACAAAGTCAAATAACTCAAAAACTACTCGTTTGAATCGATTTGGACACGTCGACATTTTGCTTTCAATAATTTTCGGTGGAAATCGCGAGATTCTCATTTGAAAAACAGGAGTTGGTGTCTCAGCAGAACACCACTCCTTAAGTAGTCAAAAAAATATTGACTAGGAATAGAACTCGAAATAATATCATAGTCTGTATGTATATATTCGAAAATTCCAAAATACAGATTTCGAATGTCTGCTGCTGCATTATTGAAGGATAAAAATGGGGCGAGCATCCGTTTTGAATCACCAAGTTTTGTATGGTATATTAAGGGGCCTTCTGTTGTACGTGACCAGTTTTTTTTTGGCTCAAAATCTCGCTCGTGGAGCAATCCGATTACGAAGATTTCCGATTTTTATTTTGTGTAATCGAAAAGACTACGTACGATGCGCATTGAACTTTGATCTCTAAACCTTATAATACGAATTTGAATACTACCAATTTTCACAAGGTTTTGTTCCAAGCAACGAAATAAAGTCCAAAGTGAAAACAAAACAGTGTTTTCTATTAAAAAAATGTATTTAGGTACCTAAGCACTAAAAATTCCGAATATTAGGCACACTAAAAACATGATCAATTATTTAAAATTTTTTATAACTTTAAAATAAATTCGGTTTAAATGACGATATACATTTTAAAGAACTGTACGAGGTTTACATGTAGAATACTGATCGTTTTGGACTTTTTTATTCTGGAAGTAAAATTATTTTTTTTTTTTTTTTACGTTTATATTAATTATTTATTTACCTGTTTATAGTTATAGTTTGTTAAATGTGTATAAAAATCATTTAAAAACATGTAAAAATCTGAAAAAAACATCCAATTTTTTATTCAACAAAAAACCGTAAAAATAAACTTCTTATTCTGATTCAAAAATACATGAAAATCGTATGTTATAAAACGATCATCGTGAAATCGGAAAACAATGCAAACCACATAGAAATCTCAGTCTTAGTTATGAGATATGATTCATAGTAATTAATAATATAACCATCAGAACCGTGTGTTCCCGCTAACTTCTCAACTAATGGCGAGCTCGTTAAATAGTTTGAATGTTAATGCGAAAAAAAAAACAAATACCCAATTTAAATATAAAATTAATAACTCAAAATTAACCATTGTAACCCAGATGGAAGATCTAGGTATTCTATTGTCAAAATATGACTTATTATCACTTATAATAATCACGATATAATAAAGCTCTCGGAGTATTCGCTTTTATAAGACGAAACTGCTTGGAATTTAAAAACCCAAATTGCTTTAAACTATTATATTGTTCCTTAGTCCGTTTTATTCCGGAATATGGATCAGTTACTTGATATCCTTACCAAACGGGACTAATCAATAAAATAGACCTGTACAAAAAAAATTGTTTGAGAGTACTGTCATTTAAGTCTCATAGTACTGACGTCTGTCTTGAGCAACTAGCTAATGAATACAATATCGAGTCTCTTGAAATTAGGAGAAAATTTGGTGACTTGGTCGTATAGACTACAAAACCCTCAAATAAATTGTTCAGAACTACTTAGGTGATCAAATACCTCTAAATGTCAAAAACTTTTCATGTACCCACTTATCGTAATAATTGTAGTCAATTCACTCCGATCAATAGAATACTAATTTCTAGTATAACTCGATTAATAATTTCGATATTTTCCATGACAATTTAACCAAGTCGAAATCAACATTTAAATGTCGAGCGGTACCATCGAGTATCAAATACTCCTATATACTATGTCAAATGCTAAATGTATTTAATATTAGGATAATATGTTTATATTTATTTATTTGTTTTTATTTATTATTTTCGTATCTAAATAACTGTTCTGAGCTCTGATTGTGGGCGTATACTAATATTATAAACAAATAAACCAATCAAATATCACGCGACGGGATGAAATATTGTATTGATTCAGACAAAAAAAAAAAAAATCGCAGAAAAATAATCCCTAACCGAAACGCTAAAAAAATAGTTAAAATAGTTTTTTGAAATTTTTCCACCCGGAACCGTTTTATTCCGAGCCCCGGGGCGAGCATCGGCAGCGGTCGTATAATATACAAACCTTTGGCCGACGGGAAAACGCCGTTTGGACGCAAAGTTTGCACCGCACTTCACGACGTGTCGTTTACTATCATTGGGGCCGCGGGTCATTAAAACGAATCGCACGCGACCCACTAGAGTTATATCGTGCGATAAAATATATTATTATTGCATAGGTATATACCATATACCTGTGTACTATAATATATAGTACTGCTGCTGCTGCTGCTGCTGCAGTTGGGCGCCTGCGGGGGAGACTTTCGGGTAATGGATGTGTAGCCGAAAATCGTTCCGGATCGAAATGGCACTTAAACGAGACGCGCGAGGATCAACTTGGACGTACCTAGAAGTTTGAAATATAACAGTATACCTAGGTACTGTGTAATACGAATAATGGGTTTCCCGACGAAAACCGATCGAATTAATTTCGTTCTGCTGCAGACGCGACCACGTCGTGTGCCGCAGTGTATCGTTTTATTATTAGGTACCGTTATGGAGGTGAGAAACGAATCGATATGAGACGAAAAAAAAAATAAAAATAATAAACCCACCTACCTATAATAGTGAAAAGTGTAAACTATTCCTACTCAACTACGTCTGATGTATGGAACTGTCATGTTATCCATGGTACCGGATGGTGACATGTGCGATCTATGGTTCATGTGGGTACAACGCTGGTAACTTATTGAGGTACCTTATTATGGCGACCTGGTAATAAGTAAATCATTTTGATCGTAATTGTGAAAACAATTCTATCGTCATTATAGGTAGGTACCCATATTGACGGTGGTAAATAAGTGGCATACACGACTTTGAACTGACTTGGATTTACACAGTTGAAAGTAAAAAAAAAAATAAAAAACAAACCCATACTGAAAAGTGTAAATTATTTCAGTCGACCAAGTTACCAGTACCGGTCTTTAAATGTCAATAAAATTGTGTTTGGTGGGTAAAAATGCTTGAGACAAACCTCCTCACATTTTGTTACAATATCAGTTTAAAAATATTTAAAATTTTAGTTCAAATTTCGTCAAAATTTATCATAATATAAAAAATTTACAAATTATTTTGCAGCTATAAATTTATAACATTTTCCATTTTTACAGGTAAAGATTAAAAATGTAAAGTAAGATTCCACGTAAGTATAGTTAATAACAAAAAAATCTAAAAAAATATAGAAATACAGTTTTTTTTTTTTTATAGTTATTTAATGTTTAAGATTGTACAAAAATAGAGATTCAAACGAAGTAGAAAGATTTTAATTTCGTGTTATATTTTAAAAATATTATTCATGGGTGCTTGAAGTTTCCAAAGTATATTATTACATACAAATAATATTAATTCAACATAATAATATAAATATTATATTATAATATATCCTTGGCCGACAAACCGTCTCCCCTCAGAGTCGTTTATCGTATACAATGATATTATTAGGTATATAATTGAATTGAAATCTAACACCACTGTACAGCAGAGCGACACCCACTTATCAGTTTTTAAGTATTGTGTTGTCTTACAAAATATTTTTGTAATATTATGCAAAAGTTAACGAAAAAAATTAAAAAAACATTTCGTTTTAAAGTCAGACGTAATTATTCGTGGATTAAAATTCGCGTTTCTAATTAAAAATTAAGGAAAAACAAATTAATTTACGATATTAATATTATAATCGAGTAAAGTTACAAAACACACAGTAGGTACATTCTCTATCGTCAGCATAATATTTATCGCTGTTTTAGCGCCGTTGTGCTTATATCGCCGTTTGCAAAAATCGTGTATCGCTCGCCCTAAAACATGTTGTCGGCATTGAAAAAAAAAAAAAAACCACTTTGTTAAACGTTCGTTAATGTGCTGTTACTCGCCCCCCAACGCGATAACAATTCAAAATATTCAAATCGCCGATTAAGTGGGTCGTGGTGTAGTTATGGAAATTCGTTTTCCCGTTTTCAAACGATAAGGTAGGTATTTATAAGTATACAAAAAACTTTGTCGGAACAAATCCTCCTAAAGTTCTACCGATAGTCCCCTCGCACGTCACGACACAATTAACGAGTGCAAAACATATAATACTATTATTATATTGTTATTTTGACGGAAAAGTGTCGTCGTTTTCGTCGTCCGACAAGTCGGACACGACGGAAAAAAGTACCCACCCAATAATAAAGTTTGATAATAATCAGGACTTGATACCGATATTGGATACCGATTTTGAATACCTGTATAAACCGTTCAAAACCAGAATCGATACCAAAACCGAAAACAAAATCAAAATCCAAATCCAAAAAGGTGGGCAAGTGGGTGTCGCTCTGCTTTACAGTAGGTTACAAGTGGGTCACTGTATAATGGATGGTATTACATTTGAATTCAATGATATATTATATCATTGTATAAGAAAAACGATTCTGAGCGGAGACGGTATGTCAGTCTAGGTATAAGACATTAAATACCTATCTATGGTATTAAATTATATGGAATTTATGAATAAATTATTCATTGCCCCTTGTTTGCCCAAATTTAATTTGACTTTCTTATAGACATTTTTTTGTTGATAAAGGTAGATAACCTTATAAGGAATCATGTATCACGTTTTAAAATCTTAGATTTAAAAAGAAAAATTTTTACGAATTCTTAACTACTCAAAATAATTTGCTAATATTTTCATGATTTTTCCATATTTTGTCAATTTTTGAACTTTAAATGCTTATAAAAAAAAAAATTGTGACTAAGGATTCTTAATATTTTTCATCTGCCTTTGAAACAATATACTAGGAGGCTTCTATTAATTTTTTTTTTTTTTATTAGTTTTTTCAACCAACAAATAAAATTTTATTGATATTTAAAAAAAAAAACTAAAAACAAATTGAAAATGAAAATGTCCCTAAACAGTTCAAAATAAATCAAAATATTTTGAAAATGTTATCGTGTATAGAAAATGCAAATATAAACAACCAGTGAAAATTTCATGTATATGCGTTCATTTGTTTTAAAGTTAAACCAAAAACCAAAATCGATTTTTTGGAAAACTGATTTTGCGTAAAAATTCCCGTTTTTCCTTAATTTTTATGTTGTTTTTCCCGGCGCTTGTGAAAACTACTAGGAAATTTTTACTTATGACCAACCAAAATACCAATTATATTCACTTTCCTTTCAGAAAAGCTACTTTACAAGCACTTTTACTGTCCTAAAACGTGATGACAGACACAAAAAAAAAAAAAAAAACACACATATCTGTAAAATCAATACATTCATCGTTTCACTGAGAATCTAAAATATAAAAACCGAAATCAAAATCGGAAAAATTAAATACCGAAATCGAAATCTGAAAAAAAAATTACGGTTTCGAGCCTCCCGATAGTAATATATTATAACTATCTACCCTCGTGATGACGTCGATAACGTCGTGTGTTATTATTATTGTACGGAAAATATGGTTTTGCGGTTTGTCGTTGTTATTAAATATTCGAATAATAATAATGATAGTAAAAAAAAAAAAAACGTACGTTGATATTGTTATTTATCGCGTTACGAACAGAGTGGCTATGTATATTATAATAATATTATGGGTATAGTCGTAGTGAAATAATACAGTAATTCACAGCCATACAGACTGCCAGGAAATAATAATATAGTGGCCTTAGTATAAATTTACTATATCGCGTATGAAATGGTGAAATGCGCTGTGTACCACCGTTTGTACAAAATATATTAATACGTTTCCCCGGTCGTTGTACTCGTATCGTATACCGCGGTATGCGTTTGTTGAAAAGTGAAAATTTCGTGTCGGCTGTTGCGGTTATTACTTCATATTTTATAACAATATATACCTACCTACTCGTGTGCACGCATATTTCAGGTGGGTTTGTGTGGGTTGTCGCGAGTTGTGAAGTTCGTAACTTGGGACGAAGTTATTTAATATTTAAGCGGAGAATAAAGATTTCAGTAATTTTTCTCAATTTGCTAATTTTGTTGATCAAGAAAAATATTGTTGTAACGTTAAATGTTGACTGACAGACCGTCTCCACTCAGAACCGATTTTCGCACACGACGATAATATTATATTGAAATATTATGATGTCAAATTTGACTGATTTAACGTCTTTCATTACAGTGAGTTCAGGGTAGCAGTGTTTTAAACATCTGTTTGAAACGTTTAAAACAGATCTTTAGAATGAACGCTTTATTTAAGACAAAAAAAAAAAAAAAAAAAACAGAAAATTTAATTCTATATTTTAAATAAATTATAAGTTATATAAATTGTAACTGTTCCGTCAGAGATTATTCGTATGAACTATGAATTGATAAGAATTAACAACAATATTGACTGTTTGACTAGTATTGTAATTTGTAGTATATAATTATTATATATATTATATATTAAATAATTATTATTTATTATTAATATATAATTAGTCTATACAAAATTAAAATATACATGTTTTAAACTTTGTTATTTCTATTTAGTTTTAGTACTTATTTTTTGAAAAATACCTATTATATTATTTTAAATTTTTAACTCATTACAGATTGGTTAATGGTAATTACTATTAATTATTATTTATTATTGACTCATTATTATTAATATATAATTAGCTTATGCAAAATTAAAATATATACAAGTTTTAAACTATGTTATTTCTTTTTAGTGATAGAGACTAAAGTGCCTAGTACTTAGAGTTGGTGTACTTATTACAATTTACAATTTACAGATAAAACCAACAAACATTTTTTAAATTTGTTGTTACTATTGTTATAGACTTTCCTAATTCCCCGAACCTGAAGTAAAAAAAGGATTTCCTATTTTAATAAATGTTTATGGTTTAAACTTTAAAAAAAATCCATGTAGACGAAAACAACATTTTTAACAAAAAAAGGAGCTTAGAACAATGTATAAAACACTAAAAAAAAATCGTTTTTAACAAAATTAACATCGTTTAAAACATTTTAAACGTTTTTTTGCAAACCCTGACAGTGATCCACTTTTTTAAAATGCATTTCAAAACTATCGGAAACTTTAGATTTTTACCTCAAAGCAACAATTAGATTCACTTTTCCAAAGTAACTGAAGTCGAAAATAATTAACGTAGTGAAATAATACAATAATATTCACAGCTACAGACTGCCGGAAATAATAGTAATAATATCATAGTATCCTTGGTAAATTTATGATATCGTATAAAATGTAAACTTCTCTGGGTACGACAGTGCGTATAAAATATATATTAATACTTTTCCCGGTCGTGACATATACCGTGGTATGCGTTTGTCGAAAAGTGAAAATTTTGTGTTGGCTGCAGCGGTTATCACTTCATAACCTACCTACGAGTGGGCATGCATATTTCATGAAATATTAGGTAGGTGTGTGTAGGTTGTCGCGAGTTGTGATTCGTAACACTATACAGGGTGATTCACCATCGTTTTCTGAATTTCGGAATTTTCTAGTAAGATTATTATTATGGATTTATGAATATCATGTATTTATGCGACCAAAATATGACGTGTTGAAAACTCATAATTAACGAATTTTCATCAAAAAGTGTTTGATATTTTGTTGTCGATCAAAAACAAAGACAGAAAATCACCAGGTGGAACGTCCTTAACTTATTTCAAAAAAATAATATAATCCTAGTTGAAATAATATAAGAATTCTATAAAATAATTCTGCAAGTCAATAAACAATTCTACTAATTTGGTTAGAAACTATTTTTATAAAGATTCATTGAATTTCCGATGCATATAAATACCTACAGTATAATATCTTTAGAAATCACAATGACCCTGAGCTATTGAAAGTATCCCAGTTACAAGTGAGACCACGAAACATATTATATCACTGCCGGCTGGTCGAGAGCATATCGACTTTTCAGAAATTTAAAATAAAAATTATTTGATACTCCGATAACATATCATGGTATTTCGTCCTAATACGTTTTATCAAGAAATAAGTTAAAAATTATAATAGGGTAACAGTCTAAACACTGTCAAACGATTCTAAAAATGTGTGAGAAAAGAAAGGAATCAGTTATTGTGAAAAATGTAAAAATACATAAACTCGAATATAGCTCAAATAGTTGAAAATCACACGAAACGAATTCATCACTTGACATTAATTAATTTATAAAGTCAATGGGAAGATACGTATAAGTATTTGTGCCCTACTAACGACCTTATATTTTTCATGCACTTAGATTGTATGTAAAACTTGAAAATGTGTGTCCTGTACTCATGTGGCCCAACTTTTTTGTTTTCAAATAAAAGCCACCCTTTCGTCCTGTAAAAATGTAAGTAGAAGGTTTCTATATGTATCTAATTAAAAATTCGAACGAGTTGTTTTTGAGCTGTTCAACTTTGTGTACCAATTATAACAGGTCCATGACAACTTGAGTAATTATTACAACTCGTGAAAACGTCCGAATACAATAATTATAAATAATAATTTCGTCTGATTTATATTATTGTAAGACAATTTTTTAGTACAATATCTGAGGCGTATTATCCTTAGTAATATATAGATACATATTAACAAATCAGAAATTTTGAAGACATCGAACTTTAATTTAGAAACATATTGATATTTAAAAAAAAAAATCATCTGCTTGACATAATTTACATTAACGCTGTTTGGTTGTAATTTGTAAATGCTAATTTTGATATTAATCTAGTCCTTTATATTTAAAAATTCCGAGCTACTGGGCTTCTGGGCTACAAGTCAGAGTATAATATAATAATGTTACGTCGAAAGAAGATGGTCTTTAAATGTTTAGGTCAAACATAATAATTTTAAATTATAATGAGAGAGAAATTAAAATCTCATTTCAGCGGGAACTTATCTATGTATTGATTTAGTATTCTTATAAAAGTTTATTGATATAAAGGTCGTGTATCGTTTTAGCAGGACCTGTGACAACGTACGCACTTGAAAACGGTGGCCACCGATACAGTTAGATGAGAAGAGAAAAAATTAGCTTTTGTGGAAAGAAAATTCCTTTGGAAGGCAAGCGGAGAGAAAAAAATGACGAGATTTAAGTTCGTATGGAATTCGATCGAAACACAGAAGTACCTAGAAAAACTTTTTTGAAAACCATATATAATATATACAAGCCACCGAGCTGGCTTGGAGGCCACATAATAGGGGACAAATCAATAACAAATTACGTCCTAAACTGGATCCCCAGAGGGAAGATGCCGACGGGAGGACCAAAGCAAAGATGGATCGATAAAATCAAAAAGGAGTAGATATAGGTAGCTCAGAACGGAGAAAAATTAAAGAAAGTTTTTATTCGAAGTTATCGCCATCGATTGCCTCTAAATCTGAATGGATAATACGGATAACAATAATAATTGATTAATAATTAATATATTATTGTGATAACATTTTTCTCATATTTATGTTTATCAGTGGTTCTTACTTTTTTATGAATATCATCCTAACTATATATTATTCTACTTTTCACAAGACATTATGTTTCTTTGTAGGTATCCTCAATTATTAACATTACGATTATTGGTTGTTAAGCAATACCATTGATTTATCTAGGCTTAGGACTGTAATATGACTAATATGACTTATACTTATGAGTTGTGAGTTTATGACTCGATATCATGATCAATTTGTACATAATTTTAAACGGGCCGGGCCCAAGTATATGAGCAGCGTGACAAAAACAATTAAAATGATAAATGTGAAATATAAAGATTAACAACTAATAATAGATTAGTATAGTAGTAGTGAAATACTAAAAGTAAAATCACAATAAGTTTTGAACGAGTGAAAGTTTGGAGAGACGAAAAAATCAATATTTAATTCATTAGCGAATTGCATTATTCTGCTAATGAGAGAGAGTTGTTAGCGAAGTTCGTTACTTGCATTTTCATATAAAATGTATTTTTATTTCGAGTGCTACGTGTAAGGACATGAAAGGACACGAGCAATCTCTACTAATCGCAAACGACAAAGTTACATTGTTTTCAGGTTGAGAACGGACGTGGGAGGGGAGTTCGAAGAGTGAGGATCCCTAGGTATGATGTATGATTCGTATAATATGAGAGGAAGTGAAAATCAACATTTTTGCTGAATTTTTTCCAATTTCGATTGGAATGAAATATGAAAATATGTGAGGGACCTTTTTCTGGAAGCTGCTAACATTACATTTTGAAGAAAAAAAATAAAATTACTGAAAATTCTCCGGTTTTGATAAGTTACCCTAAAAGATTATTACAAGTAATTCGAAAACACTACAAATACCGTTCGACGCGGTCTCCCGTCGACTGTGACTTTTTCTAAGTTTATTGCACAGACTTCTGAACTTGACAGTGTCATGGCAACTCGTCTGCACCAAGTAAACAAAAACGATAATAATAATATCAACGCGAGATAAAGGTCATATTATTCTTAGTCCAAAAATCAGAATACAAATAAACAGATTGGAATTTCATAGATCACTTGTGAGTACGACGACGGTTGTGATAATATATTTTTGAAAATAGAAAAATTCTAAAGGGAGATAAAATCTTTTGAATTATTATTTAATTGAAACGAGTTTCATACTGTTATGATATATTATTTTCTGTGGGCTGTGATAGGTATTATGTGATTGATTGATCGAATAATTTGTTCGAAATATTATCGAATTCGTATTACTGTTGAATATGTCGATTAAAAATATTAATAATTAAAAAACAAATAAATACAATTTGATATGATTTACAGAGACCTACTTAGGAATTTTGATGCCCGGGGATCATTTTTTGGTGAGTCCAACTTAACCTAAATTATAAATTCAGTTTTTTTTTAAATATCGTTTTTTTATATTCAATTTGTTTTTAAGATTATAAATGAATTACACCACAAGTCTACGAGTAATTGTTTAACTCGATTCGTATTAATACAAATCATATGACTGTATTACAGTAATATATGGGGGCACCTAATCATGTGGGATCCTGGGGCTGCAGCCCCCCTAACCCAACTATAAGTAAGCCCCTCCTGATAATCCGTGAACCTCGTCTTATACACAACTATTAAGCTACTCGGTGCTTGACGCTTGTCTTCGACTCGAATATTGCGATTTTTGCCCCCGACTGTATTTTATTGAACAACCGAAGGGGGGGGGGGTATACTCTGGTATTTCATAAGAGCTGATCAAATGGTTTTCCGCGCATTTAAATAATTAAAAATAATAATATTATGGTATAACGATACCACGGCAACCCGGATAGGCAATTTCACAACACGCGTACACGATGGTATAATTTTCATAAAACAATTTTTTTTTCGCCGTGGTATAACATTATTATGCATTTCGATAAATACAACAATGTTATAATAATAATAATAATAATAATAATGATTGCGAAAAAATGTGATTACGAAAATGCCGGCCACGCACATATACGAATTACTGCACAGCTCAGTATAAATAAAGCGATAAAAAATAATTAACGACGAATCACGTGCAAATATGCGCCGTATTATACAATGTATGCCATTTATATATTATTATAATATGATAGCTATGCATTTTATCGCACTGCGAAATTCCACCGACTAAAATATAATAATGAACCATGTCAATAATAGAATATTTATCCTCTTTTTTTTTTTTTTTTGCCGACTATCTAAAAATGTTTTTCAAACGATTTTTTTTTTTACTTGTGTGTTTTTACCTCAATTTTTAGTAATTCGTCGTTTGTATATTATTATATTTTTTACATTATACGTTATGTGGAGATTGGGGCGATTCGAGGAAGTGAAAAAATAAATATTTATCATATTATTATTGTGATAATGATAGGTAATGGTAGATTGATCGATGATTGATCTAAAGGAGCTCAAATCGTACAACGGTACAAGGAAAACGGAAGTGTTCAAAACGATAAGAAGTGTCGCAATTAATTTTCGATTCGGAACAATAATTGATTGTGGCATTTGTAACGATATTTTTTTATGTTGACACTTTTGCGGGTAATTTATTAAGCAATGCACTTAATACACAATAGTTGTACAAAGTAAAAAAAAAAATGTCTGCACAGATGTTATTCGGTTTTATATATTTTTTTGATATTTAAAATGTTTCACGCAACAGAAAGATGAAAAAAAAAAACACGAACGACGTTGAAATCGTTTTGTAATTCGACGAACAATTCAATGAGTCATTTACTTAAAAATCAGAAAGCATACCGTAAAATGATTAAAATATTATATTTTATAATATTCATAACTTAACAACGAGCACTGTGTATTTTGGTTTTTTTTATTCGATTCTGTTTCTCAACCATTAAAAGTACAAAATATAACCTCAACCAAAATTACTGTCGTTCGGACGAATATGGAAAATATTAATATACTTAACTATTCTTCGAATGAAAACAGGCGTGGTTAAGATATTATTAAAAAGTATTTGGAAAAAGCATTTCAAATACTTCAATTTTTCGAAAATGTCATTAAAAAAATATCTCGTATACTTTCAGAAATTAATATAATATTTTTTTATGATGTAAATTTTTGAAATCGAATTGAATTCTTCACGTCATAAATGGTTTTTTCTCGAGGTATTAAAATTATTATTTTAGTATTATTAGTGCCAAAATACCAAAGACATTATATTAACTGTAATTGATAAATATAAATAACACAAGTGTTATAAATACAAATTCATTGGTTTAGTTTACTTAACAATGTTATCATTGAATGTTTCAAGTGTGTCACGTGATGTGTGAGACATCTATAATATAACCGAGTAAGGTACGCAGCATTGAATTATGATTAATTACTTATTATTAACCAACTATAGGTGCAATAAGTAAAAAAAAAACAACTCAATAATTATCTTGGTTTGTTTTCATGACTCGTGTTACATTCCATTTTTGGGAATTTTATGCATGGGTAAAAAATAATATTACTTTGAACCAAAACCAAAAATACATTTCAATAGTAAGACTACAATAATATACGTAATACGATTATGTTTTTGATTTAAAATGTGAGTAATATTGTAATGTTTTCCAGGAAAACACGAGGACAAATATTATATCGTAATAAAAAAAAAATGGGTTTTTTTTTTTTTTAATATTAATAAAATAGGTACTCGTAGAAAGCACTCTAAACAGTATTGGGATTACTTCCGAAGAAACGAAAAGTCTTCAGAAAAGGTACTACTCGTGTCTGTTGTAGTATGAAACCGACAGCATTATTACATAAGTACGTGCGTAGTCAGAAAGGGCTATTTTCGGACACCGATCAAATATACATTTATGTAATATTGTCCACACAAGTGCTGGTGACGGTTGTACCAAAGTCGTCGCTGAAAATTGTGCAAAGTTGTCTGCGCGCAGTGTTCGGAAAACGAGTGGGTAACGTTATTGAAAATAAAAACCGATCGACCCGAAAGTCGTAAAAATAACGAACCAAGCCAAAGCTCAGCCAGGTGGTGTCTTTTTGGAAATTTAAAATTACCCCACTACTTATAAATACACTATAAATACACTACAATCAATTCGCAGGTACCCGTTGGATGATTTAGATAGGAGTAGGGTTCTGAAATTGTATGAAATTTATTTTTGTGAAATAACTCATGAAATATTTCATATGATGAAAATTAAAAAAAACAACCAATTTTAATTTAAAACTATAGTAGAAAGTACAGCAAACACTTCTACTTTTTCAAGTGTTCATTAAAAATATTATAGAAGTATTTCTTACAAAGTGCGCATTATACAAATCACATAATAATTATTTATCTTATATAATATGTACGTAAATAATATTTTCTTTATGGCTCCACCGGGAATTAAATACTGATAATAATTAGAGCTGGGATTTCGATGCACTCGCCTGGTCACAAATCCAAATAATATGCACCTAATTTTGAATGAGAACAAGCAGAACATATTTTATTTTGCATTTTTTTGCATTTTGTGATAATTTTTGATTTTAACGTCATTTTCTTCATTTTTAGTGCATTATTTAAGTTTTTGGGTCGAAAATTCAAACTTGAAATTTCATTTTAAGATATTACACGATAACCCGAGTCTTATACATATTTATATACTTTTATCCAAAAAAAAATTATTAGGTTTGAAATTCTGTACTTTATCTACAAAAGTGTACACAAATTAACAAAAGATCTTTTTTATTCGAAAATCTTAAACAACCTCTGGTGATTCGATGTAACAGTTCAGTATGTACAGTTAAATTAATATATAATCCAAATCTATCGAAATGGTTAGAATAGTATAAGGAAATTCTGAAGATTAACCTATTTACAAATTATTTTTATCACTTTTTTATATCTTATATTTTACAATTTATTAGAAATAAAAACAATTCACATGCATTTTTTTAGTGCATTATTTGGATTTTTTCAGGCATTAAAGCTTTCTCTTAAGGGCAATTTTTAGGGTTTTATAGGGCATTGAATTCCCAGCCCTACTGACAATCAATAATCAACTGATATGAAATCAGTATAATCCATCTAGTAGTACCATTTAGTGATGAAATATACAAAAAAAAACAGTTTAAAAAAAATTAAATTAAATATTTTTCTATATTTCGTTGAAATATTTATAAAAGAGTGAAAGTTTCAAGTTTGAAACATTTTAAAGTGAAAATTTCATGTGAAATATTTCATACTCATAACCCTAGATATAAGTGAATAGAACTGAGACTGAAAGAAACTGTTCTGGAACCGTATAGGTATTTAAATATGTTTTTTCAATAATCGTTAAGTCTCATACTAAATCGATACATATTAAGTAATAAAACATCAATTCTTTGTAGAGAATATTATAAAACATTTTCATAATAAAATGATGCACTTTTTTGTTCACAAGTGAAAGTGGAGCAATATGGCATTATGCAACCGTGGAAATGTTCAATTTAAATTTTCAATTTTTAAACTAGTCTCTACCATCTATGTAGAATGGATTTTTAACTCGGCCTGCCATAAGTCGAGAGCGCATACAATAAAACGCTTTTCTTAAGTATTCAGACTTCAGAGCCATAAAAGTTGTCATATCATAACGCATGTGATGAGATTCGTGAGACTTTTCAACATCACCGTCAGACAACGTTGATAATAATACTATGGCGAACTTTAGGACAGTTATATTGCTAAATGGGCCCAAAGGTCAGCGATTGACTACGTTGAATATCATCGATTGAGCGAATTAATGACCTGCACCAGATTTGTCGATTTTATAAGAAAGAAAAATATCAGTTCCTGTGTTGTCGATACACATCTTTTATGATTATTGTTACGTTTGTTTCACTTTAATTAAGTAGTTTTTTTGTCGGTACCCACTTTTAACTGCAAAACAACAAACAAGCGATACATCGACCAAAATATTTGAGATAGGTGGACAGGTGGTGTTATTGTGTCAATTCAGTGTAGATAGCCGGTGGTGCTACAAAAAAATAAAACTATTTATCTCGTTTTATTCAAACTACAGCACTTATACGTCAAGCTATCTGAACAAAGCATCACGAACAACATTGTCTATTCCTTACAAGTTGATAACACAGCATAACCTATATAAACTGGTGTTTTAAAATCGCATAAAACTTATTTTATTGAAATATTTCGTTTATGCATAGATAATAAATAATAATGGATAGGCCGTTAGCCTTCCATAAACGCGTTTCTAAGCTATGGTTCAATATATTGTTTATACCATGAACAAGTAATTTTTATTTTATGTTTTTGTTTAAAAAAGAATATAAATTATTTAAAATTAATAATTATTGTACATTTCATAGCAGTAAATAATATTTATTTGATAACAATTATTAGTGGATAGTGATAAGTCAAAATGGTTACTACTGGTTACAATGGTATAGATGGGACATGTACCGAAACTTCGGTAACGCTGCCCCATGGGTGTTTAGTATTGGGATGGTCAATCCATCATATATTATCTATACATTTATGTGAAAATTAAAAGTAAAACAAAATTGAAAATATAATAATGTCTAAAATGTTAAAGGTGGTCATAAATTCGAAGTGAGAGAATATAGTTTTAAGTTGGTTTATTGTTTCAAAAACCGATAAATAATTAATGAACAATAGTCAATAGGACCCAATTGATAAGTGGTACATTAACCGATAATATTATAATACCATTTATATCCATTAACATAAATATAGTAAAAGTCGGAAGCCATTTTGATAAGTAGTCAACTTTTTTTGCTAATAATTAATTCTATTCGTGTATAACCGAACAAGTTTAAAATAAAATAATATTTTCCATAATTTAATTGATACGTCTCAAGAGGAGTTCAATTTTCAAGTGAAATATTTCAAATTCAGAACCTCAATCCCAGATTGAATCCTATTTAAAAACTTTGGCGATACACCTAAAATATGAGATTAACAATACGTTTATTTTAGTATTACTTATGGATAAAACCAAAAATATTATGATTGATTACCATTTTTTTTTATAGAAGCCTGCTATAATAAATAATAATATAATATGAGTTAATTTAAACGGTTACGTATTATTAAAATTAAATTGTCGTGTAAAAACCAATAGCAATTGACAATTGATGTATTCAACGTTGGTAATGTGTAAAAAAATTTGGACGAAAAATGGAGTCCTTTACCAATGATAACAGCCGGCCAACAGAAAACGTTCACCGAAATGGCCACACTCTTACACATAAAGGCTTTCTACCTATCTGCATTTTACTCCATATTATACAATAATAATATCGTAGTCGTCGTTAGGGTGAAGAGTGTGATTGATATTTCAATTTTCGGAAAAATTGAAACATAATATTATTGAAAAGGGTCGTTCGTTAAAATTGTGTAATAATATAAGTACCTATATGACGTTTCAAGGAGGCCTAAAATGTCAAGCAGCTAGATGGTCACATCGACCAAATGTAACCACTACTTATGAGTTCTAACATGTTTAAATTATAACTAAAACGCATTCCAGTCTTCGATAAAGTTATGATTATTATTTGGTTGTCTTTTCGTGAGTTATCAACATGCTCTTCTATGAGTATTGCATAAATGTAATACCTCTGATATATTATAATATACAATTTAATATTTTAAACATTTGAAATTTAAGTATTTTTAACTACAATACTATTATATATGTTATATGCTTAGCATACAGGATTACAATATATTATTATAAACACAGTAATACAACGACTTGAGCCATAAACATTTACTATAATAGTTACAAAGAACTATGAAAATGTTTAAGTACCTATCGAGTTTGAAGTGTAGTTTTGTAATATTAAAATATTGTATTTTATGGTATAATCATTGGCGAAGACATATTTAGCTGCAAAATGAAAATAATTATGTCTTTTAGCATTTCAAATTGTTTAAAAAAATAATGAGTTCATAGTTGTATGTAACTACTTTTCATGTAATATCCATCGTAATATTGTAACTAAAGTTACTAAAAAATAAGTAGCTTAAAATCCAAAGACCAAATATTTCATGAAATTTTAGCACCTAAATAATTGTTGCCTTGGATAACATTAAAAAATATAATAAAGTCGAAAGCTACTTTATTTGTACCGTTTTGGTGTAAAAAAAAAAAATAAATACAATCAAAATCGAGCCCAACTGATACGAACACAAAATATATTGTCAACAATAATATAATATGTTACTTATTATTGTTTTCGTCGATCTATCTTTTGACGAAATGTTTTTTTTTCACCAACGACTTTTCGTCGTCGTCGTCGTCGTCCCTTTATACCAAGTATAAGTTATACGGTTGAGACCTATGCGGTCCTAAAATAATTTAATATAAGGCTAACATGTTTAAATTATAACTAAAACCTCATTCCAGTCTTCGATAAAATTATTATTATTTTTTGGTAGTTTTTTCTTGAGTTATTAATGCGCTCTTTTATGCGTATCGCATACATGTAATGCCTATTTATTACAATGTAAAATTTAAGTATTTTTACCTACAATACTATAAAATATGTTATATGCTTAACGTACTAAATTACAATATAATGTAAACACAATAATACAACGACTTGAGGCATAAACATTCACTGTGATAGTTACAAAGAACTATGAAAATAAAACGTAAAATAGAACGTTAAAAAAATATGATAAAGTCGAAAGCGACTTTATTCGTACCGTTTGGGTGTAAAAAACAAAATAAATACAATTAAAATCTAATCCAACTGATACGAACACAAAATATATTGTCAACAATAATATAATATGTTACTTCTTATTGTTTTCGTCCATCTATCTTTTGACGAAATGTTTTTTTTTCACCAACGACTTTTCGTCGTCGTCCCTTTATACCGAGTATAAGTTATACGGTTGAGACCGATGAGGCCCTACATTAATATAGTATACGGCTTTTGAATATGGATTGTTGCGAAAACTATAGAAAATTTGCTTGAACTTTTTACACACTAAATGTGCAGCAATGCCAAGAAGACGTGGACAGTTAAACTTTAATTAAATACTCGAAAACCAATTTGAAAATGTGTACCCCTACCTGCTGTAATATATACCTTGTGCTGACCTACATAACTTTCGAGTTTTCAACAAATCAATTAAATATAAAATAATGAAATGTCTATGCACGTGACGCTTATTAATTAATAATATTTAGAACCTACCTACCTGCTACGAAATAATATAAGACTCGAATAACAATTCAACAACGGTAATCAAATTGTCCGGTGCCTGCTACAAATGTTTTAACAATATTACAAATCTAAATGAACTTTAAAAACGAAGAGGTCAAAACGATTGATAGTGTTCCTTTTTTTCTATTAAAACGATTTATTTTATTAAATCAATTGTTGAACGAAAAACGGACGGACAATTTCCACTTATAAAACAATATGGTTCACATTTTATAGTTGTTTTAATTTTGGCTTATACCATTGAACGCGTTTGTTTAGGTTTTTGTCATGGGGGGGATGATATGATTTTATCCAGCACCCCGCTTTTAAAGCTAGAGGCCTAAAGGGGGGGGGTTTGATACCGTGATTTTCTGTTTTTTGTCTTACACACGAGTGACATAGTATTTTAGACGTGTTGGTTGCCAAACATTTCAATTGATCTATTGCAGCGATAAGAACTCTGAAAACAGATTTGACTTTTTCGTCAAGTCTACTTGAAATCGATTTGCTCGGGTGTTTGATATCATCTCACAAATCCCTAAAAATGTCATATTAAAAAAGAGTATTTAAACATTTTTTTATTTTTATTTTTTGAGAAGTTAAAATCAAAAATGTGGGGACATCGATTTCAAGTAGACCTGACGGGCGAAATTCAAATCCTAATTTTAGAACCCTTATCGCTTCATTATTATATCAATTGGTATGTTTGGCGAACAACCAGTCTAAAATGTCACGTGTATGTTAGACAAAAACAGAAAATCCCACACATCGAAAATGTTTGTGCATATTATATACAGCCTATGGGGGGATTGATCACCTTGATGCCCCCCCCGTAAATACTACACTGTTTGTCCTAACCATTTAACTGCTTTCAATCTAAAAATGTCTTAATATTTTGATGAACACGCATGTCGAAAAGAAAATATGTCGACGGAACAATATCGATAATAATAAAAAATTATAAAACTATTTTAGATAATATATTATAGATTCGTTATTCGAAGGGTTTTATACAGAGAAACCCGCGAAAACTCAGAACGTGATTTTTTATTTTTATTTTAAGAACCCCGTTAAAAAACACAAATTAAGATGTGGTTTTCGAAAATACAGTGTCCAGAGGCCGATCGAGTTATTTTTTGTTTTTTTTTTTTTTTTTATCTCGATGACGATTTGAAAATAATTAAACACAATATCACATTGATGAAAACCGTTTGCTTTTACGTGAAAATTACCTTTTAGATTATATAAAAAAAAAAAAATTGAAAGTAGGAGTTGGCCCGGTGAGTGCGTGCTCTGATTTACATCAGGTGACTGACTGTAGGTCAGGTGAGTCACTGTAATTAATGTGTTAAATTTTAATTCAATGATGATTGTATACGGCAAACGATCCTTAACGGAGATGGTCTGTCGGCTTAAAATATTGTCGAGGACATTATTTTATAGGATATTATTATTTCTATTAAAGTACCTAATGCGTTTTACTATAATTAGACATTGCACTTATAGTGATACAGTGGGTTGAGTTATTTTTCGCCAAGAAAATTGCATTTGGAAATGTCATTGTGTGTATAAAATTGAATAATATACTTTACAAGTTTCGTGTAGGTACTCAAAAATAGGATAAACTTTTATTTCTTTGTTAGAGTTAGAAATTATTTTAAATTTTCAAACGTTAGACACGAAAATATAAATATGTTTATGAAATTCTAACTACGAAATAATTTGCACCTTTTCACGAAAATTCTCATTTATTCCCCCCCTCCCCCCACCACCAATGACTAACTATATTATTCACTTTTCACCTGAAGTGGAAAATCGGTGGTTCATACTGCCCCAAACAGTGATGAAAGAAATAACAAAAACCACACATCATCGTGAAAGCAGTACGTCCTTTCAGTTTGATCAAAACCTTAAATTACCGGAGACATAAATTTAGTCATGAGTTATTTACCATTGGGTTTCCGAAAAATCAAAATAATACAAATTTCAAAACGTGACATTTATAGAATTTTGAATCCATACACAACAATTGTATCATACGCTTGTCGAAAATTTAAATGTCCAAGCTTTGTCCACCCTTCCCCGATAACCCTTTAAACTCTCGACGTGTTGTTTGTTCGTCCCAGAACTGTCAATTACGAGTGAATAATATTTTCACTCGTCTAAAATCAAGTAAGAGCTTCGTAAATTGTACACAAATATTGGAAATCAGGACCCAGAAAGGATCTACGGATGGAAACTGTCCTCAGACAAGGAGACTTAGAAGTGGATGGTACCGACCGAATAGGGAATAATTTAGATTGGACAACTTGGAGAGCAATAAATAGACTAAGACCAGGGGTCGGGCCATCCAAAGAAAACCAAGTAAAATGGGGCAACATTCCTGAAGAGGGTACATATTATTGTGATTGTGGACAGTTTCAGACCATGTCCCACCTAATAAGGTGCCCAACTTCCTGCACAAGTGACGACATCATGTCAGCGATGAAGGAAGGAATAGAAGTCTCCAAGTTTTGGCAAGATAGTATCCACCTCATAACTCTCGACATAATCAAACTATGTTTTGAACAAATTAATTGTTTTATATTGTATTTATTTATTGTTTATTTATTACTATTGTTTGTTGGTTTGATTTATTTCATTCGTGTTTATTTATTTATTCAATGTTACCGACCCGTGGCTGTTAATTATAATTTAATTCTTTTTAATCCTAGTCGTATTTATATTATATACAAGGTTGCCTGACACGAAATAATAACAACAAAAACTGAACCAAAGAGTTAAATTAACAAGTAAAAAAATAACAAAAAACACACATCATCGTAAAATAAAAATACATTCTTTCGGTTTGATCAAAATCCTGAATTACCGGAGACAACTAAATTGATCAACACGAGTTATTTACGATTCGATTTCCGACAAATCAAAATAATACAAATTTCAAAACGTGACATTAGTAGACTTTCAAATCCATAAGCAACAATTTCAGTATAAATTTCAAAATCTCCACCCCCTCCCCCCCATAACCCTTTAATCTGCGTGTACAATATTATGTTTATTGTTTGATACTACTCTCGACGTGTTGTTTGTTCGTCGCAGAACTGTCAATTACGAGTGAAAATATGTGTCCGGCGAGGCGAAGAACAGTCAAATTTCAACACCGATGTCATAGTATTGCAGATGGTGTCGTCTCTACGATGGAATATATTTTATGTTACGGTCAAGCCCTTAACAGTAGCTGACTCTAAATTTAATTTAAATTGTGTATTCAAAAAACATAATTAGTCGGAATACGACTTAGATAATTATTACAATATAATATAAAATATTATATTTGTACGTCTGATGATTAAATGTCTACTGGTAATGGTTCTTGGAAAACACGTAGGTACCCCACGTGACAGAACTCTTAATTCGTGCTACCCACTGAATGCTATATTTTTTATTTCATTTTTTATCACTCTGATTATACTTATACCGTCAAAGGTGTATCCTTTGGCAATACAAACTCCTTCTTTCAAAGCGGTACGTCCTTTTTTATAATAATAAATTGTTATAAGCAGACGTTTTTTTTTTTTTACGACTCGGTGTATCTAAATCGAAATTCTATCGAGCATATAAGTAGTATCTGAGTTGTTAAGCTTTAAAATAAGGGTTTTGCGCTCAGGGGATGTTTGAGATAAACTGTTTATTCAGTTGACATAAAAAGTCACCGGAATCTTACGGTTTTGAAAACAGCACGGTAAAGTAATCAAAACAAAAAACAAACAAAACCGACCAACTTTTTTTCAAAAAAACTACTGCTTCCCTAGAATAAGTACTTTTCCCGAAAAATTTTAATTGGTAGGTACATAATAATTTATGTATATTATACCTATATAAGATGTATGTGTTGATACTATATTAAATTATGAAGTAAATAAACAAAATCAAAAGTAATGTATTTTTCTAATAAAATAAAATTTTTCTACAACTCAAATTTTTGTTAGCTTGAAAACATTTTCTTTTTCGTCCCTTACCGTTTCGAGTTGTCCACTGTAATTTAGGGCGTAAGCAACATTTTCATTTTTGTACAGGAACTAAAAAAAACCCTTTTAAAATCGAATATCTAATGGATTTTCATGAAAATAAGATGAGTAGTCATAAAAAAATAATTTCGAAAATACAATTACAGAATAAAAATGATATTTTTAATATTGTGTAACTTGTGTCGCTTACAATAAAATAAGTGTTCGAATATAGCTCAATGGTGCTTACACTTTTCACTTTTGGCGCTTACAATTAACATCTTGTCGTGTTGATTAGTGCATGGCGCTTATACTAGTCTTTCACTACTCCATGCAACCAAGTTGCAAGTTTTTTTCGAAATTAATGTGACTTAAGATCAATTTTGAAGTTATTTAAACGACATGTCGCTTTCGCCCAATCTTTAGATAGCAAAATGACCTTATTGGGTTTATATTGTCGCTTAGCCATTTCACAGATCGATGGGTTAGAATTTTAGAAAAATGTCGATACCAATATCTCATTTTCGCCAAAATTGTCGCTTACGCCCTTTCACCTAATAGGGCTCGATATGATAACTCTTGCATGTTGGTACCTACCTGTTTGTTTTTATCAAATCATCAAACCGGACGTGTTATAATAATAATAATATATGAACACTGACCCCGAAAATAATTACAATCTCAAGTTCGTCGAAAACACGTTTGAATAATATTCAAAACGAGTAGAATCAAACAATATAACATTTCGAACTTTATCAATTGTTCTCGTTTGATTAACCTGAGGTCTGGTCTGGCCGCCGCATATTCACCATAAATATATATATATTATTATATATTTCATAAATGTGTTTGCGTAGACGATAATAATAATAATAATAATAATAATGTCCCCTCGACCGCCGTATATCATCGGTAATCAGAGAAAACTGATATAACTATATCGGCAGTATTGGCGAATTTCCATCTAACTTTTTGACCACTAGCCAAATTAACCGTCGAGAGTAAGCATTTGCTGGGACGACTTTAACTGCGCCCATTGAATATAAACTACGAATACATTTTCTACGTTTTCGACTAATCGATTGCTCGTGCTCGTGGCAATTTATAGTCACCGTGTTATATCCACACATCTATACAAATTATATGAAACATATCTTTTTTTTTTTATTAAATAAACATCTTTATAAGATACGAATACATGATGTAAATATATACATTGATAAAGAATATATCTACTCCTGTAAGCCTAGGCTTGTGGTGGAGTAGAGCGGTTAGAGAATAATCGTACATAAATTATAAGAAATATAAAATTAAAATAATATTATACACAATTATAAAATAAAATAAAAATCTAAAGAAACATGATTTAGTACTTAAAAAATAAAAAATGTTTTACATATTTAAATATAGACTAACAAACATCGTTATATGCGGATTTCACTAAGAAATATTTAATTCTGAAAAAAGCGTATCAGTTATGATTTTTTTGTCATTTAAAAAGCCATAATGAAAGCTCTTTTTTGATAAAGTTGGCAACTGCTTAAAATAAGTTGGACCTAAATAATTTACAAACGAATCTTTGGAATAAATTCTTGAACGTCGAATTAAATAATTGCTAATATCAATCATGTATAATATTTTTAGATTCTGAGCGGAGCGAGGAAGCTAATATGACGTATAGTGGCAACACAATGGCGTTTATTTAAAATTTGGAAATTTTTTTTTGTCCTTTACGCTAAAATTCTATCAGACGGAGTGCTTCGATTTCACCATATATTACTGTATCATATCTTTTAGCAAATTGGATCAAGATTTTCTCATTTTCTCGGTTTTCACAATAGTTGTTTAACGCCAAGGAAAAAACCACCGACAAATTATGAAAAACAGCGATATTGAATTCAAATTTAATAGAATCCATTATATAGTGACCCACGTGTAACCTACTGCACAGCAGAGCGACATCCACTTACACGGTTTTTTTTTAGATTCTGAGTGAAACGATGAATGTATTGATTTTACAATGGTGTTTTTTTTTTTTTTAATTTTTTTTGTGCCTGTCATCACGTTTTAGGACAGTAAAAGTGCTTGGATTTTCTTCAACAGTATCTTTTCTGATAGGAAAGTGAATCTAGTTGGTACTTTAGGGGTCAAAAGTAAAAATTCCAGTAGTTTTCAAAAGCTCAGTCCTCAGTGAAAAACAAAAGAAAAATTAAGGAAAAACGAGAATTTATAAGCAAAATCTGTTTTCGAAAAAATCGATTTTGGTTTTTGGTGAACCTCTTAAGCAAATAACCTTAGGTGCATGGAATTTCGACTAAATGTTTATATTTGCATTTTCTATACACGATAACATTTTCAAAATATTTGGATTTATTTTGAACTGTTTAGGCACATTTTCATTTTTAATTTTTTTTAGTTTTTTTTTCTATAAATATCAATAAAATTTTATTTGTTGGTTAAAAAAACTTGAAAATTTAATAGAAGGCTCCTAGTATATTGTTTCAAAGGCAGATGAAAAATATTAAAAATCGTTAGTCACAGTTTTTTTTTATGAGCATTTAAAGTTCAAAAATTGATAAAATATGGAAAAATCACGAAAATTAGCAAATTATTTTGAGTTAAGAATTCGCAAAAATTTTTCTTTTTAAATCTAAGATTTGAAAATGTAATACAAGATTACTCATAAGTTTGTCTACCTTTATCAATAAAAAAATCTCTACCGGGCAGTCAAATTAAATTTTTATGAGCGTTTGAAATTCAAATTTTTACAACATTGGATGTTCACTCGATTTCTCATGTAGCGATTTCCTTATTTTGTTGTTATTCATAAACGAATGACTATAAATACATGAAAATTTCACTGAATGTTTATATTAGCATTTCCTATACACCATACAATTTTGAAAATATTTTGACTCTTTTTGAGCTGTTTACGGATATTTTCATTTTTCAATTGTTTTAGTTTTTTTTTCTATGAATATCAATAAAGTTTTATCTGTTGGGCCAAAAAGTGTAAAAATTTAATACAAGGCTCCTGATATATTGTTACAATAGCAGTTGAAAAATATTAAAAATACATAGCCACAGTTTTTTTTTATAAGCATTTAAAGATAAAATTTTGACAAAATTTATCAAATTTAAAATTGAATAATTATTTTGTAGTTAAAAATGTATAAAATGTTCAACTTTAAGGATTGAAAATTTAAAACAAGATTCCACGTAAGTATTTAATTCTGTTACCAAAAAGTCTAAAAAATACAGGAGCACAGTTTATTTTTGTATTCATTTTAAGTTCAAATTAACATAACCATAAAAAACCTAGAATAACTATTTTAGTTATTTTGTTGTGATTGTATAATATTATTTGTGGGTACTTGAAACTTCTAAAGTACACTATCATATATCTATGATAGTATCAGGGTTTGTTGTTTATGTATAACGCTTTATAAGTACTTAATGGATATTGTGATATGATTAATTTAGAATTTATTATAGGTACCTACCTATTATAGGTCAATTTTGTTAAATACCATAGATAAGTATAAAATATGTCTTTTACCTAGACTGACATACCGTCTCCGCTCATAATCGTTTTTCTTATTCAATGATATTATATCATTGAATTCAAATGTAATACTATCCATTTTACAGTGACCCACTTGTAACCTACTGTACAGCAGAGCACCTTTTTTTATTTTTTTTTTTTAACCGTCTGTATAAAATAATATTTTGGTAAATGGACAGTTTCCCCGATCATTGTCCCCCAGACTGTTTTTGGACTAGTATACCATATTCCTCCGACCATATTTTTAAAAAATATTTTTAATTTGAATTTGAATTTTTTTATCGAAAGTCTAATTTATTTCTCATGACAACAAGTCGAAAATATCTAGAAATCATTAAACATACTTTGATTTTATTTAGAAAAATAAATTTTAGTTCTTGTATCGTATAATATCTTGTAATGTCTGTATCGGAAAATGTATTAATGTTCTACTAAAAAACAGTCAAACAGAAATTATTGATTCAATAGCTGTATTATACCATGTGTACCGTTGTATACCGCATAAACCTCTAATGATACAAAACATTTTATACAGATGTGAACCTCTAATGATACAATACATTTTATACAGATGTATAATACCGACTCACATAATAATTAATAACGATTCATAAAACATATTGTTTTGATTATGAATTCTATTTGACAGTATAACAGCGTGATTAGTCATACCACTCTGCCCCCGACAACTCATCTCTGACTTTTATAATTAAAAGAACAACATAATTCGCAATTAGGTCATATAACATCACTGATTACACTTTTCCAGCAATACAAAAAATGTATCCTTTAAATCTTTAGAGGATTTTACTTTTTATTACTTCACTTTTTTAACACGATACATGATAATATGATGACCATTATCGTGGTACAGCACACAGGTATAGGTTAAAGAATACCGCGGTTTTGTTTTCCTCCTTCGCCGGGGCAGTGGCGCGTCGTTTAGGCGTAAAGGCGATTAAAATAATAATACGTTCAAAGGGTCAGGCGGATAACAACTACGGTTGACAGGTCGCGTACGGGTGAAAAAATATTATATTAAAGTAGAGATAAAATGAAAAAAATAAAACATACAAATTTCATTACGGCCATAATATTTGGATGTAAAATCTTCGGAGCGTGGAACCCGACCCCTAAGGGTTAAGTGCTCTAAACCATAAATCCGTTTTAAAAGGCGCACACATGTGATGCTGCGACGCTCTATTGATTATAATTATAATTTTAAAAATGTAGTGAAATTTGTTTTCTAGAAATATTAATCCGTGGCGGTTCGAAAGTCGGTAAATAGTTTTTGTATCGTCATCATCGTATAGGGTTGGAATATTCGCGTTTGGTTCGACTTTTACACCGACGAGGAAACGTTCGATGACGTTTTTCGGTTGTAGTTTATTTGCCATTAGTCCGGAGCACGATAACGGTTTTTTTTCGAACTACGAATTTGGCAAGCGAATAACATGTCCACTGCAGGAGACGCAAATGCCAAAAGTCGATTAGGATTTAAGTGCGTTTTCGAGAGCTGTTCGGAGGAACATTTTCCAAAACTTTTCGATCGAATTATTTTGTGCGTTACCAGTGTCAACTGCAGCAGCATAGCTACACCACAGAGGTATTTCGCCACACGGCGAACGAACATTTATTCAAACCGTTTCGAAAATGCTTTTTAAATATTTGATTTTCGTAGAGTTTGCTCGGGGCTAATGATGCGGACGAAATCGTCAATCGACGGGCGTTGTTGAGTCTTGCGAGATCACATTTTGAACTTACTGTACTTCGTAGCATTATACAGGGTGTCCCATAACTTTCAAATCTGCCTCCATTTTTTAAAAATTGTATTGGCAGCCATGTTCTTATCATTTCTAGTATCCGACTATTACTCCGATTTAATCAGTAGTTGTTGCTAATAGAAATGATAAGTTCACAGGGCTGCCAACAAAATGTTAAAAAAAATAGCGGCAGATTTAAAAGTTGTACCCTATATTATCGAAAAACAAGAATATTTCGAACCTCTGGCCGTAGTCTTTTTGATTTTTAGAACGTAATATTAGTATTATTATTATGGTTGGAAGGCGTGAGTGTCGTTCAAAGTCCCGGACGGCACTGTTTTTGGGAAATTTATGTGGCTGAACGCCCTCGGTGAAAAATTCCTAAGTAAGCCACAGGCGAGAGGGCTAAGTATCTAACCTAACAGATATATCGTTGCAGTAAAAAGGCACACACTGTCTGTTCACGCAATTTATATTTATATCGTTGGCTCACGTGTTTTACATTTTTTTGGTTATTTTTATTTTTTATTTTTCTATGTAGAAATAGCTTTCGGTTATTTGTATTAAATAAATTATTTACGGCAAAACGAATGGCCAGAGGGGATAAAGAAAAAAGAAAAAAAAACAAATAAATATATATATATTTTATGATAATGTATAATAATAAAGATCGATGCTCGGACATAGAGTGGTGTGTGTGTGAGACAGAGAGAGAGAGAGAGAGAGAGTGAGAGAGAGAGAAAAGTTCCATTATGTATTTTTCTCGGCGCCAAAGGGACCTCCTCTTAAAACGTTTCGATGACCGATTCGTGACGTGTTTACAGAAGTAGAAACAAAAAAAAATATATATATATATAAATTGAAGACAATAAAATACAGAAACCTTACATCAATGCGAACCATTAAGAATCGCTCATTAAAATGATGGACCGAGCGTTATGTACATCACGTCTGATATAAAACGCGACGTTTCTCGAAACCAAAATAAAAATTGTAATTTTGTAGTCATCGATGTAATACTATAATAATTATCGTTAATATTATTATTTTCGATAACTTAAAATTTACCTCACTAATTTTCTCGACGAGTGTGTCGACGTTTTTTTTCGAATAATATTATATTAAGGGTGATAATAATAATAGTATTATTGATATTTTCTTAAATCCAGAGGACCCTGCGACGATCGATCAATTTTTGGTGTTAATATATATATACAAAGTGATCGTGCTGGTCCTGTTGTGATATTACTATTTTCCTGATATTTTCTGTATCAGTTATCAAATACTTTGAATTCTACAGGGATTTGCTTTAAATTATTAAGTGGATGATTAATGGTGATAATAATATTGTAATTGATTTTTTTTTGATATCCATAGGACTCTGCGACGATTGATCAATTGTCGGTGTTTATATATACAGAGGTATTCACCGATCGTGCTCGTCCTGTAGTGATATTTCTATTTTCTAGGACACCTGAGAACCGTTTTAGGTATCAAATACTTCGAATTCTACTGCAGAGATTTGCATTAAATTGTTTTTGTGACTTTAAATGACTTTTTGAAAATGTTGGTACATCTAAAACAACATTCATTCGAGTAGTTACACCTCACTAATTTTCTCGACGAGTGTGTCAAAGTTTGTTTTTCGAATCATTTTTCTAACATTGCAATCGCAAAAAAATTTTTTTTAAATGTTTTCTTTCTATGGTTTTATTGAGTTTAATAACTGTTTTCAATATACAACAGCACACATTTTTGATATTTTAACAGCTGATCTGTTAATTAGGAATAGTTATAATATAATATACAAATTGAATTTCAAACTACTAAAGCTATTAAACTACTAATAATATTACTAATTAGTCATAAGTATTTAAAGTTATCCCACCACCAGTGGTTTCGTCAAAACTTAAATACACGTATACCTATCCCTAACCAATTAATTTCAATGCTACTATTGTGCAATAGGACAAAAGAGTTTTGTACGTTTCAATCCGCATTTCATATTTATGTATTGAAATTCTCAGAAAAATGTCCTGCTTTTTAATATGAAATATAAACTTGCCACTGTCATTGAAAAAATTAAGAAACACGTTAAAAATAAAACGATAACAGTTCCGAAAATATTTCTACCTACCTATTCACATATTTTTTTTTTTAAATTTAACATGATTAATTAAAATCATAAAACATTTTTGAAAACCTTGATTTTTGAGGTGATGAGTGTTTACTGTTAAATTAATTATTAGGTACGTTGATTATTATTCTCACCGTTTTTGTCCTATTACCGAATAAACGAATAATTATATTTGTACGGAACACTTATGTATATTACGACCGTTAATAATTGTTAGTAATTTTTTTTTAAGATCCATAAGATCCATAGGATTATTTTTCAATTGATCAATTATTGGTGTTTATATATACAGAGCGACTCTCCGATCGTGCTCGTCCTGTTGTGATATTTCTATTTTTGAAGACACTTGAGAACCTTATTAGGTATCAAATACTTTGAATTTTTAATAATTACAATATATTATGAAAATTTAGACAGTTTTAGAAGACAATAATATGATATAAAAATTATGGTAATATTAATTCGAGGTGTGTTATTAACAATTTTTTAGTTGTATATGTTACCGCCAATGATGATAATTAGGTATTGTTAAAAATGACTAGTCTATGTTAACACTGACTGTTTTACATAGGCATTGATATTATTGGCTAGTCATTTTAGAGAATACCTAACTGAGATAGACAATAATAGAACAAATTTAATATTAATACATAATTTCTATGATTGAGCAGTCATTGTCATTATTGACTAAAACTATGTAGCCATTGATAATTTTAGATATAATA
The DNA here is from genome assembly GCA_949089665.1 of Macrosiphum euphorbiae. Taxonomy (NCBI): domain Eukaryota; kingdom Metazoa; phylum Arthropoda; class Insecta; order Hemiptera; family Aphididae; genus Macrosiphum; species Macrosiphum euphorbiae. The sequence continues at coordinate 7,032,006 of CARXXK010001085.1, forward strand.
TAATATTATATTTACTATTTAAGAAAAAACAATGAAAAAAAAATATAAGAAACATATATTCCTCTTTGTTTAAAAATGATATATTATCTTCACGTTTATTTTTCAATAAATCAGATAATGCGTTGTAAAATTTTTGACGCATTTCATTTGAATTCATTTCTTTAATAAAACAATTCAACACTTCGAAACGAAAAACTATACGAAACTATAAACTATATTATACGAAAGTACAACGTAGGCTGTAACAATACTTATGTTATAGGTTAGTTGCCGTGAGTATTAATACTATAAAAGATACCTATTATTATTCGTTATAAAACAGATACCTAATCTTCACTTGGGTTTTTAAAGTTAAAACGATAAAAGATAACATTGACTACAAGAAGATAGGATATGTTATAATAACTAGTGAATCTATCAAATTATAACATCGTCTGATTTATCAAGTCAATGTTACAAATATATGTTGATTATAGATAATGACCAAGTTACCAAGGCATTATATTAATTGGCTAGTCAATATCATCATTACCTGAATTTACGACATTGACGGTAACATATACAACATTCTAAAACAAAAGAGCGCTAGACCAAACATTGTAAAATTTATCTTATATTTTTGTAAAACCATTTTTTAAGTATTTTCATCCTTAGTATATACATTTTAATTACGTGAAAACTTCTGGTTGGAAATTTTATTTAGATATTTTCCAAAAAATCATCTGCTCAACTGTTTACAGATAAACGGACGGTTGAAAAATAAAAATGTATCTACACACGGGACCGCACTCCTAAAATAGTTTAAAATTTAAATGATGAAAATATTATGAAAAAATGAAAAAAATATCAAGTTCCTTTTATAAAAATCAGAATTATTGAACAAATTCATTATTAATGGATTGAATTGGAGGTGAGCACGGTCTGTGAATTTCCATATATAATTCGAACAACAAAGTGACACTTTGCCTCAACACTTATATTGATATAACATTATAATAGCGAGTTTGATTAATTTTGAATAATTGTTATTACAACAATCGACACAACAAAAGGTAATGATTATAAATGTCTGTCTGCCTTGTATATAAATGTATAGTTATTTTCTATACGAGAAATACATAATTGTAATGCATAATTAATGATCAAAGTTAAAAATTGAGTTCCTCGACGAGCAATAATGATAATATCATCTTTGTCGGCTTACAGTTTATAATATATATATTATATTTAAAATACGTTTACCTATGTCTAACCTGCGATATTTCAGGTCATGATATGAAATATGAAATCAAGTGTCATTATAATTATTTATGAGCAGGACCCTCGGAAGTTGTAGCAAATGCATATTTGTCTTGGTTTATTCTAGAACATCCAAAGTAAGATACAAATACGTATCACACCGCTCTGATGTCATACACGTAATTTTTGCATATTTAAGGTTTTTATTGCTATTTTGCTAATTTAGGGTTTTTATACATAATATATACAATATTCATATCATACGAGTCATCTCAGTGGGGCCCAGTATTCATATATATATATGAAATTTAAAAAAAGGTGCTCTGCTGTACAGTAGGTTACAAGTGGGTCACTGTATAATGATGGATGGTATTAAATTTGAATTCAATGATTTCGTCGATGCAGTCGAACGGCACTTATTATTTCGATCGAAACTTCACTGTCTTTTAAAAACGTCAGTTAAGTAATAATTCTAATCGTGAAAGACGGATTGAAACGTACCAAACTCTTTTGTCCTATTGCACAATAGTAGCATTGTGATCCAAGGCACTGCCGACCGCAGTGAGTGATTAATCTAGAGATATAAAATGTATGTCAATTTTTTTTTTTCGATATTTTCCCGAGAAATATTTCCGTAAATTCTGTAAGCTTGGAAACTGTTTATATTTTTGGACATTATGTCACCGTATGGACACCCAACGAAACGCCCAAAGTCGAAAACGTGTTAAAATTTCTGAGGGGCTGACGTTTTGAACCTCAGCGTAGTCGAGGGTATTTCAGCTGTCTATTTTTGGGGGGAACTTATGACATATTTTGAGGGTGGGGGAGACACCAGATACGTATCATTGTGTTAACCAAAATTCTTATAATTTAAAAGGCAGTAGTGTTACAGTAGATATTGCAGTAATGGTATTATACAATAAGTTGTTTCGTATGACTGTCATTTGTATAAAATAAATTATTATTTTATATACATATCAATTTTGGTTTGATAACAATATCAAAGACAATAATAGATACTCTCATAGACCGGGATGCAGATAAAATAAAATTTATCAATATCGCTGGTAATCATCAGTTGGTGACAGTAAAAATTGTGTATCCATTGTATGACAAAATATTATACACCATCAGACGTTAATAGTCAGGGGGGGGGGGGGGGTTTAACGTTTGGAGCAATGTTTTTTCGATGAAAATTTAGGTACCAGTAAAAATACAATCGGTAATTTACCTTACTAGTCAATTTAACCGGTAAACATTTACCGGGCTGACATGTTTGATTAAAATCACATAATAAAATTAAAACCACAAGACGGTCTACTTCGCTCTGCTGAGAATTATTGTTATTTGATGTGAGAACATCTCATACAGCTTTCAGGTTTACAGTTTACAGTTTACAGTTTCCACTTGGACAGTGAACATTTTCGACAGTAATCGTTTTTGATTATTACTATAGATACCTACGTCCTATTATATTATTAAAAGGAGAGGCGATTTTTATACAACGCTAACGTACTCATTTTTTTTCCAAATCAAAACTAAATTATAGACTATATTGTTTATACTTTATACAGTATTTCCATACAAGTTAGATTCGAATGATATTATACATTTTTAACTTTTTTAATACATAATTTATTTGATACATTTTTTTTTTTCATAGCTGAGAACATAATTTCCATTTCTATTTATGATTTTAGACCTGAAGTAAACTATTCCTTTCATTTGATTTAAAATATAATTCAATTGAATCGAATACCTCTTTGTGTTCTAAAAAATAAAATTCGAACAAATATGATTCTTAAAAATGTTCAATCCTACCCTACGAATAATATGAAAGCACGACTTGTCTTGAATTAAGAATATTTACTTCAAATTCTACATACCTAACAAATCTATATTAATAACCTCATATTATGTTTTAACATCTTCTGAGGATCGCTCGTGACTTAGTCGTCGACACAGGGCCCGCCTGATTGACGCCGCCAAGGACTTTTAAATGATTTAATATCATATAATTAGAATTAAACGAGATGCCTAAAATAAATCGTTAATCTCGTCCTATGTATAGTAATTTAGCCGACTTAAGGCACTTAGGCTTGCGATCGGACTGATATTGTTTTGAGCGCACGGGGTAGTGTTTGAATAACAATACAAACGGAATGTAAATATTAAACCGTCAATTAATATAAAAACGAAACTCAAACAATGCAAATTGGGGCGAGTGACATCCGATAGCTCAATAATTACTGCTCGATGGACTGTTTGCTTAACCCTAGCGGCACTTGAAAACGGAGGAGACCTGTAGTTCATGATATTATCAAATAATATTATTTCGATAATCATTTTATCTCTAAACGGTGATAAGATCATGTGATCAGTTCATGTTCTTTGAGAATATTTTTTTATTTTTTTTTTTTACGCAATTTAATTTCGAAATGACTACATCGATAGAACGAGCAAATTGTATTCATTATTAATTGTAATCTCTGGTATAAGAATTTTAAATTTGGATGACAGAAGTGTACCGTAGTTAATGGGTAAAAATGTGTCACAGATACGCCTGCCGATGAAAAATTAAAACCTCATACTAGTTTGGAAAAAGTTATACAAATTATTGTATGGATGATAAAGAATTTACGATTTACTTATAGGTATCTGAAATTTCTCAAAATGAAATTTCAAAAAAAGTTTACTACCTTTCGAATTTTTTACCTCAGAAAAATATTGATATTTTTTAAAAAAATGCAACGAATAAATCACTTTTCTTAAATAAACGTTTTTTCCATCAACAGACTTCTAAAAACTACATTTTTGAATCGATCATTTTGAATTTATCCAAAATATAATTTAATCCGATTTCAAATGGTTTGTTTTCAGTATTAAAAAATTTAAAATTGTTTACTGTACTTGTAGCGCGAGGCGCAAATAAAATTTGTATTGATTTGTAAAAAAATGATTTTTGTAAATATTTGTCCGGTCATTCTATTAAGCTTTATGTGCCATCATATTAATACAATTATAAAATTTAAAATTTACGTTGAAATTAAAAAAAAAAATTGACTTTGAAAACGATAACAATTAAAACAGAGCTTTAAATCTAAATGAAATTTTTCAGTTTTAGTTTCGCTTATTGATTTATGGTTGTTTTTCCGATTTCAGTTTAAAATAATTTATTGATTTTCACGTTTTCAGTTTCATAATATCGATTTGATTTTTTTTGGATTTATAGGTTAGGTTTTTGAATTTATTTATCCAACCTATTGGAGTTTAAGCATATTTTTTTTATTATTATTATTTTATATTATTTTAAAAAACATTAAATAAGTTCAATTTATTTTTTCTTGTCTCTATAAAACGTCTTTCAGTACTGAGTCCAAACGATCGGCCTGTGTTGTAGTGAGCCAAGTCGTTGGCGTGCTCGTTTACAATCATTTTCACATGAATCACATCGCACACGAAGCGCCTAAATTATTATTTTCTCGATCGACGAGTGGTTCGACGCCAGTTGACGGGCAAGTCGGTATTCGAACTCATGACCATATTAATAATATGACGTCTGCGTATTGCGTCCAGAGGAAAGCGATACCCCTCGAAATCGCGTTAAAATTATATTGATATTATAATAGTATAATGTTCCAAGTCTGAACGAGTACGTCTTGTCTGATAATATCACGATGACGATACAAAAGTGCAGTTTACAGGGTGAGCCATTTGACGCGAGACCCTGATTATTTCAAAATGTATTGACGTTTTTTCAAAATTGTTCGTTTTTTACACGGTCCAAAAGTCGTTTGTTTTAATAACGATATTTTGTATCCTCATATAATTTTTCTGATTTCCGACTTTTTCGAATGACAGTACAGAATTACGTGTTCCGATGAAGACAATTATTTCGAGTATTTTGATACACACAAATCGAATGGTAGGACGAGTAGCTCATGAGTTGTGTAAGTGTTTAAAATTTAGTCGAGCTGTGTGGAGTGGTAAGCGGTTACCCTGCAAAATGTCGGTTCACTACTCAGCTCGTCAAAACTTTAAATACCATTAAAACTTATAAGCGTACTCGTCCTAAATTCGATTTGCATATATATCAAAATATTCAGAAAAAATAGTCTGCTCTGGAATATAAAATTAAATTTCTACATTGTCGTTCAAATAGTCGAAACACTTAAAGGACGAAAATATTAATTTTTTTAATGACGGTTTTTAACGACTTTAAACCGTGTAAATATATTTATTTTTTCAAAAACGTCAACATTTTTTTGAAACAATGAGCGTCTCACGTCAATTGGATCACTCTGTAGTGTGATCGTATACTCAAATATTATTATTTTAAACTAAGCTATGCTGCTGGAAATTTGTTGTGTCGTTACGTAACTCGTCCTTTATTGTTGTTGTACGATTGAATAAATTCTACAAGACTACAAAGGTTGGCAAGTTGGTGCAAATAATTAACTCGAGAGAAGTTAAATTGAGTAAACACAGTATCGTAAGTTGGGAGTTAATAGTTAACAAATATTAGATTTGACTCGCCGAGTTTAAAGTGAACATGGAAAAAAGTATCTATTGACCCAAATCAGTTTGAAAAAAGTGATATTACTTTTTTAATTAGTAATTACTACCTACCTACGTGGATCGAATAAAGAGTCTTTTTTGACTTTCTATATTCCATTAATTATTATAATATTGTTTTATCGAGAATCAGAACATGAATTATAGTCATACAATTTATATTATCCTATAGATAATTTTTTATTTAAATCGACGCATTAATACCAAAGATTTCCAAAATTATTTTAACGTTTTAACTTTATACCTAGGTAATTTTCAATATTTTAATTTTCAACTCGACTGTGAAAAGCTGATCTATGTTAACAGGCAATGGAATTACTCAGGTTAGTTAGAAAATTAATCGACCAGGTAGGTAGGTGGTTTAGTTGAAATGTCGAAAACGAGTACACTTTTTCTGTCAACTCTGCAAATCGTTCGACTACCCAGTCAATGTCCGCGGGACCAGTGAACAGTCACGTGAATTCGGCTTTAATTTTTCTTTTTTTTTTTAAATCTTTGTAATAACATCTGACGGTACTTAACACCGACGGCGGTACTAGATAATAGTTGTTATTGGTTCATGAAAAATACTGAAAAAAAAAAAATCGTCGCTCGACAATATTTTGCATTAATCTCGTGTGGGGGCGGTCGAGGAAAAAACCGCACGAAAATAAATCGTCTCTTAATGTTTCGTCGAAATATTTTTCACATTCACACTCGTCGAGCTGTGCATAAAACATTTTCATGTGACTTGCGTTATGCAGTATTTATACACAGTGCTAGGTTTTCTTTTATTCGGACGGCGATGTGACACGAATAAAATAATAAAATATTTACTTTGATCAACGTCTCGGCGCTTCGGTGAGGTACGGAATAGAAACATCAAAGGCGGTTCTAGGTGTCGTATTACCATGGAAATATATTATTATCGTGCGTATGGCCACCGAGGGCACCCCCCCCCCCCCCCCGCGGGATTGTCCTTCATTATATACCTACGCGTGTTCAAAAGAACGAATAATGCAACAACAGAGTGAGTAAATGTTCCATCATCGGTGCCAAAACGTTCACACCGAAAAAGCCGGGTCTGACTTTCGGATGTACCTATGGGTAGGTACTCCCGGAAATCCTCGGCCTGCGGGAATTCCCTGGAATTCCAAGACTGTCGAAAAAGACGATTTTAGGTTCTGACTAACCACTAGTCTTGCAATGGTGTTTTTTTTATTATTTTCTATCATGTACACAAAATTTCTAAAAGAAGGAGTGCTTCGATTTCACTATATAATAATATAGTATCTTATCTTTTAGAAAATCGGATCGAGATGGTACTTTAAAGAGGTCGTTTTTCGATTTTGAACCCTCTAAAAATAGGATTTTAATTCCAACGCTTAGTGTATCACCATAGAAACGAATAAAAATAATATTATACTATAATATTAATTCAACTTACAGGCTATAATAAATAATAACGGTACACAATATTCAAACCAACAAACCGTCTAAGCTCAGAATCGTTTTTCGTGTATAATTATATTCATTGACATAATATAATTTTATATTCTGTCAATGATTATATTAATATCATTGAATCATGTCTAAGACAGTGACCCACTTGCAATCTACTGTACAGCAGAGCCACATCCACTTACCCACTTTTTTTTTTTTTTTTTTATTATTATTATTATATTATGTCATCACGGATGGTTACATCAGATTTCGGTTTGTCTATTTTTTACTATGAAAATATATGCCGAGCTACCACCGTCCACAAGTCACGTGAGTTTGTCGCTCATCATATACGAGTATTATAAAGACCGAATAATACAACAAAGTCCTTAAATGTTTATCGGTGCCAAAACGATCGCACTGAAAAATCCGGGTTTGAGTTTCGGATGCATAGGTTCTCGGAAATCCTTGGACTACAGGAATTCCCTGGAATTCCAAGACTGTCGTAAAAGACGATTTTAGATTCTGAGTGGAGTGAGAAAGCTAGTGGTTTTATAACGGTGTTTATTATTTTTTTTTATTTTCTACCAGAAGGAGTGCATCGATTTCAACATGTTGTGTCTTATCTTTTAGAAAATCGGATCGAGATGGTACTTTAAAGAGGTCATTTTTCGATGTTCTCAATAATTATTCAATGCCGAAACCACTGACGAATTACGAAAACCCCTCTAAAATAAGATTTGTTTATCACCATAGAAACGAATAAAAAATAATTATATTTTAATATTAATTAAACTTACATAAATACAATACATTACATTAATTCTACATAATAAACAATAACGATATTATGTGATATGAATAATTTGGAATTTATTTTTTTTAATACCATAGATAATAGTAGGTATATAATATGTCTTATACCTAGACTGACAAACAGTCTAAGCTCAGAACCTTTTTTCGTATACAATGATATTATTATACCATGGAATTCAAGTCTAATACAATCCATTAGACAGTGACCCACTTGTAATCTAATGTACAGCAGAGCCACATCCACTTACCCGCTTTTTTGTGTATTTTTTTTTTTTTGGTTATTATTATTATATTATGTCATCACGGGTGGTTACATCAGATCTCGGTTTGTCTATTTTTCACTATGAAAATATATGCCGAGCTACCACCGTCCACTAGTCACTTGAGCTTGTCGCTCATCATATACGCGTGTTATAAGAACCGAATAATACAACAAAGTCCTTAAATGTTTATCGGTGCCAAAACGATCGCACGGAAAAACCCGTGTCTGAGTTTCGGAGGATGTATAGATATAGGTACTCCCGGAAATCTTCAGCCAGCAAGAATACCTACTGCCGTTTCCTGGAATACCAAAGACTGTCGAAAAGACGATTTTAGATTTCGAGTGGAGTGAGAAAGCAAGTGGTTTTACAATGGTGTTTTTTTTCAATTTTTTTTTATCCTGCACACAACATTTCTTCCAGAAGGAGTGCATCGATTTCAACATAGAGTATCTTATCTCTTAGCAAATAAGATCAATTCGATTTCCTCAATAGTTATATTCAATGCCGAGGGAAAAAATCACCGACAAATCACGAAAAACCGAGGTTTTGATTATCATTTATCACCACATAAAATCGAATAAAAAATAATTACAATATTATTATAATATTAATTCAACTTACAGGCTGTAATAAATAATGACAATAACATACAATATGCAGACTGACGAACAGTCTCCCCTGAATATCGTCTTTCGTATAAATCGTATACAATGATAATAACATTATATCATTGAGTTCAAGTTTAATATACAATCCATTTCACACAATGACCTAATCTTATATTTACTTAAACTGTTTGTATTATGCGTGTTGTATTTATTTTTACTATACTTGGATGAAAATCACAAGAATAAACAAACAAATAAATTCGTATTTCTGCATAATTTAGTAATTTATGTCACCATTGTGAGATACTTTCAATTGTTGTATGGTTTACAGTTATAAAATATTATTCGGATTAAATTGTTACACATTTAGTTTAGTAAATACCTTCGATGTTTATTTTATTATATTTTTTTTGGTTTGACGTGATAAAAAAATTAGAGAGTTGTCTGTATCAATGCCAGTGCAGATACAACGGTTAAAACATTTTATTTTGTTTTATATTTTTTGCGATTTAATTACAAGTTTTTTTTTTTTGAACTGAAACCAAACAAAAAAATATGAATTATCATTAACGAGTTAAACGTTGAAATTAAAATATAATCACTTAAGCTATAACTATTTTCAGCGGATCAATTGATTTCCCGTCAATTCCATAGAGTTCCCATCCCTATGCATCGAACGCACTATTTGAATATTTTGAACGATTATAATAAAAAAACATAAATATTAAAATCGCTTGTAATTTCTATCGCAGGATGATAAATCGTAGTTAAGCCGTGTGCCGTGTTTTGTTTCACTAAAATATCGTCGACTGTAGGTATAGCTTACTTTTAATAATTATAATATTTCGGAACGTTTCCGGTGTACAACAAATGTATAAATCGGTCCTTTAAATCGCAGACGAGACGGAGAAAATTTTAAAAAACTGTACGACGAGAGGCGAAGGAAAAAACGGGCGAGACCGTTTTCGACCAAAAACGTACCCTTCCCTTTTCGGTCGATTCACTTTTCGACCAAAACAAAAAGTTTTGTAATATAATATGTAAAATAAATAAAATGATTGGTATATAATTTTTGTAAAATTATGGCAATTATAATTTTAAAAATTATTTAAAGTATAAGTTGCATAAAATGATGTAAAATAAAAAATAAAAAAATTTTAAATATATGAATACCTATATATTATTAACATTAGTTTTATGTTAATATGTCACACTGTGCATGATATTTTATAAAAAGAATAACATAATAATATACAATTTTTGTCAATAATTATTAAGTCTAATAGTAATGTGTATAATAATATAAATAATGATAAATAATGTCAAATAATATTAAAAATATAAGATATATTATATACAAAAAAAATGATATAAGGTCAATATAATTGTGTCGTAATTGTGTCGTCTGAGTTTTGTTAGCGCTTTTCATTACATTTGTTTGAAATAATTGTTTGAAACCAACTTAACAAAATCATACCTAAAAATATTTTAGTGATATATTTACTATTAAGTAATAAAAACGCCTAGCTATTTTAATAAATTATATACTGTAGGTACCTGTCAAGTTGTCCGTTTTGATAATCTGATATATATTTTTCATTTTTGGATATTTTGCTCTCTCGGATTGATCGATCTTGAATACGGTTTGGAAAGTGAACACTTCTAAGTTTTATATAAATTTCAGTTTGTACCTCATCAATTAAAACCGCAAGCAAATTAAATATGGATGGAGATTCTTTATAAAAGCTATAACTCTGTATTAAACTTTTTTTATTGTATAATTTTCAAAACTATATTATATTAGGTATGATTATATACTTAATAATTAATGACAAAAATTGTATATTATTATGTTATATTTTTTTTATAAAATATTATACGCATTATGACATATTAACATAACATAGAAATAATGTTAATATAATATAGGTATTCTATTTACAAAAATTATATACCAATTATTTTATTTATTTTACATATTATCATATTACAAAACTTTTTGTTTTGGTCGAAAAGTGAATCGGCCGAAAGGGGAAGGATACGTTTTTGGTCGAAAACGGCTATGCCCGAAAAAACACGTCGAAAAACTATAATAAACCTACCTATACCTGCCTATCTCAGGTCTGTAAGTCGATTATCGACATCGTGTGTGCCAATTATTGAGCCGACGGGACTTAAAGTGTCCAATTAATGTGCGACGTCCACGAATCCCGTCGATTTTTTTTTCTTTTTCCCCTCCTATCGCCCTCTAAATCGAGTATCATTGTGTTTTCGCCGAGACAAAAGGATTCTTCGTAAAGGAGTCGTATATGTAGGTACGCCGCGGAGAATTACTTCGCATGTTCACTTGAATGTAAAACGCTCTCTCGTGCAGTGCGTCGTGTTAGCTTAAGCTTTCGATTGGGATATCCGAATAATGATAATAATGAAAAATAGTGAGTGAGCGAAAGGGAGAGGGCGAGAAAGAATGGTCGACACAGTGATAGTGAGTGGGTGAAAGAGACGGAGGGCGAGAGAGTGCGAGGAAGGCGCCCCACCACCCTTAAGAGCCGTTCTCTTTTTATTTCCGACACAGCAGTATTATATTATTATTATTATTATTATGTGTGTTCAACTCAAAAACGTCTCTCTCAGGACCACCGACGACGTTTATAATATTATCATCGTCATCGTCATCGGCTAAATGTGCGACGCGTTCACTTCGGGTCCCGTTGTACATTATATTATTATTATTATTATTATCAAGACTCGTGTTTGTCCGACGACGAGCGAGAACACGCTCAAGGAAGACGATGGCGTCGTCGTCGTCGTCGACAAACAAACGGACGACATTCAAAGGGAGGTCCGCAGATCGGAGGTACACATATATATATATATGCGTACTTGTTAGGTTTTTGGGCGACGACCAAGCAAACAGCGAAAGACGGGTAACACACGACCATAATATATATTATTCGTATTTGCTATCCCAAACCCTAATACAGTGCTGCAGTTGAGTATACAGGGCGGTGATTCGTGTCCGGCACAACCGGAATTACGATTTCTTAAAAAACCGTAATGTTATTAATGGTGCGGTTAGGCAGTGGACGAATCAGTGCGTCTATCTACGTTTTAGATTCCTAGCGACGATGTGTGTTTTTCAAATTTTTAATTTTTGTATTTTTCATCACCTTTTGGTACAGTAAAACTGCTTCGATTTCGTTCGACAGTATCTCGGTGCACTCAGTAGGTCAGCATTTAAGATTTCCACTAGTTTTCAAAAGCAATGGGATAAATGACATGAGAATTAAGGAAAAACGGGAATTTTTATACAAAATCAGTTTTTGACAAAATTGACATTGCATTTTTACTGGTTGTTTATAATAGCATTTTCTATACACGATAAGACTTTCAAAATATTTTCAACTGTTTACGAACAATATCCGTTTCAAATTTTTTTAGTTTTTTTTTTTTACTATGAATGTCAATATAATTGTATTCGTTGGGTAACAAAAGCTTAAATTTAATACAAGGATCTTAATATATTGTTACAATGACATTTGAAAAATATTGAAAATTCACTGTCACAATTTGTTTTTATAAGCATTATAATTCGAATTTTGAAAAAAGGTTTTCTATCCTTAGTATAATACCTGAGGATAATAAACTTTAAAATGTTATAAATTTGTCCGTTTTTGATATTAAATATATTTGAAAAATTTAAATATATGTTCAGAACGATACAAAGTAGACTTATTGAACGATTCAAATATGTTTACATTTTGAAAACACTACGACTATAAGTACCTTAATTTTTGTCAGACGTTTAAGTCGTTTTGACGAGAAATTGATGGGCAATGCGACGCCCTTGATGTTAAGTAAGTACCAGATATGCATAACGATTCGGGAGATTGAGGTAGGTTCGAGTAGATCTTAATTTATTGTTAAAATGAAATTTGAAAAATATTGAAAATTCACTGTCACAATTTGTTTTTATAAGCATTATAATTCGAATTTTGAAAAAAGGTTATGTGCACTTTTTCTATTTTTAGTATAATACCTACTTGAGGATAATAAACTTTAAAATGTTATAAATTTGTCAATTTTTGATATTAAATATATTTAAAAAATTTAAATATATGTCCAGATCGATACAAATTAGACTTATTGAACGATTCAAATATGTTAACATTTTGAAAATACTACAACTACAAGTACCTTAATTTTTGTCAGACGTTAAAATCGTTTTGACGAGAAATTGGTAGGCAATGCGACGCCCTTTATATTATGTAAGTACCAGATATGCATAACGATTCGGGAGATGGAGGTCGGTTCGAGTAGATCTTAATTTATTGTTAAAATGAAATTTGAAAAATATTGAAAATTCACTGTCACAATTTGTTTTTATAAGCATTATAATTCGAATTTTGAAAAAAGGTTATGTGCACTTTTTCTATTTTTAGTATAATACCTACTTGAGGATAATAAACTTTAAAATGTTATAAATTTGTCAAATTTTAATGTATGCTCGGATCGATACAAATTAGACTTATTGAACGATTCAAATATGCATTTTCTATACACGATAAAACTTTCAAAATATTTTTAACTCTTTACGGAAAATTTCAGTTTCAAATTTTTTTGGTTTTTTTTTACTATAGCCCCGTTCACACGATCAAATAATTTGTCAATTATTTGACATACATCAAATATTTGACCAATTATTTGATCGTGTGAACGGGGCTTATGAATGTTAATACAATTTTATTTGTTGGGTAACAAAAGCTTAAACTTAATACAAGGATCTTAATATATTGTTACAATGAAATTTGAAAAATATTGAAAATTCACTGTCATAATTTGTTTTTATAAGCATTATAATTCGAATTTTTAAAAAAGGTTGAGACCATTTTTCTATTTTTAGTATAATACCTACTTGTGAATAAAAAAACTTTAAAATGTTATAAATTCGTCAATTTTTAATATTAAATATATTTAAAAAATTTTAATATATGTCCAGATCGAAACGAAGTAGACTTATTGAACGATTCAAATATGTTTACATTTTGAAAACACTACAACTACAAATACCTTAATTTTTGTCAGACGTTTAAGTCGTTTTGACGATAAATTGGTAGGCAATGCGACGCCCTTGATATTATGTAAGTACCAGCTATGCATAACGATTCGGGAGATAGAGGTCGGTTCGAGTAGATCTTAATTTATTGTTAAAATGAAATTTGAAAAATATTGAAAATTCACTGTCACAATTTGTTTTTATACGCATTATAATTCGAATTTTGAAAAAAGGTTATGTGCACTTTTTCTATTTTTAGTATAATACCTACTTGAGGATAATAAAATTTAAAATGTTATAAATTTGTCAAATTTTAATGTATGCTCGGATCGATACAAATTAGACTTATTGAACGATTCAAATATGTTACCATTTTGAAAACACTACAACTACAAGTATCTTAATTTTTGTCAGACGTTAAAGTCGTTTTGACGAGAAATTGGTAGGCAATGCGACGCCCTTGATATTATGTAAGTACCAGATATGCATTCGGCCGATGGAGGTCGGTTCGAGTAGATAAGATATTATACCTAAATGCAAAACTATTTAACAGCTGTCAAAATAATACTTGGAGGTCAGTGGTCTAATATCGTCTGCGATTATATCGTTATCATAATTCAATCACGCTTTCGATATTATCGTAAAGGATCGTCAAACACAATACTAATATTGACCTACGATAATATATTAACTGTACCTGAGAGGCTAAAGGGTCCAAGTCCGTTATTGTAACTTATCAGGAGAGCCATAAACCGTTTTTATTTTACTCAAATGGCTGGTGTAAATTCAATTTAATGATTACAGCAACGAGGTTTGTTTTAAATTATATAGACTATAATATTCTCAATTAGTTGAATATTTTTTATTTTTATATTATATCTTACCCATAATTGTTTATTTTGGACATTTGCTCAGCCACACTATGACTTGGACCCTATTTATCTCAATGTTAATTATATAACTTTGCAAAATCATGGACTTGGATCATAATTCATAAATCAAAATTAATATTTGGACTTAGTTTTTCTTGTTATTTCCCAATATCTCGGTAAATTTTCGTCATTGGACTAAAATAAAGGTAGGTAAAATGACGTGCGCCTAAATTTCACATAAGAAAAAACCAAGACCTCAATTATTTTGATAAAAGAGGACTTTTACCCTTTAGCCTCTGAGGTACAGAATTAATATAAATTTGGTGCACATACAAATATAAATTTGACAGTGCCTTATCTATAATATGATTAACTCGTATTGTGTTTGATCGCTCATTGGCGTACAAATGTGTTTTATGCTTTCGGCAGGAGGGTAGGGGTCCGCGAAAAAAATAAATCGCAAAGATGACTGACGCAAATAATAATATGAAATTATTTTTTTACCTATTTTATGATATTTTCAAATATTTTCATAAATATAATAAATTATTATTGATGTATTTTTTTGATAAACTGAACTACTTGAATCAAATTCAAAAGCAGTCATTAAACTGTTAAATAAACAAACTGTTACAGTTTTAACAAAAAATAAATAAAATATACGAACAAAGGCCAAAAAATATGTGTTCAACAAAAGAATCAGTAATCAAATGTTTTTTACATAATGTATTATTTTTATGTCGGAATTTTTAGTCATTTTTATTAACTTTTATTTATACTTATTTTTTTTATTGTTTCAAGTAGTTCAGTGGATCAAACACGATATACATTTCATAGCAAATAATAAATAATTTTGTATTATTAAATTCTTCATTATTAGTCAATAATAAACTTTTAAAAAAATGGATGGAAAATGTTCGCATACAAAATATATAGGGTGGGGGGGAATGTCCACTTACCAAATTAAACATTGTTTAAACTCTGTTTCTCTACAACTCTCAACTCGTTGATCAATCGTTCACGAGGACCAAAAACTGGTCACCCTAACACAATACGACCGACCATTTTACAAGTCAAAGTGATACCTAAGACGGGTAAAAAACGTGTAAGGTTAAACACAGCAAGTATAATTTTTTTTGATTTATCATTAACGATATTAATAAATTGCCTAAATTGCTCAAAATGTCTATTATTGGCTGGTGACACTAAAATATTTAAAAAAAATAATCAAGTGTATTGATGACTCGTCGGAGCTTCAAGCCGACTTAGGTAATTTATATAAATGGCTCATCAATAATGGAATGTCCTTACATATTGATAAATATTCCGTTATATCATGCTCTTTAAAAAACAAATACTATCTTTTTCAATTATATATTACATAGGTAATACAAAATACCTAACACGTAAATATATTATTAAAGACCTAGGAGTTTCATTCGACACAAAATTATCTTTTAGCAATCCTGTGGATTTTATTCGTCATAAAGCTTTCATGCAGCTGGGATTATTAAAATGTATGTGTATAGCGATTTCAACGATAGCTCAGCTTTACAAATATCATTTTATTCCCTAGTACGCTCCCAAAATTGACTATGCCCCTTTAATTTGGCACTCTATCTCTCACTCGTCTATCTTGTATGCAGAATAATTTTTCGAGATATTTATCTTTTAAATGTCACTTTGAAAGACGTCCTCATTCAGGCTATATTAATATTAGTATTTTTTTTTCAATATTGCTCCCTTAAACAGTAGATTTAATATTGCTTTTTAAACTACTACATAATTGTATTGATTGTCCAAAAATATTAGAACGTACCTATTAACTTCAAAGTAAATGTAAGCAATTCAAGAAATAAACATCCTTTTTATTTATCAATTATTAAAACTAACTACATGTCATATTACCCTGCTATTATATTGATGTCATGTATAGACATTTTTGATAAATTGAACCTGTTCAATATGACTCTAAATTATTTAAATTGCAGATATTTTTAGATTATTTTAAGTTTCATGAAGTCAAAATTATTGTTTAATAAAATGTCAAATTTTTAAATTCGAACAAGTATAATGTATATATTATTATATATATATTTTTTTTTTTCTCTATTATTTGTATACATTTTATTTTTATTTTATTGTAACTCACGTATGTATTTTCATTAGGTAGGATACTATTGTAAATTTTAATGATGCATCAATAATGGAATGTCCTTAAATATTGTTCAATAATCCGTTCATCATACTCTTTAAAATAAAAATACTATCTTTTTTTAATTATGTCTTACATAGGTAATACAAAATATCTAACACGTAAATATATTATTAAAGACCTAGGAGTTTCATTTGACACAAAATTATCTTTTAGCAATCCTGTGGATTTTATTCGTTATAAAGCTTTCATGCAGCTGGGATTATTAAAACGTATGTGTATAGCGATTTCAACGATAGTTCAGCTTTAAAAATATTATATTATTCCCTAGTACGCTCCCAAAATTGACTATGCCCTTTTAATTTGGCACTCAGATAGTATTTGTGAAAACCAGAGTCTATCTTGTATGCAGAATAATTTTTTGATATATTTATCTTTTAAATGTCACTTTGAAAGACGTCCTCATTCAGGTTATATTAATATTAGTATTTTTTTTTTTAATAGCTCCCTTAAACAATAGATGTAAAATGACTTTTTAAACTACTACATAATTGTATTGATTGTCCAAAAATATTAGAACGTACCTATTAACTTCAAAGTAAATGTAAACAATTTAAGAAATAAACATCCTTATTATTTATCAATTATTAAAACCAACTACATGTCATACTACCCTGTTATTATATTGATGTCATGTAGAAACATTTTTGATAAACTGAACCTGTTCAATATGACTCTAAATTCTTTAAATTGCTATTTTTAGATTATTTTAAGTTTAACAAAGTCAAAATATTTGTTTAATAAGTTGTCAAATTTTTAAATTCAAACAAGTATAATGTATATATTATTATATATATTTTTTCTCTATTATTTGTATACATTTTATTTTTATTTTATTATAACTCACCCATATAATATTGTCATAAGAAATTAGGATACTATTGTAAATTGGAATTTTATTCCGTTAATAAAATATTATTATTATTATACCATTTTATTACTTTTATTATTATTATACCCTTTGGTTACTTTTATTATTATTATTCGTTCGAGGGCGCTCCGCTCGAATAGGCCTTTAACTCTCCCGGCTGCTTTAGTTTTACTTACACCGCACGTAACTGTTTTTATTTTTTTAAATTTATTTTTAAATTTTTTTCCCCGTCATCGTCGTGATAAATTTAGGTGCGCCCATAATCGCAGTCCATCCGTCATACCCGAAATGGCGGGCGCACAAAGCCGCGACGAAAACAAATTAGATCCACTCTCACATTTTAACAAAATTAGTTGGGTTCTTATTTGCGTACATTATAATATTATACGGACGGAAAATTAACTTTGCGCCCGTAAAATATTTACAAACATTAAACCGTTGCACCTGAATTACATTAATTTCGGGCCGTTTTACGTGAGGGTACAATCATAATATTATATTATATGATATTCTCGACGACCGTAATCCGTCCAAGTGGATGTGATTTTTTGGTGAAATTTTTTTTTGTATTTTTTTCATGTAGATATACACACTGAACGAGTGCCCCAAAAAATATCGTCTCAAACTTGGCACTTTTGAAGACGAAATCAAGAGCGATCGCTCGTCCCCCCAACCCTTCCCCGTCGTTTTCTTCGACTTGTCGTTTTGACATTTATAATAGGTACCTATATATATATATAAAACAACGTCTAGCAGTTTGCCGCATCGCGTTATTATATTTTATAAACTTTTAAACAACATTTTACGCACCGAAAACACAACAACGATTTATATAAAAATATATAGCTAGGTAGGTAGGTAGGTACGAAGTACTGCAAGATGAAAAGTGTACTGCGCTGGTCTGTGCGGCACAACTATAGCGATTAAAGGTCGGAGGTGGAGGTGGGGAAACTAATAGCCTCGCGGTTAACGATTTAGCACATCTGCGCGTGTGTAATAATAATATTTATAAGCCGCAGCGAAGCTTTTAAACGATATTTACGTGTCGAAATTTTTTTTTTTTTTAGTCTTTACTTCAGGTGTGCCGAGGGTACCTACCCCGCGACTTTATCGGAACGAAATTATGGTAAAAACCATGTACAATATTGGATCACTTGGAAAAAAGTTTGTCATGAATTCGAATTAAACACTATACTGCAGTAACAGACCTGACGAATGAAAAATGAAAAATCGATACTGGTCAGACGTAACATGAAAATATTGCCAAAAAAAAAAAATGTTTTGAATAAAATTCCATCACGTTTCGAAAACTCCCAAAAAAATATTGATTCTGTAAAAAATCGTAAAAAGTTAAATATTCGACTGTCTCGACTCGAATAAACCATAGGAATGTTTCTAAAAATTAGTTCTTAAAATCGGAAATCTTGAATGAATAGTCAAGAAATACAAATAAAACAATCAACACAATATACGTATTTCAATAGCTGGCAACATTAAAACCGAATAAAATCCTGATTTATAAAAACAAATTTTTACAACAAGTAGCTTCGGTCTTTTAAAACAATTTATTAACTGTTAAAAATCAAAACCAAACAAGGTTAAGATAATCAACTTGTAGGTGATTAACATTTTGCAGTTTTAAAAGAAAACGAAATTTAAATTCATTGATGGAACACGATCCACTTTATTACTATCGTAATATCACTATTCATGTAATTATTTAACTAGTAATTATTTTATTTTATACAGGGTGACCCCTAAAGAAATACCCATTCATGGGTCTAGAATGAAAAGGTTCTAAATCGTTTTTATGAAATTGTCCAGGAGAGCAATTTCTGCAAAGTCTGCTTTCAAGTATTTTACTACTTGAACAACATTTTTTGTCACTGCTATCAATCTTCTAAAATACGAAACAATGTATCAATAATATTATTAGCTACTATTTGTAGCGATTAATTAAATTAGAAAATGTTGATACTACTACTACTACTATGTATCATACAAACGTATTGTTAGTAATTTTGTTACAGAACGTTTTCAATTTCATTAAATTGTGTTTACAATTTCATTTTTGGCGATTTAGAACCTTTTACTTTAAAACAAAAAAAAAAACAACTATAATGATCGTATAAATGTTGGCTTAAATGATGAGCAGTTGCATTCTAAAACCATTTTTGTTAAAAAGTGATATTTGAAAAAAATTCTATTTAGAACTTTGTCATTCTCACCTCACTCATTAAACCGCAGAAGGAGACTCGTCTCCCTGACAAAAACTGGTTTTTTTCCGTTTTACTTGTAAACTAAAAAAAATTATTACAAATAAATTTATTCATTAACAATGAAAACAATATGTTGAAAAGTCAACATTTTCACTAAAACAACCTCTTTAACATGACCATATTATTCAATCGTTTCAAAAACAATTAATTGAACTAAAATATGTGTAGTCCTCGTCTCTCTTTAAGTCTAATAAAAAAACAGATTTGGGTAAACCCTGTATATACGTGCTGCGGATTAGATTATTGGATTATTATTATTTCCACCAAACACAAATCGCACGTCCTCGAAATGTTTTTTTCTTATACCTATTTCGCCTCAAAATCAAAACCTTAACAAAATGTGAGTTATCTTGGAGCTCGTATCGGGTTTGTGATTTACGCTCTACTAGGCGAAAGCAGGAAGTGTTCTGATTAGATAAGTACTTTTTTGTCTAGATAAAGATAATGAAACTCAAATGTATCTAGATGGGTATAAAATATAACTCAACTCATATTTATCTAGATGAAAAAAGAGATACAATTATTTTTTAAACGGTTTTAAATCTAGGTACATTGTAGTTGAGCACTAATAACATAATAATAATAATGGTATAGATAAAAATAATTACATTATTTATAACTTTATAAGCCATAAACTTTGTTTGAGAATCTGTATAAATATTTAAAAACGCATTTGTACAATTTCACAACTTTTATCAATAAAAAATGTATCTAAATGAATTTATTTAGGTTAGTAAAAAAATTATCTAAGATGGCCGTCGATTAGATACATTGTAACTATTTATCTAGATAAGATAAAATATGAACAAATAATTATCCAGATATTCATCTAGATAAGTCTGAACACCAGTGTTGGGAATAGATAACTAAAAAATTTCTAGATAAGATAATATAAATTTAACAAAATATTATCTAGATACGAATAAAGATATCATAAATGTAATTTATCTAGATAAAGATAAATACAACAAGATAAATTTCTAGATAAATATAATTTTTTTACACATATATTTATTGTTTTTTAGTATTTTTGTAGTATTAGATCTATATCAATATAATTACATAATAATATCTATAATAACGGATTGAACCTTTGAAATACAGTTCTACGAAGTTAATTTCAATTTGTTTTTAAAATGGATGGGGAAATAAACCTATACCTAATTAATTTTAATATGCTCATTATGGCTAGTAGAGTGCAAGCCCCCACGCAGGTTCTCGTATTATCGTAATACCGTCGATGGCAACAAGAAATATATTCTTTTAATTTTATAAATAATTTATATTATATTAGAATTTTAGTAAAATCGGTTTTATAATTGTGTAGGGGCACTGTAATATTAATTATATAGATACATTTATCTAGATAAGCCCATTTTTTATCTAAGCTAAACATTAGACAAATCATAACATAACTACCTAGACACTTTAAAAGATAATTTATTTCAATAAATCTTATCTAGATATTTCCGAACACTGCCCCCCCCCCCGCAATATGGTCGTCTGCGAGAGAGGTTTCGCGACACCGAACAAGGTACCATTTAGGTACCTAAATCGGATTTAATTTTTACGAGAGTTTCGCCAGAGGAGTTATTTTAATTTTAATTAATAGATGTAATCGCTGAATCAAAAAACTAATTAAATATCACTACGGCGCCTGCCTGCCTGCTTGCTTTCGGTTATTGTATTGTTGCCGTCAAGTCTTTGTGAGCGGCTTATACGCTACGACACGTCTGAAAAAGACTCGTTTTTCTTTTTGATATTTCGATTAATTTCAGCACTATGTTTTGTTCTCACCGATAATAATATCATCATCACGGTGAATTAAATTACAATGTCGTATAATATATAAGACGAGCTTCCCCTCCCTCCCTCCCATTCAGGAACTCGGCGAATGTTAAGACGTTTAAGTCTAAAACGAGAAACGAGTAATCGTATACTAATGGATTTTGGTTGGTCACGGTACAATATTATTATTATTATTATTTATAAAGATATTTTGATGACTAGGGCCCGACTTGATGTATTTGCATATATTTTTCTAATGCCCACACACGAGGCTCGTCTTTACAGGAATTTTATTCACGGAATATTGAATTTAATGGTACCCAATTTTCATTTAGCATTTTTAATGAAACTTTTACTTTACGGTCATTTTTCAATATTTTTGGTGCATTTTATTCGTTTTTGTAGTTTTTTTTTTACATTTATTTGCATTTTTCTCGTTGAAAGTTACACTCTATCGTAACACATTCAGCTTAAGTTAGCTTGTCGATTATCGACGTTCATTGTCTTTATCGTTTATCGTCGCAATCTACGATTATTTTAATAAACCGTAGACAGATATTATTTTTAGGCCCGGTCAAATGGAAAAAATTTCCCAAAAGTCGATCGAATTATTTCAAACATCAAAAAAATATTTTTGAAGACTCCTTCTAGTGTAAACATTTTTAAAGACATATAACAAATACGATTTATGACCCATGAATTGTATAACATGTAATTATTATTGTAAAACTTCAATTTTTAAAAATGTTAAATTTTTATAAAGTAACTTTTAGTATTTCTGTATTAATTTTTTAAGTCATTTTAACATTTTTTTTGAAAAAACCGAAAAGTAACTGGAACCAAAATGTCCGTCTGTCTAAGAATCAAATCGAAACTCAAACATAAAAATGTATAGAGTTTTCGGTCCATATTTCGGTTTAACGTGACCTTCAGTGAAATTTAATTTTTTATAATAATGTTGATCAAATAAATATAAAGTAGGCAATATTGGAAAAAACACGATTTTTTACGACTTTTAACGTTAAATAAAAAGAAAATCGTTTTTGTAAATTACAGTTGAAACCGAATGCAAAAAAAAAAAATGTATATTGTTAAACAGCTATCAATTTCCTTTACATATTGTCAATATTTTTGTATTGAACAATTTGTAAAACTTCGTAAGTTTAATATACACCGAAGTTCAGAAACCATTAAAGCACTTAAAATTTCAACCTAATATAGGAAATTTAAAAAAAAAAAAGACAATATAATACTGAATAAAAAAATTATATTTTTTATCGTTTTAAATGAGAATATAAGTTTGAATATATTAATCAAATAATATATTATATAATATTTTATTCAAACAGCTCTATAATTCGGATGTGTGTAAATTAATTTTTTTGAAATTGTAAAGACAAATTACTGATAAAAAAACAGTGATTTTTTTTGTTTTAAAAATAGTACTTACCTCAGTTAAAAATGCTATTCTTCAAAATGTGGGGCGGTGTTGATGTATGCTATTTCGTTCTCACCGATAATAATACAACTGTGTATTAAATCAAGGTTTCGAAATTTGGTTTCGTGTTTATAAGACGTAGGTTCTACTGCCCCCCCCCCCCAGAATTTCAAAACATTCGAGTTCTTAGCGAGAGAGGAGTTGTAAGTCTATTGAAATTACCACACGGTTTAGGTATGATTATTATTAATATTATTTACAGAGATGTGGCAATGTTCATCGCGTGGTGCAATATGCATGTTCAGATGTTCTGTGTTGGTAGATGGTACCTACCCGCTAACAACTAGTACAAAAAAACTGCATTTTTTCATAAGCCTTAAACCGGAATCGATTTGTTTTTCTTTTTTTAAAAAAAACCGAAAACTAACCGAAACCAAAATGTCCGTCTTTCTAAGAACCGAATCGAAACTCAAACATCGAAATGTAAAAAATTTCCTGTCCATGTTTCTGTTTAACGCGACCGTCAGTGACACTTAATTTTTTTTATAATAATTTTGTGCAAGACGTATTATAACGCTAGGGCGGTGGTGATGTGTGCTATTTCGTTCTCGCCCATAATATTATTTTAACTTTGCATTGAATCACGGTTTTGAAATTCAGTTTCGTGTTTATAAGACGTACAACTGCCCCCCCCCCACACATTTCAAAATATTCAAGCGAGAGAAGAGTATAGTCGTAAGTCTATTGATAATACCTCACGGTATGATAATTATTATTATTTACAGAGATGTGGCCATGTTCATCGCGTGGTGCAATATGCATGTTCAGATGTTCTGTGTTGGTAGACGGTACCTACCCGCTAACAACTAGTACAAAAAAACTGAATTTTTTCATAAGACTTAAACCGGAATCGATTTGTTTTTCTTTTTTTTAAAAAAAACCGAAAACTAACCGGAACCAAAATGTCCGTCTTTCTAAGAACCGAATCGAAACTCAAACATCAAAATGTATACAATTTCCGGTCCATGTTTCGGCTTAACGCGGCCGTCAGTGACACTTAATTTTTTTATAAAAATTTTGTGCAAGACGTAGGTATAACGCTAGGGCTGTGGTGATGTGTGCTTTTTCGTTCTCGCCCATAATATTATTTATATAATAAATATGATAACTATATGAGATATGATAACTATAAATAACATTAATAATTAATGAATAATAATTAACTATCTATATTATTTTATATTCAAATTACAATTTTTTGGTGCTCAAAGTTTAGAGTTGACAAATATTGTAATATAGTATCAACTATCATGTTATAGTTATTACTTTAAAAGACAGTTTTCGGAAACGACCTTAAAAAAGGCCCCATATCGTCTTCCTCTCTTTATGTTCTCTCTTATCCAAAAAAGCACATATAGTGATGGGCAAATTCCCATGAATATTCCCAACACCCGGAACTTCCCGGGAATACAATAAGTTTTTAAATATTGACCATAGGTTTCAGTTTTAAATTTATTAAACTTATTTTTGTAAATGATCCAAATGACAGCTGTTTATTGATATTATGTCAGTTTAGATATTTTATTCTTTAAAAAAAAGTTATTAAGTAACTATAATATATTGAATAACAAATAAATGATAAAAATTTTTTCAGGATTGCACATCACTGCCCCATATGAAACTGGTATAGGCGCGTCCTATCAATTCTTATACTATCTATGTAGTTAAGATGATGTCAGAGCACTATTTGTTTCCTCTCTCTCTGACCCACATAGACAAAATGCATCAACGCAGAATCATTTTTAAGTAATCTTTGAGTAAAATCGCCGGTCGCAAAAAAGATAGGGAATAATATTTTTGGGGGAATGACATATCGGTTTTATATTTTACTGCTATTTGACTTTGTATTCGACTTTCAAAATAAATAATCAAAAAATGGTCGTACATTAAAATTATGTTTAAATTGCTTTGAGACAATACCTAGACAAATCGATATGACATTCCCTCAAAAATGTAATTCTCTATCTTTTTCGTAATGGGAGATTTTACTCTAAGATTATTAAAAACATAGAAAAAATGATTTGTCTGGCTTGAGAGAGAAAACAAATAGTGCTCTGACATCCTCTCAATAGCGGTATGTCGAATGTAAATAATATAATCTGTAATCGCATGTCGATCGTAGATAGTTTTTGGTTGTGTGGTTTTTTTCCTAATCGATATTATAGACGACTAGCACCTACCCCCCCCCCCCAAAAAAAAAAAAAAAAATTAATACGTTCGGCCAAACAGAGGTAATATTTCCCCTTACGATATAATATTGTATCGTTGTAACAGGCTCCAAGTTTGCGGCGGCGTGCATAGAAGAGACATCAACCCCCCCCTCCCCCGTCTAGCTTTTATAATAATATTATTAGGCATGTAATAACGGAACCGTATATAAGCTTTCCGGTTCTTAAATATTTGATAGGGAGAATAAATAATTCGACGGTTTCTTTTTCGTATAAATTATTAAACAGGTAATAAAAACGTCGACGACCCCGTTGTAGTCCTTAATACGTCGAGCTCGAATTCATTTCAGAGCTAATCCCGGCGATATATGAGATCGTAGCTTATATTTTTATATCCTCCACAAACCCCCCCCTCCCCACACATACACTCTTCACCCAAATGTAATGACAACAGTAATAATAATAATAATAACAATAATAAATACAATATTCTACGATATTATTTTTCCGGTTAATGCGCGTTTTACCGTCGAAAACGCAGCAGCCATAGACTATTGTTTTCTGTTTAATATTTTAATTCGTATTATACGCCGGAACAGGTATTTTTGACATTTTGTATTTTATCCTCAGTAAGTCATTTATTTTGGTTTTGGTTTTGGTTTTTTTTTTTTGTTGTTGTTGTGAACTCTGTTCGACACGTATAACTACGTATAATATACAATATCGCTGTTGAACGATATTGCCTTATTACCTGTCGTAAATTGGACATAACGTCCGTGAGGTTTAATAAATAAATAATGAAAGTTATTTTAGAAAGTCCTCCGTGAACTAAAACAAAACAATATTTTCCCTAGGGTAAGGTGAATAATTTATGTAAGTTTATATGAAAAAAAAAACGTCAAGTGTATTATAGTCTTCGCCATTATTATTTCTATTATTTTTTTTTTTTGTCTAAATAACACCA
The DNA here is from genome assembly GCA_949089665.1 of Macrosiphum euphorbiae. Taxonomy (NCBI): domain Eukaryota; kingdom Metazoa; phylum Arthropoda; class Insecta; order Hemiptera; family Aphididae; genus Macrosiphum; species Macrosiphum euphorbiae. Next base: position 7,058,640 of record CARXXK010001085.1, read on the forward strand.
AATATATGTGACACTAGCTGCGCTCAACCCGACCGGGAAAAAATTTAGAAATATAAACCACGGTGTTAAATCGGTTTACCTCCGTAACTAGTGTACCTAACCCGGTACAGACATTATACAGGTCTCGGTATATTTCCGACCGCGGTTCAAACCACTCTCTAAACTTTTCTGAAATTTTCGTCAAATTTGGTCGAGTATATGGCGACAAACGTATATCAATCGAATAATTAGTCAGCGCGGTACAGATTTCTAAGAGCCATATCAATTTTATTACCGTTTGCATCAAATTATTTATGCCAAACAGCATTTTAAACACTACCGATGGTTAAATAGCAAATATCGCTCAAAATGAAATGTTGAAGCTGATTGAAGAGTAGCAGTGTCAAATATCAAACCAAACCCAATATAGAATCAATAACGTCCACAGTGCACGCTCAAGTCTCATTAAAATAATTAAATGGTAATTTTATAATTTTAAGACAATTAAAATGTCGATTATCGTTATAATGATTTCAGTGATTTTTTTAATTTTAGGTTTTATAAAACTCTAATTTTGTATTTTTTTTATGTTTTGGTTTAATATTAAATTAAATAAATATTTAAATTGCCTAAAATTAACGATCTAATTTACCTATATGAATAAAACGTTTGTATACATTAAGACTGTTAAGTAAATACAATATATTAAACACAAAATTTTACATAATGTCGGTGACCGTATTATCAAAATAAATGGGATCAGAAAAGGTTGCTCACCACTGATTTAGAGGGCTCAATGTTTGATTATATCGACATGATTATTTTTATATAATATTATTATAGCGGTCGATGACGAAGTTTTTCTTTTAATTTTCGACGTATAAATACGGTCCAACCCGCGAGGCCGAAAAGCTGCCGGATAAGTGAAAATCGGTTAGTGCTCGGCTGTAGATTATCGTCGCTTGGTTTTAATTGAAAAAAAAGGTCGAGATCGTTGTTTGAGCTAATTTTTAGTACGATTATTGACCGTAATTTGATGGACCGCCGCCGTGGCCGTTTAGTTTTTATTCCAAAAGGACACACATTGGACACATTATTTCCGAGAAATTTTTATATTCAACTCAACAAAAATAACCTAATCCGGCGACGACCCATTTTTACCATCACCTATTATTGTAGTAGCCGTAATATTATTAGGTAGGTAGGTATGTACAATAAATGTGCCATAATTATATAGCGGGGGGTACTGTGGCGAAACAAAACCGTTTAAACAACAACAAAAATAATGATAATAAATAATGGCGAGTCGCAGTTATTGTATAGTTTCTGCGCCGGATGACGATATACTATAATATAGGGTGTCCCATAAAGTGCCCAACTTTTAAATCTGCCGCCATTTTCAGTTTTGTTGGCAGCCCTGTTATTATAATTTCTTATCAACAACTACTGCTAATCGAATCGGAGTAATCAAGGTGGATTGATAAGGTGTAAACACTTGGCTTATTAGTTGATTGAAAATATTACTCCAGTTTAGCTCACCGCTAGATCGCGTTGCCTACCCGATAGAGGAGCAAAAATACACAGCTTCGTATGCAAGATTTAAAGAAAATTTAAGCAAAACACAATAAATTACCACTGTATTTGTTAAAATATGAATAAATTATAATTTTTTAACCACAATAAAAAATGTCTATTAGTTATGAACTATCCCTGGAGTCACAATTTGCTTTCTGATTGGTTTAATTGGTGGTAAAGAAAACAATATAGTAGGATCACAAATAAATACAAAATACAAGGAATTGGTGCTTGTATTAATTCTTTTGTATCAACATCAAAATTATTAATTAATGAATAATCGTCACACTATACTAAATTTTCATTTAATTTTTATTGTTTTGTTAATATAAATTTAGAACATTATAAAATGCCTAATTTATGTTTTGTTCCTGGGTGTAATACTGGTTTGCTTAATGACCGAAAGTGTTATGAAGGTAAAAAGTATCCATCCAGATTTCATCCACCTGAGGTACCTTTGTAGACAAATTGTAGTTTGAAATATTAAAATATTAACTATTGTATTATTGTTTCATATTTCCAAATACTAATCAGTTAAAAAAATATTATAAGTATAAAGTTATTACATATAGCATATTATACTGATGTCCAATTGTAATTTTTGCTAACCTAATTTAAAATAGAAATATACCTCATTATTAATTTTACCACATTATAATAGAAAAGTAGAAAAGTGAATCTAATCGGTAGTCGGTACATACATTGTACAAAATTACAAATATTATTACTAGGATTTGCATTTTTTTTTTGGAATGTCTTACACTAGGCTTTCCAAGTTACAAATGTGTTTCAAATGTTCCATTTTTTCATACTCATAATTCATAAACTTACCTACACAAGTTTAAATGTTAAATGCATTTTTTCTACATTTTTAGTGTATTTTAATCCGAGCGCTCAGTGGCGCAACCAGGGCGGGGCGTTAAGGGTTTGTACCCCGTCCCCCCCTGAAATGTTTTTCTAGTTGCGCCACTGCGAGTGCTTGATATTACCTATCATAATACAAATAGCAAAATAAATTACTTTAATAGCAACATTTTCAATTCAAATTCAATTTTTTCAATTGGTTGTACAGATCATGAATATGAATTAACTAAATACATCGTAAAATTTTACCTAAACACAAGAATGATTTTTGCCTGCAAAAAACATAACAAAGTGTCAGACCAAAAAAAAAACGAAAAACGTTTGAAAAAAAATTCTAGATTAGTATAAACATGTATAAAATATATAATTTTCTAATTGTATACCTATATCTATAGTGTAATAACGAGTAGGTAGTTACTTCAAGCCACAAAATTTGGACACATCTTAATTATATTATAAAATTTATGAATACAAAAATGGCTATTTTACATTATTATATTATATATTTATATGTATTATTAAATATATCATAACTCATATACTATAGGTATACCATATTATAACGCATTTCTACAAAAAAAGTTGAAAACCTTAATAGGTACATTTAAATCACATATAAATATTAACATTTCTTATCCTCTATAGGGTAGGCAGCGAACCTAGCGGAATATTTAACTGGAGTAAAGTTTTCGATCACTTTATCTAAGACGGGCGGTTGGAAGTGTTTACACCTTATCAATCCACCTTGGGAGTAATAGTAGATATACTAGAAATGATAAGAACAGGGCTGCCAACAAAGTTAAAAAAAAATGTCGGTAGATTAAAAAGTAGAGCACTTTATGGGACACCCTATATCGTTATGTCATGAAATGCAATTATTATGACATGCAGACGGTTTCCTGCGTGCGGTTCTGGTCGTCGTTACACTGACCGCGACCACTGACGATTAAAAATAAATTTTTGATCCTCGCAGATTCCACGGAACAATATACCGTCCAGCAATGGAGTTTATTACCGCCGCCGCCGCCGCCGCCGCGAATTCATTAAACGTTATTGCGAAATAACAATTATTATTAATGCGCAACAACGACCGATCACGTACACAACAAAACCTATCATGATAGTACGAACCTATTACTAGTTTAAGCTCTTTTCCCGCAACTTTTAACAGCGTCGAATATTCGGGGAGAGCACACGTTCGGGCAATAATCGATAAATATACGCTGGACGGCAGTATATGCGATTTGGCAACGGTAATAAAATATTTTTAGTACGATGGACATGTTAATATAATAATATATGGTTTTAGTACACGAACTTACTGAAAAATAAAGTAAATATTCACAAAAAAAGGGAGACATTAGAAACGAATAGCGATTAGGTTATCGATTAGTATATAAATCAGAGAAAATAACAATATTAGACAAAGCTGAAAGTACAAGGATAAATTTTCAAGAGAAATTCGCATTTTACACATTATTATAATATCGGGGATAATGATTTGCATGACTAAATGTACTTAATTGTGAATTTAAAAAAAAAAAAAAATGATCAAGTATGTACGACAATCCTCATCATTTGAAAATAGAAAGCTATAAATGGCCGTCTAATAAGAAATAAAACATTTTTTAATTAATTGATTGATCAAAACGTTGTGCCGACAAAAACCTACCAGTCAATTCAAATACAACATGAAAATATAATAGTATGCATATGTGGATTGGTTCAAAAAGAATTTTTTTCGGGGGGGGGGGGGGAATCAATACTCCCTGAACCCCCCTCAGATACAGCCTTGGCGTTCTTGAGAGATAAATAGTTTAATTTATCTGTAATATTGAAATAGTTTGGCAGATATATATATATTTTTTTTTTTTAGTGGTTTTTCAGATATAATTTGACCGACTGGAGATATTTTGAAATTGGCCAATTTCATTTGAATGAACGCGTCGATAAATTTAAAAAAAAAACAAAAAATCGAAGATTGTTATTTAAAAACAAAAACCAATATTATTAATAAAAAAAAACGTCATAGTCATTTCTGATGTGATATAAAAAAAAAAACACAACTAAAATACTATCACCACCCGTTATTTGAAACTGGAAAATTTTCTCTTTTTAAATTTACTTATATGTGTGTACAAAGTCCACATGATTTGAGTCAAAATCAGTAGGAAATGAACACAAATATAAAACTATATACAACACGATTTGTAAATACAATATTATGTGTTATAATTGGTACCAATATCAATATTTTATATAATTATTAATTATGTTAGGTATGATTGGTTTTTAATAATATTTTATAATAAATAATTTTAAACCATTAATGCCAAGTAAAATTAAAATGTGATGATAGAATAACGGGTAAGCCTAACCTATATAATACGAATAAAAATATATTGACATAATATTTTTTTCAATGACATGAAATATATATTTAAACTAGTTGACTTTTATAATCCCGAATTTTTTTAATATTCTATTCTGCTTATTTCTCCGGTTGTAAAACGATGTTCTCAATTTCGAGTTTAAAAGAGAAGAACTCATAAATTAATAATTAATGTATTCACTTTGCAATTTTAGTAAGACATAAATTACTATGATATGAGCAATATTGGGTGGGCTCAGAACCAAAAGGTGCTATCTCAAAATATCAAATTGTTCAGGAGAGCCATTTTAAACTATTTTCAACTTAAAACTGCATTATATTTTTTCGTAATGAATGATTTTTAATGATTAGCACATCTAAAAATTCACAAAGTTGTTCTGAGTTAACACTAGCGATTTAGTTTTCTTAAAATCAAAATGTAACGTAAGAAAAACAAAAATGTGAAAAATTTCCGTTAAGAACCAAAAAGTTCTTCAGATAGAACCTTTTGGTTGTTAATATTTTTTTTTTCACTTAGTTAGAACTTTTTGGTTTTGAATTAAATGTATGTTTTCACTATGATGTTACCAACCTCAAAATAATAAATAATGACATGGCATTGGCTTTTCACTTGAGTAGAATAGATACCTAACCTAACCTATATACATGACCGTACCTGTAGAAGGGGTTACCTACTTTTAAAATTTTAAATGGTAATAATGCCATCAAATTAACATAAGTAGGTACTAAGCAATTAGCTGCATTAATTTGTAAAAGCAATTTTAAGCCTTTGCAATAATATTAAACATTATGTTTCAATTAAATGTATTGATAATATTATATTAAATATAATTTATATCTATAAAATATTTTAAGTACCTAGGTAAATATCTCACTTAAAATAAATACCTATTACCTATACCTAATTCTAAATTATATATTAGGTATTATTTTATAGGTATACTTACTTGTTGTTAATGTCAACTTGTTTTTCTGCTAGCTTCATTAACTTATTGGTACGGTTTCGTAACAACGATGACAACATATTTTTTTTCTATTATAACGATAATAATTGACAAGATCTTGGAGCAGAATTATTAATGTTGAGGCATCCCGTTAAAATAAAACCAAAATAAAAATAATATTGACTAAGGCCTTGAGTACTAAGGTAAATGTACCGTATATTTATTAAAATTATTTATAGAAATCTTTGTTTTGTTGATAAAAATGTACAATAATTAATAATATTGTACCATCATATTATTATTGTATGGTTAATACAGTGAATATGAGATAGTACTTTTTGGTTATCACTTATTTTTTTTCTTCTTATAGATAGAACCTTTTGGTTTTAACACTATTCTCAAGAACCAAATGGTGCTATCTAGATCGCTATCAAATAACAAAAGTGTAAATTTGATAGATTTAGCACCTTTTAGTTCTGGATAACTCCTTAAATAATGTACTTAAAAAGTTGGATGTGAGTTTGGATTATAGACCATTGACCAATAAACCTATTTATATAAAAAAGTGGATTTTCGAAAAAATCGATTTAGCACCTTTTGGTTCTGAGCCCACGAATTTATTTATTATTTGGTCTTTTGAATTCCGACGATTCAGCTGCATATTTTGTAGTTCGTTTAATATCCTATTATCTGGAATTTTGACCCGCATTTCTGAAAGACGTTCTACTAGCATCAATGTATATCACTAAACAGTAACACTTAAATTTCCTAATTTTGGTCCGTTAAATAAAAATGCCTAAATTTGTAATTTTTTTTTTTTTTTTGGAAAATTGATTTTCGATATGGTTTACTTGAAATTCGAATGCTTACCGAGCAATAAGTATATTGTACATGCACACCAACAATATTATAATGTTATAACACAAAAACCACGGTTCTCTATTATATTTGGATAATACAATTTTCAGGAACCTATTTGGGAATTTGTTGCTTTTGCGCTATACGATTCATTTTTTGTTCGTATCGTTTCGCCACTCTCATGTCTTCCACCGATATACACAAGAGGAATCGAGGAAAAAAAGTTCATAGAAAAAATGACCATGAATTAAGTAAAAAAAAATAAACACACTGAGGAAAAAAAACCCATTTCTTATATTTCTATAAATATTAACACGATATTATGTATACGTCATGATATTATAATATTGTGTTATTACCTTATGAGTTATAAGTAAATAAAAAACCAGTCTTAGGTACATCATAGATACTATACTATAAGTAATAAGTCGAAAAATACAAGTCTTAGGTATATACATACTAAAACGTATACAAATGTTACACAACTATATAAGTAATAATAATATAATAAGTTAATACAAAACAGGTGGTAGTGTAATATATTTAGATAATATTGCTTTAGTAAGACTTATGTTTTTTGACTTTGAACCTTAACACAATGTAATAATATTGTGTTCATATTTATATTTTTATTTTATTTACAATCTATATTTTATACGATTAACAATTATTAACTATTATTTTCATCGTAATAACATATTATAATATTTTTTCATAGGTACATGGTAATTGCTAATCGAGAGTAGAGTACACATGTGTTCACATTTATATATTTATATTTCTGGGCTTTATTTTTCCACCTACCCCACACGGGCTGTCGAAAAACGTCAATCCAAAACTGGTAAGACTATTTATAAAAAAAAAACCTCTATAACTCGATGGCAAACCGCCATAAAAATATCTATTCGATCGAAGAAAATGGTTTGAGAAAATTAGAACACGTTGATAATAAATAAAACGCATATTTTTTTTTCTTTTATTGCAGTGTGGTCGTGGGGTTTTTATTGCACCCGTTTGACGAGTGTGACGGGCAGGAATTCCTAAACGGTCGAAGGGCTATCATCGAGAGCAATATAATATTGTATATTACGCCGTCGCACTTATTTATATATAATAGGTACCTATAGCTATACACACTCTTGATATGCGATCCGATCGTTTAAGAGCCGAAGGAATACCCAAGCCGATCATATTATTATTATTATTATTATTATTATTATATAATATCGTCCAATAAACTCGGCAGAGTACATGTACACAATAAAAATATACGTGGTGGTCTATTTTGAGCTGGAAACGTATGGTTGAAGTATACTTGGAAAATTCGAACGATATAGTCATTTTAATAAATGAATTGGGTACCTACTAAAATTGTGTTGACGATTTACTATCTCTTTCGTAATTCAAAATTAAAAAAAATTAATATTTTTGATTTTTACCCTCACGTTTCGTTACGAAAGTAATTTCAGTTAAAATTGGTAACGAACTGTTTCACGTAAAGTATAGGTGTACGATAAATGTAGGTTACCTACCCAACTCAAGACACTAATTATTTCAAAAACTCGGATATTAAAACAGCATTTTTCTAACCTCATCAATACATAAAAATCAAATTTCTGTCTATACCTAGTACCTACCCACTTTATGAGTTATATAAGTGATAAGTCCCCCTTCAAAGTTTGGACGAGCGGAATAGTGGACCAACTTTCTGCGGGGTAGGCACCTATCCCTGTACTCACTCCGATCCGCTCATTTAAACTTTAAATACTTGTAACTCATAAACCACTCGCCCATAATTAATACAGGAAAAACTATGTACGGTGCATTGTGGTCGCGATTGTTCGTAGAAACTTTGGCATCATAGGTACCTACGTTTTCAATTTCACATTCCATATAGTAGTGTAATTTCCCGAGGATTAAAACACATACAACTCGAACTTTGAACTAATAGTTACGACCGTGTACAATGTACATTATACTACGCACACAACTTATACATAATATTGATCGATTAAATATTAATCGTTTTAGCGTTTTAGATTCTGAGCGGAGCGAGGAAGCTATAGTGGTTTTACAATGGCGTTTATTATTTTTTTTTATCCTGTATACAAATTTTCTACCAGAAAGAGTGCTCCGATTTCACCTTATAGTATCTTATCTTTTAGAAAATTGGACGAAGACGGTACTTCGGAGAGGTCGTTTTTCGATTTTCTCAATAATCATTTGATGCTACTGGAAAAACCACAGACAAATTACAAAAAAACCTCTGAAAACGGGGTTTTAATTTCAAACGCTTTGTTTATGACCATAGAAACGAATAAAAAAAAAAAACTGGTAAGTGAATGTCGCTCTGCTGTACAGTTGGTTAAAAGTGGGTCACTGTATAACGGATTGTATTACATTTGAATTCAATGATATCATATATCATTATTGTATACGATTCTGAGCGGAAACGGTTTGACATTCTGGATATTATCGATATTGTTATTATATTTTATTATAACCTGAAAGTTGAATTATTAATATTAGAAATTTCAACAGAATAACTAAAATTGTTTTTAGATTCTGAGCGGACCGAGGAAGCTAGTGCAGGTCTTACAATGGTGTTAATTTTTTAATTTTAATTTTTTTTATTCAGTACACAAACTTTCTACCAGAAGGAGTGCTTCGATTTCTACATGTAGTGCCTTATTTTTTAGCGAATCGGATTAAGACGGTACTTCGGAGAGGTAATTTTAATTGTGATATTAACTATGAAAATTATGATATTATAATAATAATTCAACTTGCGGGCTATGATAAATAATAACAATATAAAAAATCTAGACCGACAAACCGTGTTCGCTCAGAATCGTTTTCCTTATTCAATGATATTATATAGTTGAATTCAATTTCAATACATTCCATTATGCATTGAGCCACGTGTAACAGCTACTGTACACCACAGAGACATCCACTTACCCTCTTTTTTACTTTATTGACTTTTAGATATCGTTTCGGCATTTATATTTTATTACAATATCTAGGTATGCCAATAATTGCCACCGATGAAAAGTTTTGACAGTGTTCAAATTATTATAAATAAACACTTTTTATTGCTGTGGAGACCAACGTGTCCGCACCCGAAATCGTCGTATGTCAGTTTGAATTACAAAAACAAAGTTATATTAAAAAAGTTTTAAATCATTAAATCTGCAGTACATTTTGTAATCAAATAATTTTGAGATGTCGAATAAACATTGAAATTTAGCTACCTATATAAATATGTAATGTTTCTGAAAATTTTAAAGGTCAAAATTGCATTGAAGTAGAACCACGTTATGAACTTGCGGTTTGTGTGGTATACCGAGTAAACAGTGCACGTGTACGCAATATACAGTTATGGTCTATTTAACGATTAAATATATCATCGTTGGTCGGACAATGTACATCGCTACGATGTTTGTTTTGATTGCATAACGGAAGTGTAAGTACTTGAAAAAAAAAAAGTAAATAATGAAGTATCCGGTATCGTATTTATTGGATAAATAGTTATATTTTAGGGCAATACGATTTCCTCAATAACAATTATTAAAACGAGAGTTCGAAGTTTAGTCAAGCTGAATATCTTAAAGACTCGGAAAAACTAGAAAAACGGTAAGTACATGATGTGCAAGGGGAGGGACTTGAAGATGTGAGTTCGGTAAACCGTGCACATAAAATTAGATTATCATTAGATTATCTAGACAATTTTTACAGATGTAAATAGGGTGGGTAATTGGTGGACCACTCCCCTCCCCTCCTTGGGATTTTCACTACCACTATACATCGTTACAGTATAAAATAATGGGAGGGGTTGGACATTCTCATTACCTCTGTGGATTCGAAATTCACCCCCCCCCCTCTCAGAAGTAGGATATATCCACCACAGCCTCCCTCAGAGTTAAGACATACTAAACAACCTTCATGACCGTCATAGACGTCGAAGCCTTGACTTGATGGAAAAAAAAAAATAATAAACTGGTGGTGTATATAAAGTGTACGTCGTACTCATTTACTGTCTGACAGAGTCACGAGTGCAGAAATACTGCAATCGTCAAGTCGATTTTCCGTACCTCCCCCTCAGGACTCTTTCGAATCGCTCGACCATCCGGAAAGTACCATCACTAATAATGACGATAATGGTAATGATGGGCCTCGACCTCACCGAAATCGCACGAAAATCCGAATTATTATGACTCGAAATGGCCGCTTTACAGTATAATTGTTATTTTTATTATTATTATTATTATTATTATAATATAAACACGGCACGGGCAGCGGAAATTCGTGAAATACGAGGTTTTCATTCGTTGATGTTTTGTCCTAGCCGATTTTTCGATTCCTCCACGGCCCGGTGATGTGGTTTTATTTTTTTAAATTTTTAATCCCCTCCTCCTTAAGCGCTTTAAACGAAAAACAACACTCGAACCGAGCTGAAATAATAACATAATAATATTATCGGTATACGAATCACGTAAATCCCATTAAACGACGAGAACACCAATTCCCCCTTAGCCTCCTAATTTTAATAGGACCACCCCCCCCCCTTACCCTGTTTATAGGCGGTTTTTGATGTAGACATTTAAAGAATCATTAAAACTTTAAAATATATATAATATCATAATATTAATATTCAAAGTGACTGGTAATTTTTTTTGCACAAGAATGCATATTCGGTTATTTCGTATGACGTTATTCTCAAGTCTTATTGATTTATTAAAGAAAGACTCGTCTGCGATGTACACATCACTACTTTGGTAGACAGACTCTTTTGGGAGGACTCTTCTGGGACTTGGCAATTTCTTTCACGTTTAGGTTTTCGTCAGAAATATTAATATTACTCAGACAAAGTCATCTTATTTTATGGCAAAAATTGTGTTTCTCAACTAGGACTAATATTGACCGAGTGACTCTCTTCTTTTAACAGGACACCCCCATACCCAGTTTATAGGCGAGTTTTGATGTAGACATTTACGGAATCATTAAAACGTCCAAAAGTTAAAATATATATAACATCATAATATTAATATTCAAAGTGACTGGTAATTTTTTTTGCACAAGAATGCATATTCGGTTATTTCGTATGACGTTATTCTCAAGTCTTATTGATTTATTAAATAAAGACTCGTCTGCGATGTACACATCACTACTTTGGTAGACAGACTCTTTTGGAAGGACTCTTCTGGGACTTGGCAATTTTTTTCACGTTTAGGTTTTCGTCAGAAATATTAATATTACTCAGACAAAGTCATCTTATTTTATGGCAAAAATTGTGTTTCTCAACTAGGACTACCTACTGGCCGAGTGATTCTCTTCCACGCGAAATGGTTTTTATCAAACAATAATTTATGGAAGTGTTAAAGTCCCGTCCTTCCATTCAAGCCTTGCCCTCCGTCCCCTCCACAGTTTAGGCCATATTTTTTTTTTTTTTTTTTTTTTAAATCGTTTGTTCGACTCTGATATTATTTTTGTTAATTATAAAATCTATAATAGCTGTATTGTCTTATGGTTAATTTTAAGAATTTACAATATAGGTCCGTAATACCTACGCAATGAAAAGATATATTTGTACCCGAATTGTTTGATAATCTAGTCGACATTGTTGTTATTATACTCAAGGCACTGCATACCTGTATTAAAAAAAAAAAATAATAATAATAACAATTTACTGCGAGCATACTATGCGTTTTCACAAAGGTCAGTGAGATAATAAAAACAATTTACATATGAGTAAAGCCAACGTTGAAAACTCTAATATTAACAAATTACATTATATTATTCCACTTTAAAAGTTTAAAGTTAATACGGTGAAAGATGCTAACGTAACTCAAACAAAACATATTGTTAGTTCGTGTCATTATTTTTTTTTTAATTACTACTTGGGCCGTATACAGTGACTGTGCAACTTTTAATTTGTTTAAATAACAACAAACAGTCTTATCAAACTTTGGGCATACTTAATGCACACCGTATCGTAGTCGTTAGAAAACTAACGTTTGCGTCTACCAAATAAATTATTAAATCGAAAAACGTGTATTGATTTGTTTTAATTTAAAATTATCGTATACAGGGTGTAAGGTGTATACTGAATATTATGAGTATACACCGTGGTAAAACGTAAAATAATATTAAATACGATTTCAGCTTTGACCCAAATTATTGACATCAGCCATGAACATGGTTTGAATTTAACACAATATTGTTATTTTCAAATTAATTCTATACTTCTAAACTATCTCGCAAAACAGTCAATAACTTTAAAATGTTGAACTGTTAACGTGAGCCTTTTGTTCGACGTTAAATATTACTACAGCAGCATGGATTTAAATGCTCTAAAAACTATCGAAAAGTGCGTTAACAATAAATTCCAATCATTTTTTTTTTTTAGCTCTTTTCGAGTAAACGAAAATACGATATTTATAAAATAAACGCGATTACGAGATAGCTGGTATATAACACACCAACTGAACTAAATTACTCACTGTTAATGGACTGAGTCTTGGACTCATATGACAGCCTTTAATCGCACAGTAGACAAATAGAGATCGTCGTACGCCTATCGAAATCATAAAAAGGTACGAAAACGACGGACAATAAACCATAAGTGGCCAGAACAAAATGTCTTAATAGCTGTAATATTTTGAATTACCACTCAAGTTTAGTCTAAAAGTGCTTACCGTCGGGCGGAGCGAAGTGTATAGCCCTATACTATAGCCAAGTTCGGTGCGGTTGATTATTGCTATCTCCTCCAAAACCACTTGTCCGGTTTTCGTGAAGAGTGAAATAGATTGTAATTGTCTGATGTATTGTACTTGAAAATGAGCATTGCCTGCTGGGACTTGCCAAAAAAAAAAAAAGGGTTTTGAATTCGAACCCGGGTCATGACGGTTATTTCATTGGTACGTCGATAGTATTGACATATTATTATACCTATCGTGGTAGACAGGTGGTACTTGTCCGAATGAAATTAAGACGTGCTGCAGTGAGAGCTCGCGGAAAAGTTTCCTGTCCGATGTTTTTTCAACACACTCTTGTTGGATATTTCGAGCTTAAGACGTGTCGGGCTGTAAAAGCCAGCTTTGAGTATACTTCACACACACACACACACATACATTTATTATTATATAACGCACACAGAGTATGTACAGACACACACATTATATTATGGTTTTTGTTGTTTTTATTTTCCACAACAATATTATATACGTTTCGGGGTGTGGAAACAATCGTCCGTCGAAAGTAGTAATTCTGGTGTATTTTATATTTCATTTTCGACGACGACGACGATTTTCGTGTAAATATTATCGTTGTCGGACCGTCCCAAACACGTCGACGAATGTGTGTTACATATTATTATAAGCCGACTTACGTTATCGATTGGCTCGGAGTTTCCTAAGTTTTTCAAAAGCCGTACACCCTGCACCTATACGCTATGTAAAAACCACAGAAATACCATTCGAAAATCACCAGATTAAACGTTACATACACACCTCATCAGGTCGATACGATATTATCAAAAAATCGAATGATTTTCAGAGTATGAAAAAACCAAAAAGAACAACATTTTTGAGAGACTCGTCGGCTAACCTCCCCCTCGTGGCGTTTTTCGGGTTATGCTAATCGGCTGAATATTTGACTAAATATTGGAAATAATATGTAATGACCAGGGAATCAACTCGTACGCAGCAGATATTGTTCATCGAGACACACGTTTTGGGTTCAGCATTTTTTTAAGACTTTTTTTTTACCGATTTCCAGCCGAGTTTGGTATGCGGAGTTTGTCTGCAGTCGATGGTGTGCCCCAGTCGAAATAAAAATCCCATCGATGTTTATAATATTCTGGTTTAAATAGTTCCACAGAACCTAGCACTACAAAATGAGATATAAATGAAAGTCAAATTCACGAAGGCCCTTGAGCAGGAACGGACCTTCGGAGGAAGACTGTCTTGTTCGGGGATCTGTATGAAAAATGTGCCTATACTCACCCTCAATTGTTTTCATTGTAATTTTATCTCATATTATTATTTTTAAACATACGTGTATTGTTTATTAGTACAATTCAATGTAAATAGTTTAATTTAAATAATAATATGATAATCATTTAAACCGGTAATATAATAAGGAAATCCTTCCTGAACAGTACCAGTAATGTTTTAAATGTCCGTTCATCCAACGATCATTCTCGAAATGTAAAAATAAAATTAATTTCTTAATACTCTTGCTGTTAAAAATAGGTAATTATATTTTATTATTTTTATTATGAATTGTAAATTGTTAAATTTGATCGTAACATTATTAAAGTATTAAACTGTTTTACTTTAAATTTATTAATAGAACATTAAGACATAATTTGTTTCTATCTAAAAAATATCCTAAAGATAACCTCATTTTTTATCTAGATAAAAAAACAGCTAATTATGCAGTTTTAAGTTTTTTTAAATATAATTTAAAAAATCAAATAATAATGTATACACATGGGTATTTATAATTTTTTGGTAATATAATTTATTATTTTATATAAAAAGACAATATAGATTAAACTAATAAATTTGGATAACAAAAAAAAAAAAAGGTGGGTAAGTGGATGTCGCTCTGCTGTACAGTAGGTTACAAGTGGGTCACTGTATAATTGATGCTATTAAATTTGAATTCAATGATACAATATCATTGTATAAGAAAAACGATTCTGAGCGAAGACGGTATGTCAGTCTAGGTTAAGACAAATTATATACATATCTATGGTATTAAAAAAAAATTGACCTATAATAAATTCCAAATTAATCATATCACATTATCACAATATCCATTAGGTACTTATAACACGTTATACACTAACAACAAACCCTGATACTATCATATATATATAATAGTAAACTTTAGAAGTTTCAAGTAGGTACCCACGAATAATATTATATAATCACAACAAAATAACTAGGTTTTTTAATATGTAATTTCGTCCAAATTTGAAAATAAAATGACTATAAAAATAAACTGTGATTGTATATTTTTTAGATTTTTCGGTAAGAGAATTAACTACTTACGTGGAATCTTGTTTTAAATTTTCAATCCTTAGCTATAAAAACTGAACATTTTATAATTTATTAATTACGATGATTAATAATTTTCGAGATTTTGAAAAATTCTGTCAAAATTCGATGTTAAAATGCTTATAAAAAAAAATTGTGCCTATGTATTTTTAATATTTTTCAACCGATATTGTAACAATATATCAGGAGCCTTGTATTAAATTTTTACACTTTTTGGCCCAACAGATAAAACTTAATTGATATTTATAGAAAAAAAAAACTAAAAAAATTGAAAACTGAAAATGTCCGTAAACGGCTCAAAAAGAGTCAAAATATTTTCAAAATTGTATGGTGTATAGGAAATGCTAATATAAACAATCAGTGAAATTTTCATGTATCTACAGTAATTCGTTTTTTAATTACAACAAAAAAAGGAAATTGCCACATGGGAAATCGAGTGAATATCCAATGTTGTAAAAATTTGAATTTCAAACGCTCATAAAAATTTAATTTGACTTTCCTGTAGAGATTTTTTTATTGATAAAGGTAGACAATCTTATGAGTAATCTTGTATTAGATTTTCAAATCTTAGATTTAAAAAGAAAAATTTTTACGAATTCTTAACTCAAAATAATTTGCTAATTTTCGTGATTTTTCCATATTTTGTCAATTTTTGAACTTTAAATGCTTATAAAAAAAAATTGTGACTAAGGATTTTTAATATTTTTCATCTGCCTTTGAAACAATATATTAGGAGCCTTCTATTAAATTTTCAAGCTTTCGCAACCAACAAATAAAATTTTATTGATATTTCTAGAAAAAAAACTAAAAAAAAACTAAAAATGAAAATGTCCCTAAACTGTTCAAAATAAATCAAAATATTTTGAAAATGTTATCGTGTATAGAAGATGCAAATATAAACAACCAGTGAAAATTGCATGTGCCTACGGTCATTTGTTTTAAAGTTACACCAAAAACCAAATTCAATTTTCTGAAAAATCGATTTTGCGTAAAAATTCCCGTTTTTCCTTAATTTTTCTTTTGTTTTTCCCGGCGCTCTTGAAAACTACTGGGAAATTTAAATTTTGACCTCCCCAATGCACCAACGATATTCACTTTCCAATCGAACAAGATACTGAAGTCGAAAATCGAAGCATTATTTCGACTACTTATCGTGTACACAGACACAAAAAAAATAAAAAATAAAATAAAAAAAAAAATAAAAAAAAAAACACACATCATTGTAAAATCAATACATTCATCGTTTCACTCAGAATCTAAAAGGAAAGCGGAAATTTTAAATTTTCTGGACGATTAATTTTATTGTAAAATAATGACTCTTTTTGATAAAAATTGATTTATTGCAAAAAACCGTTATAATCAATGCAGATAATAAAATCTAAAAAAAAATTGCCTTTTATTTTGTTTTGTTTTAAACATACTAACGTTAAAAATCCTTACACAGTTCGAATAACGCTTTGTGAACTAATCGTGGCATATTTCGAGTGGTTTTTAATTTCAAATAAGTATTAAAAGTTATAGAAAAACGGAAAAAATCAAGTGAAATTAATAAAAGTATTATCTAATTACCTGCAGATAATCAGGTGGTAGTTTTATTTTATTTATATGAGATAAAAAGATAAATATTTTTATCTCGATAAGTTATCTATAGATACAATTATCTAGATGATGCACGACAATGGATATGATCGTCTGCGGTGCTGTTAATAGGTACACGTCAATTAATGTAAACGTCAGAATGTAAAAATTGTAGTTTATGCATTTTTAACTGAAAGGCAACGACGCGATAAAATATAAATCCCGTACAGGAAACCATAAAATATATTTCCGGTGGTCAGTTTGAAATTATTACGATACAACACAGGCCCAGGACATTGGAACGGTTCGGGTAAAATTTCATCAAATAGATATTATCCTTTTTTAAGACGTGACATTATAATAATGTTAAAAAAATGTAAAACGAATAATAACAACAAATAAACACGAGCAACGACACGTTATTATGAACTCAAAATATATCATATAGTAGGTAGGTACCTAAGTTGTGAGGCAACATATACATATTATTAGTACTGCGAACGTGGATAATGCCCCGAGATAAAAATGTTTCTATCCTCTGAAATTTCAAAATAATGCACTTTGCACTTAAAATGCACTTAAATTCGTCGTGTGAAACCAGATTTTAGTGTTGAGTTCCCCAAATAGGTTAAAAATCAACGACCTTGACCGAATCGAAAATTGTCAGAAAATGCAAAACAAAAACTTCTTATTGTCAATCAAAAGTACACGAAACGTAAATTCATTACTTCCCAAGTCTTCGTGTCTCTTCCTTCTTCTCCAGAAATCTATCCCTCTTACAAGTACCAACTCACAACACATCCTATGGACACAATCACCCCTTACATATAGAATGCTCCGTAAACTAAATAATGTGAATTTTGATTTTAATATATTTTAATAAATGTAAGTATTAGTTATAAGTTTGCTGTACTATATCACTATATTACTATTGTGTTTATATTGAATTATATTATTTTCTATACCATGTTCCGTCTTACCGTGTGTTATAAATATGACTGGGAATGTAATTATAGAACCCAAAAAAATGCTCTTAAAAAATTCAGGTAAATCGTTACTATTTTTAATAAACTGTAAAATATGAGTGATGAAAAAAGTGATTATGACAATTTTTATATAGGCTAAAATTCAACTCGGATTTCTTTTAATCCGAAAAAAAAAATATTTCCTTATATCATTCTAACTATTTGGATAGATTTGGATTATACATTCAATTAACTGTACACTCCGAACAGTCACACGGAATCAAAAGGGATTGTTTAAAATTTTCGAATAAAAATGATCTTCTGTTATCCCCCAATAAATGTTTTCAGATAGAGAAGCTCCTTTCGACTTCTACCGGATGAATATTTAAATAACGCCAAATCGTTTACTGTTATATAGAAATGTATAAATTTATATAAAGCTCGCCCGTGTAAAATCTTAATATAAAATTCCAGGTTTACATTTCGAGACCAAAAACTCCAATAATGCACTAAAAAGTAAAAACCATGTAAAGCGTGACGATTGCCCTACCCTGGCCCACTCGGTCAATCGAACTAAAATAAATTATGAGACTGATAGAAACGTAAACTCAGAGTTACCAAAAAAAAAAATGGAGAAACGGTCAACGCCAGAGATTGAATTTCAAAAATATTTTTGAAATAAGTTATTTACCTCCTTATTATTTTTCCCCCCACACGTTCTTAACGTAATAATACTAAGCATCGTTTCAGTTAAAGTGGGCATCAGTTATTGCGTTAATATCGCTAACGTAGCAAATATCTGTTGCTGAGAGTTTACTATAATATATTGTAATATATGGGAAGGTATTATATATTTTTTTTTTTTTTTTTGATGTGGAAAAGTCATAATTCGCAGAGTTGCAATTTTTATTTTTTCAATGTCATAACAATTGATATATTGCAATATTATAAAACGAGCTGTGGATGATTTAAGTATGTTGTGTATGTTTGGAATTAGTGTTTTTAATTGCACAGAGTTATTCGCCATTGTTGTGAAACAATATTGTTACAATAGAACGTACAATTAATTAGTGTTCCGTCTCGTTGAAAACTGTAATTTTATACTATAATATATGTAATTTTTATTACAATAATATTTAAAATATATTTGCTATAAATTCGTGTGAAATCGAAAATAAATTATCGAATAAATAGTTGGGGGGCAAACTAAAAGGCCGGGAATCTAAAATATTAAAAATTGTATATTATGAAATTTCGTGCACACCATACAGCTGCTATATAGTGTGAGGCCATTGGATATAATATTTTATACATTTTGAGACTAATCGTAACAATAATATGAGTTCCACATCAACGAAAAGTTTGTTTAAATTTTAACATATTTTTAAGATTTCAGAAATAAAATATTAATGCATTTATCACCCACTAGGTAGTTATGATATGTTTAGCAGTTATCATATTATTATTTATTACATAGTATTGTACTTTAGACATTGTAATATTAATACGCCAACAACGTCGAACTAATATGAATATTGTAGGTATTCTAAGCGAGCAGTTTACGTCGACTTTACGATGTGAATAAAATGTCATGATAAATGCCACGAACAACAAAACGACTGTACTCGCAGTAGTAATAATAATAATAATAATATTAAATAATAATAAGTTTTGTATCCGACGAGACACGAAACGTATATTCAGTGGAAAGCTTTTCGATGTCGACGCCATGTGTACAATACAGCCCAGACTCACGCGAACGTTTCGCTATATGTGCTATTGTACAGGGCGAATTTTTCGTGAATTTTTCGTGAACGGTTAATCCAGAGATTCCCAACCAGGGTGCCGCGAAATTATTTGAAATATTTTTTTAGAAAAAACAATTTCATTAAAAATAAATAAAATGTACCTAATAATTTGTTTATAAAATGTAATAGGTATGTACGTATATAGTATATAGTATATAGTATGCACCTACACCTTACTACTTTTGATTATACTTATGCACTAATAAATAGAACCGAAGTACTCTATAGTATAGACTATAGAGCATAGGGTGCCTCCGGATTTTTAGAAAATGTCCAAGGGTGCCGCGAGTCAAAAAAGGTTGGGAACCTCTGTGTTAATCGGACGTTGAAATAAAATTATGTGTTGCAGGAGAACGTGAAAAATTTAAATTTTAAAAACGATCCGATATCTGATAGACAGACACGTATTAAATCTTATATTTTACGTTCGTATAACGCGTTCGCGAGTGGTTGGTAGGGCTGGGAATGTAATGCCCTATAAAACCCTAAAAAATGCCCGAAAAAAAATGATTTAATGGCCGAAAAATTCTAAAAAATACAGGTAAATTGTTTTTATTCTTAATGAATTGTAAAATATAAGATATGAAAAAAAGGGATTAAAATGATTTTTAATTAGGCTAATCTTTAGGCTAAAATTAAACTTGGATTTTTTTTAATCTGAAAAATAATAATTATTTCCTTATATTTTTTTAAACTATTTTGATAGATTTGAATTATATATTCCTACAACTATACACTCTGAACTGTTACACTGAATCACCAGAGGTTGTTTAAGATTTTCGAATAAAAACGATATTCTGTTAATTTTTGTAGGTAGAAAAGCGCATTTCATCGTCCACCGAAGTGATGGGTGAATATTTAAAGAACACCTAATAATTTACTGTTGTATAAAAATAAATAAATTTATATAAAACTCGGGTTAGCTTGTAAATACTTAAAATAAAATTTCAAGTCTGAATTTTCGACCCAAAAACTATATTAGTGCCCTAAAGATGAAGAAAATGACGTTTCGCTATGTGCTGTTGTACAGGGTGAATTTTCCGTGAATTTTTCGTGAACGGTTAATCGGACGTTGAAATAAAATTATGATTATTAAATATAATTATAAAAATTTGAATTTTAAGAACGATCCTATATCTGATAGATACACACGTATTAAACCTTATATTTTACGTTCGTATAACGCGTTCGCGAGTGGTTGGTAGGGCTGGGAATGTAATGCCCTATAAAACCCTAAAAAATGCCCAGAAAAAAAATGATTTAATGGCCGAAAAATTCTGAAAAATGCAGGTAAATTGTTTTTATTCTTAATGAATTGTAAAATATAAGATATGAAAAAAAGGGATTAAAATGATTTTTAATTAGGCTAATCTTTAGGTTAAACTTAAACTTGGATATCTTTTGATCTGAAAAAAAATGATTTCCTTACATTTTTTTTTTTAACTATTTTGATGGATTTGAATTATTTATTCATTCAACTGTACACTCTGAACTGTTACACTGAATCACCAAAGGTTGTTTAAGATTTTCGAATAAAAACGGTCTTCTGTTAATTTTTGTAGATAGAAAAGCGCCTTTCATCGTCCACCGAAGTGATGGGTGAATATTTAAAGAACGCCTAATAATTAAATTTATATAAAATTCGGTTTGGCTTGTAAATACTTAAAATAAAATGTCAAGTCTGACTTTTTTACCCAAAAACTCCATCAATGCCCTAAAGATGAAGAAAATGACGTCAAAATCAAAAGTTATCATAAAACGCAAAATAAATGTTCTTGTTCTCATTCAAAATTACACGAAAAAAATGAAAAATGCATCGAAATCCCAGTAATATTGGCAACATTTTATTGTTTTGTCAAGTCACTCGTACGGTGGCGTCACAACAGTGGTGCAGACACATTCGATCACTCTGTACATAAATCGTATAGAGGTACATACATTTAGGTAATATTTTTTGGAACATGTCGTGACCACACGTTGTTTCGTGGAGCCACGAGACCGTTTGACGTGTCGTCGAAAAATCAAGTCCGTTCTGCCGAATAATTCATCATAATATCTGCAACGTAGGTAATGAACATTGATTGTTTTTTATTTCGTTTTATTTCTGTCCATAGTGCCTCTTCGAAAGAACCTGAAGAACGTTACACGATTCTAATAATATATACACAATACAACAGCGACCGCGGTCACACCATTTTTTTTCCTAAGACAATTTACCAATTCAAATCCTGACCTTTGGAATTTTCAAGTGCATTTCGTACCCTATATCCTCCTATGTAGCTATACAAATTTCAGTTTTTAAAACGACGACGACCAACCATGTTTACGGTAAGTCGGTAGTTTTCGAAAACGCCGATCAATATCATCTCATCGAACCACAAAGGTAATAGTTCTAAAAAACAAAAACGGTTTCACAAACATTCGAAAAACATGTAAATCTAATACTCACAGCTATTCTTAGACGATTTTTACAAAGAGATTTTGTTTGAGAATAAAGACTTCGACGACTGGATCGCTTTAAAATCGGAAATCAATATCTCTGAGACATCACAATCACAACATTAATTTTATTTACATTGACGTTGATTTTGTGAAGTAATTTTTATAATTTTACAGGCATCTCCTGGACGTATCAGAGATGTAGAGTGTGTGAAGCTGTTTTTATAATTATTTTGCAATCATCTAATTGACAAATCAGAGATGGTCGTTAGCTTTGAGATCATACGCCGAAGTCTATGAGATATCATTGTCAACACTTTGCACACAGCACCTAACCTAATATTTACCCTTACACTGACAGTAAATAATAATATTAATTTTAATCATTGGCTTAGCTTTGATATTATATTATTGGTTTACAGTGTGGAGCTTACAAAAATGGGTAATATTTCTTTTTTAAGTTATTTACACGTGGTTCGTTTTTTAGGTTTTGGTATATCAATGTCGATGGTTTTAAAAAACCAAATATGGATCGTATGACAGTTTTTTATTCCTTTAAAGTATTGTTTTCAAGTACGTACACTTTTTAAAGTGGTGGATAACGGGCATTGGGCAACTATAATATGTCGGGTGACAAATTATAAAATGTTAATAATACAATGTAAGAATCGATTATACTTCAAATTATTGCATATCATCAAAGCGCCCATATATTATGAAATTCACTCGTCATTATGGACCATTATCTTTAGTGCATAACGTTTAATGACTCGGAAACTTCTATGGTTTGAATTTAAATCAAAATACGAACGAATTTTTTAAAAAAATCGTTTCCCCAATGAATTGTGACAAAAAAAACGGCTGTTCTCATTGGAAAAACAAAATTTTGAATCTCAATAATAAAAGCAATCTGAGTAATGTGCAATATTGTAAGTACCTGCAGTACACAGTGTGGTTTTGGTGTATAGGTACTTAAGAATTCTAAAAATCAGAATTTTAATAGATAAACCATTAAAGTAGGATGATCGTGATTTGTGAATCACACTGTATAATATAAGACATAATTTAATAAAACATTATGGGCGACGCCTTTGGACGTGTGTTCTTATCGTACTGTATATAGGTACGCGTATTTCACAGA
Organism: Macrosiphum euphorbiae; assembly: GCA_949089665.1. NCBI lineage: Eukaryota > Metazoa > Arthropoda > Insecta > Hemiptera > Aphididae > Macrosiphum > Macrosiphum euphorbiae. Next base: position 7,082,251 of record CARXXK010001085.1, read on the forward strand.
GTCTATTATAATGGGTCGTGTTTGTGAGACCCCAAGGCCCTTAAATATGTAAATTACTTTGTATGTTATTATACTTTTTAACCGACACACAATCGGCGTATATCGACGATACATGGTTTATTACATATTTTAATCAGTGTCATCACAATAACTAGGTCACTGTAGGGATTACAGGATCTGAGATGGGGTCTTTAAAAAAAAAAAAATCATACACACCTACCTCAATTTATTGTTTGAGCGTAGCTGAGTAATTTATTTAAAAAAAACCTTTTTACGTTTTTAGTTTTGGTGCAATCGAATTTGACTTTTGACCTTATACAGACTATATATTATATTATATTTAACCACAAATGCTTTGATGTGGTTTTATAACATACGCGGTTTATGGTTGCTGACGAGAAGAGTTAATCTTACATATTTGTAAACTCAACTGCTCTCTCGAAATGTTTGCAATTTAAATAACACTTTTGTGAGCTTCTGTTTTTACTTTTTTTATATAAGTAGACTACTTTTATAACTAACAAAAATAATATATTTATAAAACAAAAGCAATCGATATCCAAGTTAATATTGTAATCAGGCCTAGGAAGTTGTAGCACTAAAAACGTTAATTTTTAGCTCTTAAATGTACACTTAAAAAACTCCAAGATATGCGCAATAAATAGCTCGAAAATCAGAAAATATGCCATTAACTTGAAAAATTGTAAATTTATTAGAATAAAAAATTAAATGTAATTTTACGGTTTTATAAAAAATTTTGGACCCTGACGTCAGGGACTGTCTGGACTGGTTAAACTATAAACTGTTGACAAAATATTAAACTAATTAAATGTGTTTGTAGAAGTGTTCCTACTTATAAGGTATATTTATTTCCTGACCTTAATCATTATTTAAAACATAATGTGACAATTTCCTATATTATGTACGTCATGAAAATATACCCAAAAAACCCTAATTTGCCAGAAATAGCGATAAAAACCGTAAATATGCGAATTTCGTGTATGACATTAGAGAAGTGTGAAACAAATTTGTATCTCACATTGGATGTTTTGGATGACGAACCAAGAAAAATTTGCATATTTTGCTAAAACTTCCGAGCCCTGACAATAACTAATATTTGTATGTGCAGCTACAAACATTGATGTGAAGGACGAGTCTTTGCTCGGTCCCAAATTATGTTCCATTAGTAATTTATACATTATAGTTTTGTCGATCATCAGTTCCCAGGAATTCGTGACTTTTATACTTGCCAAATCGGTACCGTTTGCACATTAAATGTTGAGTTTAAAAAATAAAACATAAATTAAAAATTAAACTTCGACCGTTTGTAAACAATTTTTAAGACTCTCGGTAAATTCAAAATAATCTATAACAATATTTGGATGGGGGACCTTAGGAATTCTGCTGCCCCCAAGCCCCGTCTGACCTTTTCGCCCTTATGTCCATCATTAATTTGGCGTGGTGCGACCACACTGCTCCCACACGCGCACGCGAGTTTGACTTTAAAAGCTCACGACTGCTCGAGTATAATAATATAATATATTATTTTCTATGCGATTCTTACCCGTCCGTTTACTCGTTATTACTTTTGAATTCTTTACGAAACGACGACGACGAGAAGCCACTTTTTTTTCCTCGTAAAAAATTCTCGGTTTTTTCTTCTCTCAACTACTACGTGTGTGTGAGTGTGTTTTGAGGGCGTGCAGCGTATATATCATAAAGCCACGATAATTATATAGGACGTTTATATATTTTTATTTTCAAGAGCTTTTTTCCCTCCTCTCAAAACATCGTTAACACATCCTCGTGTAAAAAACGACACAAGGCGAAACGTATCGCTCGGAAATATAAAAAAAAAACAAAAAGAGTTCATGGCCTACACTGCCTGCGCGTATAATGCGCGTAATACATTATTATTGTACTCGTGTACGAATGGTTGACTTTCCCTCTTGCTGCTCATCGTCCCGTATATAAATATTATGTATATTATATTATATATTATATTTTATATTTGTGTGTGAGTGTGGGAGAGAGAGAGAGGACGTATGTCGGTCGTGTCGTTAAAATAAAAAATGTATTTAATATTCATAACGATTTATTATATAAAACAATATCATGTGACGCAGCTACCAGCTGTACATCAGACTTATTACCTATATTATTAGTATAGGACCCGGATTTAAATTCCCTTAAAAATGTACAAATATGCTATAAAAATTAGCCTTAAATGCCCTTTAAAATAGGAATTTTACAGGAAAATGACCTTAAAAATGCCATATTAATTTTTGACGATTTCGTTTTGGCATTATTTAACTCAATATTTAACCCTATTCAAATAACTAATACAAAATAAAAACCGTACGAAATTCGAACGCGATGTAGCACGAACTCGCTAAATTAGTGCACAGTCAATAATTAGGATAAGATGAAAATCGAGTCGAAACGAATCGAACGATTGACGATATGTACGGAAAAAGCCAATTAATCGACTTGAATATCAAGAAAACGATATTAATTGTCTTTAGATAATACTATTTTGAATACGCTACATGATATTTGCAGTATAATGTATTGAGCAAATATGCCTTAAAACCAACAAAACGACCCAATATAATGCTAAAACTGCTCTAAAAATTAAAAAAAACTTCGAAATATGCAAAAAAAAAAATGCCAAATAAAATGTTCAGCTGTGAAGCACCAGTTACATGAAACGAATTATGTACTTGAAAAGCATCGTCTAAGATCGACCGAAAAAAATATAAGTAATCAAACGCTGTGAAAACGTACCTACCGAACTCGAATGCACCATAATTTTACCATCGTAATTATCGATTTTTTTTGGGCTTTCAATATTTACTAGCCGTACGAAATTATGATTATCTACTAGTTATTATCTAAAAGTTTTGGGGTATTTAATTTGCCAAGTCGTGAAATTAATTTATAGCTCGCCAAGCGTGCGCGTTGCATAAAGCATATAAATAAACCGCAGAACTTCAATATACAGTTTGAGCACTACCTATACAATATCCCTTTTGTTATGTGAGTACGGACGATTGCCTTCCAGTTTTCAACAATTTTATTTAAATTCGTCGTACCGTCGATCGTTATAACATGTACAATATAGGTATGATAAAAAAAGTGGGCGAATCAATGGAGTTAAGTAAGGGGAACACGACATTGTCAAGTCAGAAATTGACTCAATTCAAAACGAGTTAACAGATCTCAAAGGGTGCCAAGCCAATTCGCCGAGCCTCACAATACGGTTTACTGTTCAAATCAATATGATATCACCTAGTCAGATTTGGTCTGTTGGCTGAAGACGAATAATTTACGTTTAAAATTGTATGCTATAGGGATGGTTGTTCTTCAAATTATGATACCGGTATCCGGTATTAGTATTATTACTAGGGCTAGGATTTATATGCATTTGCATGTTTTTTTCCTTTAGTCCAAATTGATTGTTTGTCAGATTCGTCCACGATTTTGCTTACTCTCGTTTAAATAAAATCAATTTTTTTTTGCACATTTTGAACACAATGCATATAATTGCATATTTATAGATTTTTGAGTTTTTTACTACTGTCCTCCTGACGGGCGTTGACGGTTGATATGACGTTTGTAACGTCATAGTTGGTCTCCTCCACGAAGACAATTATTATTCAAAGCTGTATCTGTTAATGTGCGAACATTATTTTAAATGTGAAAGTTAAACTGAATAAATGTAACAGGAGAGCAGCAGAATTGGTAAAAACTGAAATGGATTTTATACTAAAAAAAATAAGGGATCTAAAACACTGTTAAAAATTCATAGAATTTTAAACGGTGAATATGAAAATGAAGAAGAAGATATAAATATTAATCTAACTGCAGGGAAAATCGCGTCATTCATATATGCACCAATAATAACCTCGTGTGATGTGGAAAGGAGTTTTAGTCAGTATAAAATCTATTCTACGTTCAAATCGCCAGTCGTTCGTATTTGAAAATTTGAAACAATATATCATAGTGGCGTGTAACAATATAAACTAATATTTAATGTAATTATATAAACTTATATTTTTTAATGTAATAATAATAAATTATGAATTATGACAAAAATATATATCTAGAAATAGTAAAAATTTGTTTTTGCATATTTTTGCATATTTCGGTAAGTCAAATGCAAATTTTACAATTTGTTTTTGCATATAAACCCTAGCCCTAGTTATTACTACCCAGGTGAACGGTATTTTAGATCACATTACAAGTGGTTCGACCCAAGAAAATCGTTCGTCTGTATTCAAAATTATGTTCGTAATTATTATTTGTGTATAAATCATAAGTCACACAATATGCAGTGTACGGTATTTCAGGTAACATCGGTAATCAGCGAATTGCGGTAAATACCGCCAGTAGTCATATATATTATGCTATTTAATACTGTTTTTCTACAGAATTCTGCAGAATTTTGCATTCACATTAGCTCATAATATAATACAAATTATTACATTTTACCTGCTCGAAAAGACGTGATTTCGAATAATTATCGACGAATTTACCATGACAATAATTCTTACTCGGTGTGTATCGATAAATCCGCGAGATTTACTCGGTGGGGCGTAGGTAATACAATATTTATTTACTAATTTTTAGCCTTAAATTTTTATTAATTAACGCCGTTCGGCTTTTATAACAATATTGAAAAAATTTTACAAAAAAAAGTGGATGTCACTCTGGTGTACAGTAGGTTACAAGTGGGTCGATGTATAATGGATTGTATAATGGATTGTATTAAACTCGAATTCAATGATATTGAAATAAAATATACGACAGTGATATTATAAGAAAAACGATTCTGAGCGGAGACGGTTTGTCAGTCAGGTTAATTTATATTGTTATTATTTATTTTAGCATGTAAGCTTAGTTAATATTATAATTTTTTATTCGTTTCTGTTTTGATAAACAAAGCGTTGGAAATTAAAATCCCGTTTTTTAGCAATTTTTCCTAATTTGTCGGTGGTTTTTCCAGTGGCATTAAATAACTATTGAGAAAATCGAAAAAAGGACCTCTCTAACGTGCCATCTTGAACCAATTTTCTAAAAGATAACGTCATACTATATTTGAATCGAAGCACTGCTTCTGGTCGGCATTTTGTACACAGGATAAAAAAAAATTAAATAAAAATAAACGCCATTGTAAAACCACTGGCTTCCTCGCTCCGCTCAGATGACAAAACATTTATAATGAACGTTTCCGAGCACGAAATTATTGATAGTTATTGAAATTTGTGGACATCGTTCTTATTATAGAGGAGAATTTCTTCCAAAACCTCTACGGCCTAGTGGAACGTAAAAGAAACTGTATTACGATTATTACAAGGGATGCAAATGCAAAGTCGTTAGGGTATAATTTCGAGGTGTGTCAATGTTGCCATCGATGAAAACAGCCGACCGACATCGAAATCGAACTTATTTGACACAACTGTTGCTGTATAATAATAATATTTCCCAAGTCCTCTGCAGGAGGGTTGTTTTGAGGGGACGATACGATAGGGGATGACGTCGTTGCACACAATCTGGTGTGGTCGAACCGACGAGGCATTATTTTAAATAATATTATGGCTTCGGCTCTAACGACTTATGAACAGCGTTCGCCAAAATATTATTATCGAATTGAAATCACCGGCTTAAATAATTTTTGAACAAATCCAGATTCCAAAGACCCTGGTATATCATAAAGCCCAAAGTCACGATATTATTAAGCCGTGTTCTTGCTTCTCGCTAAGGTCGTAATTTACGAACAAAGTTTATACTGCTCAAAAACGACAATGGACGACTACAATGAGACTATAATCGTTCATTATCAATAATTATATGGGTACGTCTTTGGAATGCAAATTGAGTACGCGACCGAATAATTATATTATTTTATCCACTAGATGGACAAAAAAAAAAAACATAGAGGTGCATTATAAAACGAACTATGGGTTTTTGGGTTTACTTAACAAAAACGATTGAAAATTTGCGAAAATAAATGTTAAAATTGAGTGACCCAGTAAAATGATTTTACATGGCGTGTAATAATTATGATATTTAGGCGCCTATAATACTAATGTACCTTTTCGGTAGTGCTGAAGACTATTGCCTATTATTCGTATAGGCGTACTGAATTTTATCTTTTTACACATTTTTAAAACTTAAACATCACTGTACTCATTTGATCGTTACTTATTTACTCGGTTTGAATTTTAGAATATTTTTTTACTTATCTACTTATATATATTATATACATGTTTTACATTGTTATCACTGACGATGCAAATAAATAATTTAGAACCATCGGTATGCACAACTTCAGCATTCAGGAATGGGTAAAATGAGACAAAAAAAAAAAAAATTCAACTCACACAGTGGTTCAAAAATGAAAATAGTTGACCAAAAGTCTGATTTTCACAGAAATCTTATAAAACGATCTGTTACTTACATAATAATCAATATACAGTAGAACTCCGATTATCCGGACTAATTAATGTCAAGGGTGGTCCGGATAAGCAAATATCCGGATGATTGACGTATGACATTTTAAAAGTTATTTAGGGACATTGTAACACGAAAATTCACTCGTTATAATAATATAACAATTGACAGACTAAACTGTGTGATGATTAGACAACAACTGACCATTGGGGGGTGCATAGGGGACTTTTGCACCACCGAGTTAACAATTTGAACCCCCAAAATATAAAATACTTATATTTTGATTATTTTGAAGTAAATATTATCAATAAATACAAACATGTTGTAAGTGGGTACTTCACTATTATGTTCCAACATTCTCAGATAGTATAACACAATAACATAATATCAGTATAATAACAGTATAACATAATATTATGATATAATCTTTAGCTTAGGACCTTTTTTTTCGTCCGGTTAATTGGACATCCGTTTGATTGGCGTTCGAATAATCGGAGTTCTACTGTAATTATAATTCGTATTCGTATTCGTATACCGACTTAACGGGCCTCCAAATGACATGTTTTTGTTCTCAAGTCTCGTAAAAATATGTAAAAGATCCTAGTTCGATAATTTTTTTTTTTTTTTTTGGAAAGAGAAACACTTCTTACGCGCATGGACTTCAATTCTTAGTTTGTATTCCTAAACCATAATCAAATACGATTCTAAATTTTCAAACTTCAAGTGCTCACTACAAAGTAACAAGCAAACACGAGGAAGTAATGATGATATTTTGGTAATCAATAGACTGTGATTTAACTGTTGATGTGAATATCGTCGTGTAACTCGATGAGAAAAATAATTAAATTGGTATATATTCATAAGAGCTAATATATTTATTATCTAATTATTTGTAACATTGTACATTGCCACACACCGCATTAATAGCAATTGTAACTTCATAATCGGGTCATACTGTCTATGTAACTCATCCAAAATGGATAAATTAAACTATATGACGATTATTGACAAAATATCATATTTTTTAAGAAAAAAAACTATATTTCGTCCACTTTTATATTATCTTATCAGTATATTATCCAAAAATATAATAAGTTTTACATATTTATACGCCGGGGGGGGTAGTATACGGAACAATCTTATTATCTCTATTTGAGTGTTTTCAAATTCAAAATATTGACTTTTGGGCTTTGGCCAACTATTTTCGTTTTTGAACCACTGTCTAATAGCGGTTTTTTTTTTCATTATTATCATTGTCATCAAGTGTTCGTAAAATAGTAATATTCACGTAAATAAATGTCACCAAGATACATCGATAATAGGCTCGAAAATTGTCCATTATGTGGTCGACGTGTGACCGTATTATTATTATGTGTGGGGCGGCTTTCGCGTAACCGATCGCGACACGTCGTATAGTAATAATAATAATAATATAATGTACATAGCACGTAATGGCATTATACGTAATAATCAACTGTAGTAGGCCCGACGACCTGTCGTTTGTTAAAAAGTATATAAAATAACGAATACAATATACTCCACACATAATAATATAATACCTTAATAGGTGGGTATAATAGGTAGGTGGATGATATTGTACGTATATTATTATAGTTCGAGCCCGTCACGTGTCAGAGGCGTTTCGAAAACCGTCGTTCACCGTCGACCTCGGAAGTAAAATATTATTTAACCTACCTATACGGTGAGCTACACTTCGCCGTCGTATCGAACGACCGTTTTTCGGGGTCGGAAAACGCCGTCGTGTGTCTAAAGGTTCTTAAATGGTTTTTATGGAATTCTCCAGGAGAGCTATTTCATCGTTGGAGTTCAAATATTTTACTCCTCGAACGACATTTTTTGAAAATTACGGTTGTGAGGCATCCCACACGTCATAAAAATATTTACTAACTATGGGAAAAATGTTTTCAGGAAATAATATAGTTGTGAAAAATTTTTAAAATGTCGAGCAAATAATTAGGAAATATTTTAGTTTTACTCTTTGGCCAAGCAGTTCATATTTTTGAAAATATCTTATAAAAAACACTTACAAAACATTTTTAGGGAAACTTTATAAAAATATTAAGTCAACATTTGTATATGCAATCATAATTATAATATTATAGTACAATATTTTTTTTTATGATGAGAAGAAAATGTTTATAAAATGTTATTTGTCAAATATTCATTTTTGAAACACTTAAAAATATTCACAAAATATTATCATTTCCCAAAATGCTGTGTGGGATGCAGCAACTTGTATTCGCAACATTATAATAATAATTTGCTGTATTGGTATTGGTATACAAATTAATAAAATACATATTATAAAATGTTTAGTACGAAAAGGGTTGTACGATATCAGAACCTTTTCATCCTAAAATAAAAAAAAATGTATTCAATTAGAACTCTCTCATTCTTATTTATTATTTTTATTATTGTAAGCGGAATATTTTTCAGAATAATGCTTTCTCGTTACTACCAATCTTCCGACACGAAACAATGTAATTATTTTGAAAATCTGTATCTCGATCGTGCAATTCTGTTGAATATGGATAACTGTAATAAATTATTAGGTACTACCAGCTGGAAGTGATTAATTCAACTAGAACCTTTTCATACTAAATTATTGACCGAGGGTTTTAAATTTGATTAAATTGTGTTTATAATTTAATTTTGGCGATTTAGACCTTTTAGTTTTTTAAAAAAATCGTCAATAACGATCGTATTATCATATTATGTTAGCTTAAAAGATGCGCCTTTGCTTTCTAAAATCAAGTGACTTTGGAAGAAACTGAGATTTAGAATCTTTTCGTTCTATACCCACTACGTCTAATTCTATCGTCAAACGTGAACAAAGTTTTGCTTTATCGGCAAGGTGTGCAACGTTTGAGTCCTCAGACCTCACAATTTTAAAACCCACCAAGTCCGATAAGTCAGATCCCTCGAAGAATCTGTTGTGATTAAAACGAAATCAACGACAGTCGGACAAATCGGTTTCGAGTTGGGAAACTATACCTAGGTACCCGTTAAAATTAATTACGACTTTGTCTTTCTCTCTCCTCGATAGTCAACTGGTGTTTTTCGATTAAATATATTATTATTGTGTCACTGCAGGCACACGTCATAATCTAGTGTCGCGCTAATCATAAAATATAAAGTCACATTTTCAATTTCACCCCATATTCGATTAAGTCGAGGGGTTGTAAGTTTCGCCCTATATTCGGTTAAGTCGTGGGGTTCTAAATTTACGATAATACATTCTTGTTAAACGAAGTACGAAGACACGTGGAAGATGATAAAAAACCTGCAGAACCCTGCAAGATCTGACTCGACTAATGCTCGGCTAACCTAATCTAACCTAACCTAACCTAGACAACTATAAATAATGTTTAAACTTTAAATCAAACGTTGTTTAGTTTGAAAACCATAATATAGTTCAATATACTATAAAAACTAGTTGGAGATTTAGTATTTTTAACTACATGTATTAGTCACATTAACTGTCTCAAAATTAATTACAACAAAAAATTCTAGTTAAGACAACAATAAATAATGTTTAAACCAAACATTGTATTTCGTTTTGATAACTATAATATTTTAGTTCAATATACTATAAAAACTATAAGTAGTATTTTTAACTAAAATTAAATAACTAAATATAATTGGTAATTTTAACTAAAAATAGAGATGTCCCATACACAGCTTTAAATTCTAGTCAGATGAACTTGAAAACTTGTTACATTAACTTGACTGTTTTTTCCGTGCATCATCGAATACTATAGACAGTTAAGCCGAAGTCACTTTTAATTAGTGACTTTCTGACCTTAAACAGTCAAATGGAATACAGCATGAATAAATCATCCAATAAAACGCTTTATAATACCTACCTTTGGAGGTAGTTAGTTTTGTAATCATCGAGACATATTATAATCCCGACGTTCCGTAGTAACACTGTCGACTGCCAACTGGATAATAACATCCAAAGATACAATTGTTTTGATAAAAGACACATTTCTCATCGCATTATATTTCCTGCTTATTACACGGTTTAAACCGAGTGTAATGTCCGCACACGTCGCAGAAGCTGTGGTGGATAATTATATTTTCTTGGCGGTGCTTCCGAACTCGATTTACGAACCGCTCGTAAATTAAATTAATCAATCATCATCAATAATTCTATGCGGACGACTATTGTCGGTAATTTAATAAGCGAAATAGGTCATACAGTAAATTCGAACTGACGAGTTTTTTAATTTACGTTTTGAATAAAAAAAAAACCAACTTTTGACTCGATATTTCAATATTTTTCACAAACCGACTTCCACGACTATTAGTGGAAAAACCCGGGACTTTGGAAAACCGCTTTTCAGACCAACTCCATTGCTATTCAAAATAATTTGTCATCGAAAGGTAACTACAAAATAAATTTGACATCGGAGCAGGGGCGGACTGGGCCGGCGGGATACCGGGAACTTTCCCGGTGGGCCACTGCTCAAAAATAATTTGTTATTATTATTTATTTATAATAAAATCAGTAGGTAGGTATAAATATAAATTATAAATATTTTGTATTTTCATATCATAACGGTTGAGTGTGAAAAATTGTTTATATTATATTAATTGGTGTATAAGATTTTAGATTTCGGTTCAGCTGATTGACCAGCCTTTCGGCATCAATGCATAATCACAAATTATTATTTATAACTAGGGTGTGAATTTAAATATAAATTGTATTTTTCTCTACATTTTCTTAAACATTGCTTTCCAATCAAAAAAATGTATTTCATACATAAAATAATTTAAAAATGAAATTTTTATTTAGCATTTTTTTAACTTTATTGATTTTTAGAACATTTTTTTGACGTTTTTATGACATTTTTATGGTTTGAAGGCATTTTTGGTAAATTTTATAAGTATAAATACAATTTTATAAACACTATTGCTTAAATTGATTCAATAAGTTCAATATAATTAAAAATCATTTTTTTTTACTAATATTTCTATTTTATTACGTCTTATGTTTACTCCTATGACTTCAGTTAGGTATACAAAACAATACTTGCCAATTATAACTGTCAAAGTTTTTTTTTTTAAAATATTAGTTAGCTTCTGACTGACCAGTGATATAATGAAATACAAAATTTAACGACTATACCTATTTAAGTTCTACCTATTTCATTTTATTTTAAATTGGCTTTTAATTTTTCTGGGCATTTTATTAAGCTTTGTAATATTGTAACTAGTGCATAAAATCGTATTTTAAGGCATTTTTCTTGTTTTTTTATTGTATTTATATCCATGCCCTATTTATAACTTAATATGACTTTATTAAACCAATCGATTAATATATCCACTTCTAGCCAGCCAGTATTCACTTAATTATATTACCTAATACCTAATATTAAATTGTACACAATAAAAAACATAATATAATAATAATTACATAATAATAAAATATAAAAAATAATTTGTGATAATTTAATTAAATAAGCTGATAACTAAAAGGTACAGTTCCGTAAGTTCAATGTAACGTTCTTAATTCAAAAAAGTGAATTTTTGAACTTTTTTTATTTTATTGTAGTGTGTTGTTTGATGATTTTGTAATATTTACTTATCTATTTGTTGTTTAAAATGAAAACTAAAAGAAAGTGTGGGGTTCAGAAAATCATAGAGAGAGAGAGAGAAAGGATACTCTTAGAAATATCAAGTTAAAACTTAAAGTAGTAAGAACGACCTATGTTTTTCATCCACAGAAAGTGATACATTATACTATGCAGTATGTAATTAAGATAAAATACTAAACACATAGAGAATCTAAAGTTGTCTCCTGAGAAAATTAAAGATGAGTAGAGGATGCAACCCTCATTTGTTAAAACTTTGGTACCATATTTAATTCTTACATTTAGTGATGACGAAATGGTGAGGGCTGGTCAAAATATAGATTTCCCGGGCTGAATAGTTGCCCCAGTCCGCCCCTGCATCGGAGGTAACCTTTCGTCGTTGACACGAAAAAACCTCCTATGTGCCAAATTTTCGATTTTGAGATATTATGGTTTCCCTGGATTCAGAAAAAATAGGCGGTCATTTTGATAAAAACTCCTATGTGATATCTCCATCGTAGAATTAATGAAAAATAAAATACAATTCCTCCTATGTGTTACCAACCATAAATCGTTTATGAAATACCTAGGTAAAATGTGATTTCCTATAGAAGTCCAAACTTAACATCTCATTTTGAATATCACTCAACCTGGCGTTTGGCATCTGTAGATCATCTCTGAGAAGGCAAACAAACACTGATTTGTAACTTCGCAAGTCACAGTGAGAATACTAAGAGAAGTTAATGGGAGTAGATTTTGCACAGAGGGCTCCTATGTGATTAAAAATTTGATCAAAATTACATTGGAGATATTGGCATGCAGAGTAGATGTAGTGTCGTGTATGAAATATGCACATGGGAGATTTGTCCATGTTCATAAATGATAATAACAATTTATATTTTGTGTTATAATGTTCTATAATTAGTTACCTACCTATGAAACAGAAAAATGAGAAACTATGTTTTTTTTTTTCAACTATGATAAGAAATCCAAAGACTGGTTACTATATTAGATTATTATTGTTAACTTTTACCTTCTATTTTATAATTCTAAAAAGTATATTTTAAGTATTTTGAGTAACTATAACTTGTTATTTATTTTATTCAAAGGACTGAAAAAGTGGTTAACTATTTTTTATTGTTTTTTTTTTTTGTTTTAATGTTTTACATTTTATAATTAGTTATAACTTATAAAAGTTAGCAATTATGTTTTGTTAGTACATTGATAATATTATAAATATAAAGTTTAAAGTTATTTTGTTTTATTATGTTAAGTATTTTATACAATTATAATTAATTTTTAATAAATATTTATTTCTTAGATAACACAACTTAGTTTTTATTTTATAAAATCGTTCAAAATAAGTTTTATTATTATTACTCTGGTACCAACTATTTTATTCAAATAACCTCCTATGTACTGTTTGGCAAAAAAGATTAATTTACATAACTTCCTATGTACTGTTTGGCAAAAAAAAAAATGATTAACATAACCTCCTATGTGATGAAATATTGACAATTTGTACAATAAATACATATATACTAAGTTTTTTACTTCAATTTTTTTCAGAATAGAAATGTATATTTTATTACGTTTTTTGAATGTACTTTCATTAATCATTGATGATTTGTGATTTTTTAAAACGTTTTTCGTCTCTCCTGAAAAATTAGGTTTAAGTACATGGGAGGTTTTTTCGTGTTGGCTATACTGGTTGGTCAAAATTACCGAATTTCCCAGCTCTGCGTCGTCTCTTAAAATGTCGTCCGGCCGGTTCCGAGGCATTTGTTTCCGAACGACCGTGGCCGATTGGTCACTTTTACGAACGAGCGAGTGCACTTATTTACTATCTCCAGTACCCACCCCATGAGGGAGGATTAAAGCATTGTTATCGTAACGTGATGTAGCTGGGTTTGGATGACCTTCTCGTGCCTGTTTTGAATCGTGATATATAGCCGCGCGAAATTAAATAGAGCTGAACCTCACTCATAATAGTAATATAACCTTTGCAGCTAAATCAATAAACGGAGTATTGTCTGAACGCGTGAGTATACTAAGCGTACCTGTACTAATAACGCATTTAGGGCAGAGAACTTTGTGCAAATTTGTAACACACAATAGTAATCCTATGGTAACAGCAATATCCGTGTAAGAAACCGATACAATATTATGTTGGGAAACCCACGAACAATTTTTTTTTCTTTTTTTGTAAAACAAAGTTCTGTCGCATAAAAAATGTTTGTTGGTTCTAATCAGAGCGAATGAATCGCACTTAGAAAGATGATAGGTGTTTTATTTTTATTTTTAGTTTTTGAGTATAAAGACGATTTTTCTGGAACCAAAAAATGCATATTATTTGATAATCGGCTTAAATGTAGGTGTCTGGTAGAAAATTGGATCCAGTTGGTACTTTTGGATATTAATTTTATTGTTTTTTTTTTCATCATTAATACAAAATCAAAGTACTCGAAAGCTCAAAATTTATTTTTATATCATATAATTCGTTTCAAAGGCACTGCTCAGTCGGTTAAAAACTCATTATTTCGTGTTTGATTTAATCGATATAACTTAAATAAGAAATTATTTTAGATGATCCATAGCATCTCGATATATAAAAAAATTTCATTAAATCACCAGCCATGTTTACTATTTGAAAATATAACAAAAATATTATGCAACTCAGGAATCAAAGGAAAAATAAAGTTATTTTTCACAAATAGATGGGATAGATTAATTTTAAATTATTTTCTAGATTAATATAACATCTACAAGCTGGTAAATGCCGGTCACCATCAAACGTTTTAATATTATGTACATATTTTATCTCTCGTACGTATTTTGTATTTATATTATTTTAATGGATTTAATTACAATTAAGATTATTGAACTAACTGTAACATGTCGTAGCCTATAGTGTTGGTGCTTTTTTAGATTTTAAGCTCTTTTTTTAGGGTTTTATAGAGCTGAAAAATCTGATCTCAAATCATAACTAAACATGCAAATTAAAAATATATTAATTCGTAGGTTCGCAACAATATTAGTATACTTTTGTAAACGAGTAAAAAAAAAATGTTTTCTAATTTCTAATATTATAATAGTTTTATTATTTTTTATGGGATAATTATAATTTGTATTATTAATCATTATTATTAAACACAATATATTGTATGATTAACCCAAAATCAAAAATTATTTAAGCATGAACGATCGAGATAATTTCAGTGCAATATTCGTTTTATCTCAGATATAGATTAGTTTTAAGATAGTTTTTTACGATTTTTGAGCTTAAAATTAAATTACCTTTTACCTATAGAAGATAATAATATTGTGAGGGCTTGACATATCGGTTTCATATTTTATTATCATTTGACTTTATATTGGACTTAAAAATAAAAGAAAAATTGTAAAATTAAAAGTAAACACGTTAAATTGATTTGAGACAATATTTAGACAAATCAATTATGTCATAACCTTAAAAATAAAACAAATGATTTTCAGTGAACGGGTTTTGTCTATGTAGCACCCGGACCAGGGAAAGAAGAGAAATAGTGCACTAACATCTGCAGTGTCCGTGGGCAATTTTTTAGTGCTACAAGTCATCAGCTGCCCAACTCATAACGATATAGCTTCCCCGGTCATACCGACCACCCCGGCTGCATCCGAATTGCATGCCATCTCTTAGAGGGGCCTGTCCGAATTGCATGCCATCTTTTAGAGGGGTCTGTCAGAATTGCATGCCTTGAACCTCATGTTTATTTATTATATGCACTTAAACAACTTAAACTTTTTTTGGACTTTCCTAATTTTAAAAAAAAAAATTCACGTATTAAAACGCTATTTTATGTTTGGTTGTTACAATTGATTAGTTTCTAGATTGAAATGTTTTTATATCCGAGTAAATATTTTCCCAAACTGTATCTATATTGGAGTAATGTAGTGCATTGTAGTCTGTTTCACAGACAATAGACATACGCGTATGGGTCACTTAAGGGTTTGTAGCTGTCAAATTTATAATCTTTTATAATTTATAAGTTATTATAATATTATTACCTACCATTATTATTATTGTTTTTTTAATTTATTATTATTATTATTATTATTATTATTATTATATTGTGACGTAATTGTTCGTTGTAATTACTCCCCTGAAAAATTTTAAACTATTTCCCCTTTAATATTAACCGTTTTATAAAATGCTATTACTTTTAAATTATTCAAAAAAATATGTTTCCGGTATTAGTATTATTAATATTCATTTTCCATATTGACATATTTTATTATAATGAACTATTATTATATAATATATTGTATATTTAAATTGTAATATTGTGTGCTTGAAATGTCAAAAAAAGCCACCAAATTTTAAAACAATATTATTTATTTGAAATACTATGTAGACATGTAAAATACACCCACTCGATTACCCTAAACTACAATAGTCTTATTTAATCAATGGCCTTTGTTGTTGATGCGAAAAATAGTTTTATTTAATATTTATTATTCACAGTGTCACCCTCTACAATATTTATATATTTTATTGTAATGTGTAACGAAATCCCGTTCCTCCAGTGGAAAAGCAAGTTGTTCAGTCATTTTATTCGGACATACATACCCCTCTAAGAGATGGCATGCAATTCGGACAAACTCCTCCAAGAGACGGGATGCAATTCGGACAGGCCCCTCCAAGAGACGGGATGCAATTCGGACATTCCAATTTATATTAATTTTTTTGGCATGCGATTCGGATCGGTGATACAGTACTTATCAGGGTGACCTTTTTAATAAGACGATTGTGAACGTTTATAGTTCACTAATGGACCCCCGAAAATGACACGATTGTGAACACGTGTTGCCAAATTTATAAATAATACTTCGATAATCTAGGAATGTGGGAATTCTGAGTCTGTTAATTGTAGTATGTTACAAGTAATACTGCAGTAATAGCACACGCGTTGTTATAGCGTTATATAGTGGAAAACTGTGAAATTCAGAAAGTGGTAAAGAATTAATTCCACACAAAACAAATAAATACAGATTTAGGCGGGAGTGGAAAGATGGTTATGTACAAATAAAGACTGCAGTGCAAGTATATATTAACGACACCAGACAAAAAATCTATCTATGAATTTTCTGGTGAGCACATCTACTCTAAGAACTCTGTACAAAAAATCGAGAGATTTATAATCGTTGTAGGTAGACTGTGTCGCACAACTCGGCAACGTTTCACCAAATTTTGATTGGAATCTGGTAATTTTTCGGACACAATATAATACATTTTGTCATACAGTGATCATAAAGTGTTGCAAAAAATTCAAAAAAGGTAAAGCGTCCGACGCACAACTACTACCTAGGTATCCGGTAAACGCGTGATAATAATACCGCGTTACCACTGCCCCCGTCAACTCTCAGTGCACGACATAAGCGCGATACGAGTGATATGACGGTCTCGTTTTATTATCGGGAGTGTACACAAAGCGTTAGTGCATAATAATATAATAATAGCATACAGTGTTGTATGATACAGTAGGCAGTCAGGCAGCAACAATAATAATTACAGTTATTGAAAGTGTTACGGCGTAGGCGGCATTATTGCGGTGCCGCGTGTCGGGGTTCGACATCATCGAGCCGAGGTTGATTTTTAATTAAACAGTGTAACGACCCGGAAATTGCTCGAAAACCACTGAGAGTGGCTTTTTTTCGCCACAAAACATACACACCACGGGTACCTCTACGAACGTTATAATGACGTTGAAAACAAAAAAAATTGTTTCGATTTGTTTAAAACCACAGCGACGTCTTGTAAAAAAATCACCCCCTCGTCAGTCTCCACCTCCACGATCACGTCTTGTATCGTTGATTATCGATTATTGTCATTGTTATCGGGTACAGTTCTAATGTATTACGTAATATTAGTGATCTTCAAACTCTGTGGTACGAAACTGTGAACTTGGCTAGAGGTATTTGCAATCAGGGCGGAACATTTTTTGAGGGGTGGCAGATTTCGTAAGAAATTGAAAAAAAAATGTGCTTATGTTTACTAGAAATTATAATTACTCGTTTTGTGTATAGTTACTACTGACCTAATTTGTTCATAATGAAATACATTTGTTAGCAATAAATACTAATTTTTTTTTTCTTGGGGTAGGGGTTGAGTGGGGCCTTTGCGGTACTTGTTCTAAATCCGGTACTGGGAAAGATTCAATATTTTTTTTTATTTTTTTTTTGAATAAATAATATAGTTACTATAAATACATTAGTTATTTTATTTACCCCATTGAGCAGAGCTTGTGGCGAGGTAAATGAGTTGTTAGTTTACAAATAAAAACTATAAAATGCATTTCATTACAATATTTATATGACTTAATTCATAATAACATACAATTAACAGTTAAAGATTCAGTAACAACCGGTTTACAATAGTTTTTTTCTTAAATACATAATCATATTTATATACATTATTTACAATATTCTTTTTCAGCTCAAGTGGCATAGCATTAAAATTAATTGAACCTAAATAATCTACGAACTTATTACCTATATTTTTTTTTCTGTAACTAACTTGCCGATCGTAAGCCCCGTGCTCCCTTTTTATATACAGGGTGATTCACCATATTTGTATTAATTTATCAAGGTATTCGTTCGAATAATGATTTTTGGAATTTTTAAATAGTATATTGTTTAAAGTATAATATTTACAATTTCTTGAGATTTTCGTGTTACTATTAACGAGTTCGACTCTGTGTGACAATAAAGACTTCTGTTTTTTTTTTTTTCAAATGAAAACGTGCCCCTTTTTTTACCGTAAATTATTCAATGGATTTAGTTCATTGTACAGAGGTACACATTTTTTTTTACCTATGTTTAAATCAAGAGACCCCCTCCATTTTAAATGTTTTTTTTTAAGCGTAATACCTAACTATAATTTTGGTACTATGCTTTGAGACACGCTGTATTTAGTCCTTTTACACATTTCGAAAAGTCAAAAACACTGTACTAAACAAATATAAGAGATCTATGATAGTATTACGTCTTATGAACACGGTTAGAATATTAAAATATATTGTTCACTAATTATATGTTTTACATATTTTATAATATTACCTATCTGTATTTAAAATATATTCTTATCACTAATGTTGCAAAGTATAAACCACAACGATCAATCGATGTACATTTTTAGGAGCTGCTATTAGGTAAAGGAAGTATAAAATGACTCGAATAAAATTAATCAAAAATATTTACCAATTCCGAAAGTTGTTAACCGGTAAATCAAGATCTCCAGGAATAATTCAAGGTATAATATCAGAGTATTATAATATAGTACTTGTGGGTAAGTGTAATCTTAAGACATAGTATGTAAACGTACCGACGAAAAACCATTTTACGAAGCCACTCAATTTGACGTATATTATAAGTACACAAGTCGTTTGTTAAGCCAACCTATGCGATTCCCTTACAGTTCATAAAGCGTAATAATATTTTAATGTTAAAAACTTGGATTTTTATATTGATGATAAAAAACAACGAAATTTTCCCTATAATATAGCGTGATGGCGTGTAACGTCGTTGTATTGTATTATTAATATTATCCGCCATAATTATTATTATATTTATCGTTCCAAACGGTTTTAAGTCCATGTCTGATGGACATGAATTCATAAACAAAACTCACTACCTATTATTTGTTACGTGCACCTATGTTTTATAATTATATCATTTACGTCTGTCTATACAATACAATAAACGGTTGAATGAGTTGAGCACATCGTTTGTTTTCTATTATCGGTCTCGTACTGTCAATTAATATACTTAGGTACACAGTATTTAACGCATTTTCAATATTATAACATATTATTACCTAGGTTTTATATATGGGTCAGGGTTCTACGACAAAGTCGTTGTAAAAGTTAGATTAGCATAAATCGTACTTTAAAACAGTGGTTCTCAAACCAGGAATGTTTGCGGAGCCTTGGAATCGCTGTACGAAACGACACGTACGGCGCACAAAAAAATTTGATATTATGTCAATCATTGTTTTAAACAAAAAAAAATTATAAACTATGATGACTATAATTTACAGTTTTTACCACGACGGTGTATTGAATTTGATATTTTGATTTCAACGAGCCTTTCGGATAAAATATATGATATCGAGTTCCAGTGAGAAAGTATTATGGAGCATGCGCAAGTTCTTAAGTTTTGCTGCTTTTGTACCTACCTACTAAGTATTGAACACGTGACATACGATTACACTATGGCACTTGAGTCCATTGGCCTGTCCTCTCTAGTGGACAGAAGGGTTGCAGCTAATCTAAACGGTGATATCGACTACCCTTATATCGTAAATGGCTCTCGACTTCAAATTTCCATCATTTTTCTCCCCGGATCATTGTCATGTCCCCAACCGTGCCGCGAACCGACCAGAACGTTAGGATGATGGACAAAGTATAGCAATTATGTAATAATTAATTTTGTTATTATTGCGAAATCGCTATGATCGTTATCAATTTACTCCGTTCTTATCGTACCTAATTTTCTATTATTATAACGTGGGTATTATTATCACTCTGCAGGCTTTCGACAACCGTATTTTTTTAAAAACAAAAAGATGAAATATTTTAGAAATAATAATTATTATAGTACACACTATTTGAGTAAGTAAACGTAAAATTATACCTTATAGACATTTTTCACTACCCCGTCGTCTGATATCCGGGGTTATGATTGGTCAGATGACTAAAAAGGGCGACTGGAAAAATATCGTAGATCAGCGGATTAAATGTACCTAAGCACAAGTGACCGATCGGACTTAACGGTTACAATATTTTGCTGGGTAAACGGAAACCAATGGGTACTAATATTCGGGAAGGATAGTCGAATTGCACTTATCGCCTAAAAAGAAATGGTGGAATCGCACTTGGGTTCCAAAAAGATAATGCCTCGGGTAAAAAACAGGTATTGGTCGAACTGCACTCGTTTAAAAAAAGGAGTTCAAATTTAATTTCAATATGGACGTTCACTTTTATTATCGCAATAAGATTTGAAAAAAGAATAAAATATATATATATATAATATATATATTATTACTACAAAAATTATCAAAATTAAATAAAATCAAATCAAAAAAAAATTATAATAATGAAAACAATAATATTTGATGATTTAATATATGTATAATATATAATATAATATTAACATTAATGGACAATGGTGTATATAAAACAGTCATTTTTAACTACTCCAATAGTTAGAATCATTGTCGGTCCTAAGTCTGTAAGCGGGAAGGTAAATGGGTGTATTATAAACGTTTAACCCCTTCAAAAGCGTGATATTTTTGTTGGAATGCCTTTTTTGAGTCCAAGTGCAGTTCGACCACTACCTGGTTTTTACCCGAGTGCAGTCGGACCATTACCGTTTTTAAACCCAAGTGCAGTTCGACTGAAATAAGTGCAATTCGACCATAATATACCCTTCGAGGCGTACTATACGCTATACACGTACCACCTGTCGGCGAGCTTTTCTATCCGGAGAATCCTATGTATGTGGCAAAGTCCGAGCAGTTTACTTTCACAGCGAACGACCAATAATAATTATTATTATATTGACAGCTGCTGCTGTTGATACCGATTTCGTTGGAACGAACACTATCGTGAAAATATAATCTCTATATTGCGATTTGATCTTGTGTTCGTTTCAAACCAAACGATATGACGGTTTCGTATTTTTCTGAGATCATCAATTTATATTCGTTAAAAACATTTTAGAGAAATACAAATCCCGCGTTGTTCGCAGATAAATTTACGATTTTTCTCTACGTTATTAGTTAATATTAATATGATTTTCGAGGTCTGTGTAATATACGAGTGGAGAACGGTCGTATCGTTAGCCAAACACAATAATTAATATCGGATTCACTCAATTGAAGCATTTCAATAAATCGAACAATATTATTAGTGTTCCGAGTGTAAGACACGCACACGAAATCAAACTATAATATTGTACTTTAAGGCGTACTGTCTACGAATACAAAATATTACATTTTAGTTGTTGTGGTCGATATTTTTTTAAAAAAACAATTTACTATTAATTAATTATAATAATATAGATAATCATTATATTATTATCTGTTGACCGGTCCGGAGCGGTGAATAGGCAAATTTGATACAACTGAGCGTAGGTGGATTTCAACGATTTCTGTAATAATAATATTATATTGGAATAATGGTAAATAAGGCAAAAATTAAACGATTCCTGTTTTTATTTGGTCCTGTCTACAAATATTACTGTATTTTTGTGTTCAAATTTGATAGATAGATTTGCATCAAAAATGAGATAAAACACAACAAGCCCCAGTCAACTTACTACTATAATTATAGTAATATGTGTTTGTTAAAAATATATTTTGAGTCACTGAAGACCATTGACGATTGGTAGACGGTAGACTTGTTTATCAATGTTTAATATCGAGGTTGGGAACTCAATGTCAGCCACTCACCCATCTCAATGTTCAAACGAAATACAAAATATATCGAAGTGCATTGACTATGTGAGATGACTGAATCGGTAAACATTGTAATAAATCTCCGAGAAATCAAAAATAATAATATCAAAACGTGTATAAACCGAAATAGAGATAGCTGATTTAAATCGATAATAATTTATACTAAACTTATAACCAGGTTATAATATTTGTAAATTATATAATACGAATCGATTTAAGAGTTAAAAAATGCTGGATAAAAATCCGTGACTATCACCGTATCGCATCATCATCAGGTGTCAAGATAGCATCCAATTAAATGGCATCCCCGTCGCGATGTCAATAAACAAGTGGTTTCGATAGAAGTGCGTTGTATGGGGGGTATTAATAATAATATTCGAAAATTATTATAAAAATAATAATGATAATGATAACGATATTCCGACGACTGAACGTATTGTCAGCGATATATAATATACATATAATATTAACTGTGTTAAGACTTGAAAATCTTACCCACAGCCTGCTGACGTGATTAGTATTTGGTACACATTTTTAAAATAATGCTCGAACGCGACTGTGAAGCAAACGAACTTACTGAGTAATAGCTAATAGACCTAATATTGATAACAATAGTAATTATCACGAACAAGGCTAGGATATTATGACTTCGAGATATTCAAACCTTCATAAATACGATGCAAAATATATTGAATGATACGATTTTAGAAACACACAGAATAATAGTAGACTATTGTATATGATAGTGTATTATAATATATATATATATAATAAAGTATTATATATGATATATGAGGTGTGGACATCCAAAAGGTACTATGGCCAAAATTTGACAAAATCGAGTTATGTATCGATTCTTATGGAAAAAATATAGATTGGCTTCGTCAGAATGGATCAAAAAGTACTGTTTCCTTGTCAATCGGCTACTCGAAATGACTGGTCAATCCAAAACAAACATACATAAAAGTGATATTTAGAAAATAAAAATGTACTTTTTCCGGTCCAAAACGTACCATTGCCCAAGTTAAAAGAATAGGAACAAATCATTAACCATATCAAAACGTACTTTCTTTATGTTATGCCAAAACTTACTTTTACCCGTGTTGTACATATGATAAAAGGAAGTAAAAATGTTATTCCAAAATTTAATTTCCAAAATTTTAATTCAGTTTTAAATTAAATTAAAAATATAAATCTAGAATATTTGAATCGGCATAAATATAAATAATGTAATATTATTAAATCATTTTTTCAAAAAAACTTTTTTTCAAATCGATTCGTCTGGTTGAAAATGGTTTGTTTTTATTGGAAATGTTGAGATACAGAAAATCGCTTCTCCTGAAAAATCAGTACTTTGGCAATATATTTTTTACATTATATTCATGGTCACAATTATAGAGTAGGAAAGTGTCTTAACACGAGATGGACGTGGGCCGTTAACATTTCCGAGGGTACCGAGGACGGGGACCACATCCTTCAGAGCATTGATACAGTATCGATAGACAAGGAGATGATGATAAGGACTTTAAGAAAGCCCCCGAATCGGCCTTTAATCAGACGTAAACAGCCCGAGCACAAGTGAGCTACCAGTCAGCATAATAATTGTTAAATTTGAATTTTTTAGCTTTCTCTGCTTAGAAACTAACATTTTCAATGACTGTAATTGATATAATCAACTTCATCAAAATGTAAATCATTAAGTCATTGAAAAACGTTAATTTTGTAATTAAAATTTGATTTTTATAAATAGGTTTGTAGTATTATATTGTTTACACTATGTCAAACAATATTACTAAAAATTGTATGTCAATAATTCTTAACCATCTATTACGTGAAATCTATTGGTTTTTTCAGTTTACGTATTTAAAATAGCTTTAGTAGACTAGCTGTGTTCATTTCCAACATGATTTATGGGTCTGCGTTCAACTACTACAGACCACAAAAAACAATAATTCTAAAAAAACACTTTGTAAAGTCAAGATCATTGTGGATTGCTTTACTTAGACACAGCATAATGCGTTAATTATTGCTAAAAATATTTAATTAAACGTCTTGTAAAAAGCATATTGAGTTATCAAATTAATTTACGTTTCACCTTTGTCCCAACCACAGGGAAAATATTTTTCGATAGCTTCAGGAAACTCGTGCTCTGACAATAATATAATATCGTCGATATTATGTTTATTCACGATCGGGATAAATTTTCTATAGCTTTTTAAATATTGAAACCAGTAAAATAGTTCAGGCGTGAACAGCCCTAGCACTATAGTGAGTAGTGTACCTATTCGCTCCAGTCTACATAACACAATAACTGTTAAGTTTGGACTTGGAATAATATTATAAACAAAATACAACTCATACTACTTCAACCCGCGAGTATTTTATTTATCAACACACCTGAAGGTCTACCTCATATCAACGGTCGGCTACCACCTGTTTACCACAACTGATATCATATCATCGCTATGGATTGTTGATATTGTTTTGTCGTAATATAGTTTCTCCTATGCCGTGTGTACGCACACGCCCCACATGACCCCGACTTTCATTAAAAAGCTGTCTGTTTGTTTTGCCGCTCGTGACATAATACGGTGCCAGCTAGTTTTTTTTTTCGTTTAGTGTCCTCATAAAAAGTCGTACTCGTCCGTCGTAATTTTTTTCTAGCTTGAATATTTTATCATAACTTACTCTTTTCCGACCCGTTAACGTTCGAAACACGGATTCGTACGGTTTTTTTTTTTTGTACCCCTTCGCCGTTATGATACACTGTTACGATCGCCGTTCATTATATTATGATACGAATTTGACATGATATTATTTATTAATCTTACAAATCAAATACCGAGATCGTCGTGGAAAACGGTTTGCGTCCCCCCCCCCCCCCCCCAAAGATTCAGTTAGATTTCGTATCGTTCTGTCGGATCGAGACGATTTAAGAGTTCCTTGGTCGTAAGTATTACTGTAGAAGCAGCATGAGTATCCTAGACGGTCGGACTCGTCTCATTGGTGTTAAATAGCAAATGGGTCCAGAACGAAAAGTTTCTAAATCAAATTTTTTTTCAAAAGTCTCTTTTCGACTGAAATGGTTTCAGAATGCAAAGGCTAACACATTTATGATTATACGATCATTTTTGACGATTTTTTTAAAAGTAAAAGGTTCTAAAATGCCAAAAATTCAAATTATAATCACAATTTAATCAAATTGAAATCGATTAACGGAACCAAATTATTAACAATGCATTATTGTGAAAAGGTTCTAATTAAATAAATCACTATACCAATAGCACCTAATAATACATTTATCCATGTTCAACAGAAATTTACGATCGAGATACAGATTTCGGTGATTCATAATTTTTACATTGTTTCGTGTTAGAAGATTGGTAGCAATGAGAAAGAATTGTTCTGAAAAAGATTCAGCAAACAATAATAAAAATAATAAGTAAGAATGAAAAATTTCTAGTTAAATATATTTTTTTTTATCTTAGGACGGAAAGATTCTAATAATGTTGTAGAACCTTTTCATACTAAACATTTATTATAATTTGTATTTTATTAATGTATGTATACCAACCAATACAGAAAATTATTATTATAATGTTGTGAATAAACTATACAAGTTGCTGGGTACCACACAGAATTTGGGAAATTATAGTATTTTGTGAATATTTTTTAAGTGCTTCAATAATGAATATTTGACTATTAATATTTTATAAATATTTTCTTCACCTTATAACAAAATATTGTACTATATAAGATTGCATGAAAATGTTGACTTAATGTTTTTGTAAAGTTTCAGTAAATCTGTTTTTTTTGAAAATATATGATTAAAATGTTTTGTCAATGTTTTTTATAATTTTTTTTCAAAAATATGAACTTCTTGGCCAAAGAATAAAACTAAAATATTTCCTAATTATTTGCTCAACTTTTTAAGATATTTTCACGACTATATTATTTCCTGAAAATATTTTTCCCATATTTAGGAAATATTTGTTTGGTGCGTGGGATGCCTTAGAACTTTAATTTTCAAAAAATGTTGTTCAAGGAGTTAAATATTTGAACTCAAACCTTAAAATTGCTCTCCTGTACAATTCCATAAAAACGATTTAGAACCTTTTCATTCTAGACCCACGGATTTGCAATAATATTATGCGTTATCAAACGTTGATCACAGTTTTGTAATCGAACTGAAAGCATTTGTTATCCCATGTTCGTTGTACACATTAACCAATCATGATAGTCGTTTTAAAGTGTGATAACGAATTTATAGAAATTCTGATTTTTTTGGAGACGACCATATTATTATTATAAATTGTATATGACGTAGCTGATATGTTTATAGGAACCATTTAGGGAATTTCTTGTGGCAATGCATCTGTGCGTTTTATGCGTTTTAATCTCAGTTCTAAAAAGCAGGTAATGTGTTTGTACCACAATTGACCAGTAGTCTTTGAAAATGGTTGTACGAAAATATTGAATGTCCCTTGGACGATTTTAACCAAGCATATAATGCCACCTTGATGGATTGGTATCTTCCATAGCTATTATAACTGACATATTATTATCATTAGCCTTAGTACACAAAGTTAAATAACTCAAAAACTACTCGTTAGCGTTAATGTATGCTTTACGTTATTCTATAGAATTCCTAAATACGCTCGTTAATGTATGGATTACACAGTTGCATTAGTGTGTATATATACATATATATAAATAATAAAGGTAGGGTCTTGGTTTATGTATAGAATCGTATACAAATGCGGCATATATTAAAGAGACTTTACACGAGGTCAAGGTCCAGTACACGAGCATAAAAACTCTGATTCGTACCAGATGAAAAAAAATCGTCTTTGAAAACCATCCGAATCCTAGATTTAGTTTTTAAAATGCTAAATATTATGTCGAGTGAACGTCATCCAAGAAATGCCTAAACGGGTAAATACAAATTGAAATAATAGCTAAGAGGTAGCTGGTATGATAAAATAATAATTAATTGAATTAATTCAAAATATGATGAACAACGTGTACTAATTTAACAATTGATTCATAGTTTATAATATTTCAATAATTTGCTTAATGAATTGTAAATGCAAATTATTGAAATATTGTTTAGATTCTGAGCGAAGAATGATATTCTGCAGAGCGTGAATGTATTGATTTTTCAAAGATGAGTGTTTTTTTTCTGACAAAAACTTTTATGGAGGTTTCTGGTAAAAAATTGATACTCTTGGGAGGTCAAAATTGAATTTTCTCGGTACTTTTTGTAAACAGTTAGACAAACAAAATGCGAACATCTGTTAAAATAGTTATTTGGTAACGTTGCATATAACTATATTAAATAGACATGGAAATGGATTTTTTGTTTGTAAGCGCTTAAAGTTCAAATTTTAACGAAATTTGTGAAGACCGGGGCAATTTTAAAACTATTTTGTAATTAAAAATATAAAAATGCTCAATTCTGATATCCAATGTCTTAGGTTTGACAATGTGATACATAAGATTCTTCACGAGTAGTTGATAGCCTATAAGTAACCCTAAAAAAGTATTAAGATAAGAGGTAGGTACGCAAATGCAATGTTTTTTTTTTTTTTATATAAAGAATTGCGCACCAAATACAATGTTTTAATAATAAAAATTAATTGACGATTTAATTTTTTTTAAATATTCTTTTTATAAAATACATTGCCTTTGAAAATGACTAATAGTATATTACTTTTGTAATAAAATATTCTTTACGTGTGATTAATAAATCGATGGTAAAAAAAAAAAAAAAAAATGTACCTACTTCAGTATAATAATAATATTATTATATTTAATAATAATATAGTCTATGCGTCGAACGACGTCGTTCAAACCACCACCACTAAATAATATTATAACAATGTCTGTAAGTTGTAGGTCACTGGTGGGTTACCTGGGTCAGTGTAATATCGCAGAAAAACGGAATTTCTTACACAACACAATCATTTGTGGTGTAATAATAATAATACACATTGTAATGTTATGGTATTATGTGCGCGGCGGCGGAACGTTTCTTATCTCGCCCCGCCGTTATAATGATAATACATAATATATTGCGCGGCGGTGTCCTCGTCGAATAACGTCTTTCCTGTTTGTCGGAGAGAAAAAAAAAAGCCAAACGTACATGCACGCGACGTCTAATAAAATATATTATGATATTATGTGTGTGTGTGTGGGTGTGGGTGGGTCTGTGTGGGTGTGTGTGTGCTACGCTCGAGACAAATAATTAGCGTCTTTCAGACGCCCGGATTCGGAAATCCAGAAATCTCATTACCCGCTCAGTACCATTTTATCGTAAATCGTTTATCGGAACTCCGTCGCACCCTATATACATAATATTATATTATTATCACATAATATAATGTGCCGTTTACGAGCGGCGGCGGCGCCCGGATGTGACGACGGATCCGGGGCACCGTCGAATTAATTTTGCGTCGACTGCGTTTGCCGGTCGGAGGACGGAGCAGGTGTCGGGAACCGAACAATAATTATTGTCTGGACGAGACGAGTTGATCGTGACGAAACGTTATCCGAATAGAGGTAACACCAATGGGAAATTCGTCTATGTCGATGGAGTTAAACGACTGTCATTTTTTTTTTACACTTTTTCGTATTGTCATACGGTGTTTTCGTATTGCTAATTACAATTATTTTATTTTCAATAAAATTACGTCATGACGACACAAAATGTATGATGACAAAGGGTTAACAGGTTAACCGCGCCTACCTTAAGTCTCTGAATTTTCAATATAAATCTTGTCGTCAAAGCCATATCGAATGTGTGAGTATACACCACGATTTAAGATATATACAGGTTAAACATCGGCCTATAACGAATAGCAGTGGCGTATATAAAAATTATTTTCACATTGGACCAATTTATTAATAGTCAGCATAGCGCGACTAACATAACCATTTTTAATTAACACTGCATTTTTTAAGGAGCTGGGTGGACACCCATATAAATACAAATAAAAATTGGGCAATTAAATGTTATAATTATTATGTAAGATTCATTTTTAATTCTTTTTTTAAAAAATATTGACAATTTCATATAAGTATACATAATATATATTTTAATGTTATCTTATTGTGAATTTAACACATAAAAGTCGTCAAAGCAAGACAATCTAAAATTTCTTTGTTGATTCTTCAAAACGACTTTAATCAACCGCCTAAATGAATCATGGTGAAAAACTGTAAACAGTGTAGATATACATGGAATGGTTTAGTTTAACCTGCAATTTCACTGTGAGCTCTTGTTTAGGGAGCCTCCCCCCTATATACGTTACTGACGAATAGTGCCTTATGATGACTCGTGAACCACCTATCTGAAACAGCTGAGAGCAAAGAATCACTATCGCCTGTTGTGGTTTAAATATGTTAAATATATATTATATAATATCATAATGACATAACCGCTTACCACCGTTAGCTGCTTGTAAGCTTGTCCTCACGGTGCGCTAGCAGTACCTACTGGAAACAGCTGTTTCAGATGGTTATTTCACCGGTGTTATTATGGGAGTTCGATACGCAACCTGTATGATATCTTAAATCGTGGTATGCACTAAAATGTAGCCACTTGTAAATCATATTAAGCCAATTACCAAAAATTGCCAAGGTTACCAACAACCATAGTACTACAAAGTCTAATAAAGTGGTAAAAAAAAAAAACTGTAAAATCATTATACTAGGCGCGCTAGAAGTAGATCGAAACAGCTGACTTCTGGATTAATTTTTGTTGCCACCATAATATATAAAGGCATTTTAACTGATGGATGGGCAACCATGCTATTTTGAATCGTGGCACGTACGAATGGCGATGTCAATAATAATAAGAAATGTACACCCAATTCTTCTTATTTTATAAATATTTTATATATTTTATTAGAATTTTAGTAACATTGGTTTTATTCATAATCATAAGTCAAAACACCATTAAGGTGCCTCTCGGGTGCTCAGGCCTCGTAGTTGATGTTTGTAAACTAATACAGTAATTGAAAAAAAATTATAATTATTAATTTATGTATAATTTTTGCAGGGGCGCTATTATATTATTAAAATTATTAACTATATAAGAGCATTTTTTTATCTAAGCTAAACATTAGATGAATCTTAACATAATTATCTAGATAATTCCCAACACTATTTATCTGTGCACAATTCGTATTAAAAAATAAAAAATTATGGCAAGCGGGTGCCACTTTGCTATACAGTAAAGTTGTAGGGGTCCATAATATAGGTTGCGGTCGCTGTAGTGGATGTGTTGAAATATTTTAATATTCATCGACGTAAAATCATTATAATATTAATAATATGTATACTAAAAACGATTCTGAGCGACGACCTATAATGAAAATATTACCTAGTATAATATTTATGATGGTATAATATATTTGATTAAAATAATAATTTATTTTACTACCTATTAGATGACATTAACAATAAAGTAGGAAAAAATGTATTCGGAAATGTCGTTGTGTGTATAGAGTATACAATAGGTATATTAATATTTTACTTTAAACGTTTTAAGTAGGTACTCTCGAATAATATTTTTTAAATTATGTCAGAATAGCCGATTCTTCGTTTAAATATCTAATTTCGTCCAAATTTTAACTTTAAATATCTATAAAAAAAAAAATTGTTGAGCAACATGAGCGTTCTTGGAAAATCACCCTTGTATATGATTTTGAAAACTTTATTTCTTAATGATTTCAAACTATTCGTTTCGTTACCTATTTTTGCCATTATACATTTGATTTAAACGTTCGTAACTAATTAACCAATCGTTATGAATATATGTAGTCAAATCGTATACGCGTCGTTGAGGGCTGAAAAACATTAAGCTTCGAAAACTACGTACCTATATTGTACGTTAAAAAAATCATAATATATATTATATTCATATGAACAAAAAAAAATACACTTTTTACCACCAGCCATCGGGTATTTGGTCGATAGTCATCATTCAACACACATCAACAATAAATGAGCACCGTATCGATTATGGGCGTTGTGTGTTGTGTCGGGAATCGTTTTCATCGCTTATATACAATGTCGTACCTAAAGCGGGAGACGAAGAAAAGAGGAGGAGGACGAAGAGGAGACGAAGACGGCGGAGAAGGAGGAGAAGAAGGAGAACAAGAAATACAGAGACTATATGGGCTAACGACGACAAAAGAGAACGCCGGCAGCTTTTAGGGTAGGTTTTATATAAATTCTGGGTGGACATAAAACTGGGTGTGGGAAATAAATCGTGAACCCGCTCCAGAAGAGACCGAAAGCTGCGAGGAACGAATATTATCGTAGGGGGGGGGGGGGCGTGGCGGCAGGGCGTCTATTAAATATTAGGTCGGAATGCTTTTAACCGCAGCGGTCTTTCGACGGAAACGTTTTACCACGTCTGGACGAAGTGTTTAGGATTTTTTTTTCTCTCCGGTCACTTTTAAAATATTATCATACCATAATAATATAGTGCCGCGCCGAAACAATCGAAATAAAATCGCAACAAAAAAAAAAAACACTGATAAGTGGACGTCGCTCTGCTGTACAGTAGGTAACAAGTGGGTCGATGTGTGATGGATTGTATTAAACTCAAAGTCAACGGTGTAATGTATAAGAAAAACGATTCTGAGCTGAGACGGTTTGTCAGGCTGGATATATTGTATATTGTTTTTATTAATTATTATTGCACTCGAGTTGAAATAATATTAGTGAATTTCTACCATAAGGAGGGCTTTGATTTCAACATATTATTATAGTATCTTATCGTTTGGGAAATCGGATCGAGACAGTACTTTGGAGAGGTCATTTTTCGATCATCTCAATATAGTTATTTAATGCCACGAGAAAAACCACCGAAAAATTACAAAAAACCGCTGAGAATGGGATTTTAATTTCTAACGTATTCTAATGCATCCATCACCATAGAAGCGAATGAAAATTAATAATATTATATAATTAATTCAACTCGCAGGCTATATAACGAATAAAATCAATATAAAACATCCAGACTGACAAACCGTTCACTGACCCACTTGTAACCTACTGTACATCAGAGCAACATGCATTTACCGGCTTTTTTTTTTTGTTATTCGTTTCTATACGGCGATAAACAAAGAAATTTAAATCGAATTTTTAGCGGTTTTCGTCATTCGTCGGTTGGTTTTCCCGTGGCATTAAATGACTATTGAAAAAATCAGAAAACGACCTATCTAAAGTACCTACCATCTCAATCCAATTCTGTAAAAGATCTAAGCACTCCTTCCGGTGGAAATTGTACACTGTACAGGATAAAAAAAAATTTAAAAGTGTGAGATAATTACCACTGTAAAACCACTATAGTTTCATCGCTCCGCTAAGAATCTAAAACCAAGCTCACTAAGCTCATTCGAGTTCGGGCGACGGACTAACTCGCGATGATTACCAGTAGGTATACCTAGGTATTTCAACCACAGGTACAAGCGCGGTAACCGGTATAACGCTGCTGAACCGCTCCTAAGTCGCCATATATAATAAATAATAATAATAATAATAATAATGATATATCATGATAAAAGGTCGAATATGAACTACCCCTCTGCTGCCGCAGCCACGTGGCCTACATAATAATATTTTACATGCCGACGACGACGACGACGAAGCGGCACGATAGGCGAACCGCGGTTCGGTCTAATCGACGTGTTTTTATATATATATATTGTTTTTTTTTTTTATTATTAAAACGTCGGAAAATGTCAAAAATAATTTTCCGTCTGCCGCATAGCGAAAAACACGAAAGTCCGCAACAGCGGTATAGTTATTATATTATATTGTGCAATATCGTTGTGGGTATAAGTAATAATAATAACATTGTGGCGCCCGTGTGAGTCGTTTTCGTCCTTAAAACAGTATACCTACCTTTATAATTGTAGGCGTTTATAAAAAAATAAAAATATTATCGCCGTTCGTTTGGACGTACGTATGAGCGTTTTTGATAATATTTATAAATTATATTTTTGCCTATACCGACCGCCGACGTTGATGACAAAATTGTTCATATCTGTTTCGAGATGGTACCTATGTGTGGGCTTTATAGTTCAAGAAAGTGTGTGTTGTTCGATGTCGATTTTAATTGACTGATTACATTTTTAGAGTCTCATTAGATTTAATCAATCAAGATAATATGGACTTTTTTAAGATATATTAGGTAGGTTTATCAGATGATTCAAATAATTATTGTATTAACTGTAGATTTGATCGAAAACAATAGTATACAAGTGTCATAACGTAGATGAGTTTATGAATATTTAAACATTTTTCGATGGCACTAAAATAGATTAAAATAGTTCGATGTTTAAAAAACCCCAAGTACCTAGGTATAGTGCAAAGTTAGTGTTTCACGAATCGAGGTCACGGTCGACTGCCAGCTAGAATATAAGTAATAACCATAATAACAACAATAATAATAATAATATGTATACCGATAACATTTAGCCGACAGATATTAATAATGTGATATGATAATTATTATAGTCCACGATTAATAATTTACAGATGACGATACATAAGCTATGACAGGGGCGTACTCGGGAATTTTCAATGGGGGGGGGTTGAACATTTTGTTTTTTATCACGGGGACTTTGTCATCTCCTTTTTAAAAATATTAAATATAAACATGGTAATGTACTCTACAGAAAATAAATTTCAAAAATGAAAAATGTTTATTTAAAGAACAATATTCCGATTCCGATTGATTAATGTGTTCATGTTTTCTTTTAAGATTATTGTAGGGTTCAATGTACTTAGAACTTCCAGGCACACTAGTAAAAAATGTTATTATTTTATTTTTATTTTTTTATTTTTTGACTTTAAGCGTTTATGGAAAAAGAATAAATACTTAAATTTTAATACTATCATTAATATTTTTTAAAAGTATATTAAATTACTATACATTTTAATAATTAATCTGTGTGAAATAGTACAAGTAATTGTAGTATATACCTAATTTAGAAAAAACAATTAATAATTTTGATTAAGGGGGCCTTGACAGTTTTACATTAAATTTAGGGAGCCTCACGACAAAAAAAAATTGAGAAATACTGTACTAGATTATAGTGTAAAATATCTAAATATAATAAATATAACTAGCTAAAAGATCATGTTTTTAATGTTGCATTTCAATTTGAAAACTACATAATATACATTTTTCACTGTTTATTTTTCTAACATAATTTATATTTATTGAAGAAATATATAAACATAGCTGCTATGAAAACTATTTGAAATTTAACGCTCTCGAGTAGAGTGATGAACATTAATTATTATATCGTTATAATGAATATTATATTTTATCGATTCATAATAAGGTATACGTCTTAATAGCGTCACAAACGGCACAGAATACAATTGTATCAAATTGACCAATAACTATAGGTCTCTAATAACTATTGTTTTTTATCTATTCAATACAATAAACCAACTCATAAAAATATACGAAAATACGGAAATATCCTCCGACCGTGCGACGACTATAAGCTCGTAGTTATAATATCGACATTTCTTTATTTTTCACACAAATGAAATATTTCAGGAAAACAAATTTCTTGAAATTTTTAAAACCCTCATTACAATACACATTATTAATCCATCACGATTTCAAACATTTTCCGAGTTTCCCAGTGCCGACGAATTTTCGCTGAAAGTATAATATACTGTAAATACCGTAACGCACTGCAGCTGTAGTACACGTCGTATACATTATACTTAGCACGCGAGTTTGATGACATTTTATTATTATTAATGTATTCACGTTGTGTTCTCTGTACAATATTATTATTATGCCACACGGCTGGCGTTTAATAATGCCAAAAGAAGCTTTTCGGATGTGGTTTGCTAAACAAAATTCGTTTACGGCTGCCGAAAGAAGTTCCAAAAGTTTCCCGCGGGACGTGGACCGGAAATCCTATCTGACCATATCATCATCATCATCATCATCAAGATTAAACATCGAACGGGTAATTTTCCAAGTTTCTCGTACGGTATTTCCAATAACCTCGGCCGAGGGAAACTAGTGTAGGTATATATATCGACTACCCAACCACCACATGTCCACTAGCGTAGTGTATATAATATAGTTTCCCCGAAGGCAGTGTGAAAAACTACGTCAGGGAAACTGTGAAAAACGTCGAAATCGTCACAGCTGCAACGGCGGGCATTTTGGCAGAAATCCGCACAGACGTGTCGATTTACAGCACCTACAGGAGTCCAGAGCTTGAATCGGAAAATATATTTTCCGATTTCGATTTCGGATATCTTTATTTATTTTTTCCGATTTTGATTTCGGTCTACCGGTATTGGTTTTTTTCGATTTCGGTTCGGTTTCGGATTTTAAAGGTTTCAACCAGTATTCGAAATCGGTATCAAAATTTGATATTTAAAATCGGTTTTGAATCATACAATAATGATGCAGGACATGAAACCGATATTAGAGACCGATTTTGAATACCTGTTAAAACCGTTAAAAACCGAAATCGATACCGAAACCGAAAAGAAAATCGAAAAAAACCAATACCGGTAATCGAAAACGAATTCGAAAAAAACCAATACCGTTGTACGAAACCGAAATCGAAATCGGAAAAAATAAATACCGAAAATGAAATCGAAATCGGAAAATATGTTTTCTATTTCAAACCCTGCGGCTACAACTACTATAATAATATTATAATAAATAATAATGATACACGACTGGCATCCGGCGAGGTTCGCGTGAAATGGCCTGTACTTCCGGTCCGGTGGTTTTTTGTGCTCGTATAATATTGTGTCCGATATACTTTAAACGCTTCATTGTACGGTTTATCAATGCTATAATATTTCGCGGTGACAATAAGTTGATAATGTTTTGATTTAAAGTTAAGAAAGAAAAATTCCAGTCAGGAGAGCCCACTCTGAACCATCGGTTTTCAAACGTCTTTTAATACAACTTAATTATACACCGTAGTAATATCCCAAATACGATTTAAACATAATTTTAATATAATAATATTTTGGCAGTATATTTATAGGCTTGTACAAATCCACTTTGGTTTATTAAATACTTATACGAAGTGACACTTTTATCATGAAACGCTCATAGTTTCAAAAAGTATTAATGTTTTTGAAAACATTTGCTCACGTAGTTTCAAGTTGTTAAAAAACATCTTTTATATTAAAAAATCATATTTTTATATATTTTTTGTCCTTATATTTTTCGAAGCTTTTTACTTTTTTGAATGACAACATAGAGTTTTAATCTCACAAGCTTTGCACAAGGGGAGTAGTGAACAAACATTTTGTGGTGTAACCTTGTTCCACACCACCTAGCAATACTTTAAATACTTATAATTTATAAAAACTACTCGCACTAAATTCGATTTTTATGAATCAAAATACTTAGATAAATATTCTGCTTTGGAATATTAAATTAAAACTCTATGTTCTAATTCAAAAAAGTAAAAAACTTAAACAAATTATAAGGATGGAAAATATTTAAAAACTTGAAACTATATGAAAAAATATTTAAAAAAAACATTAATACTTTTTGAAATAATGAGCGTTTTACGAAAAAATAATCACCCTGTATACGATAATTGATGATAATTGTCTTAATTTCAACGATCGTGAGTACGCACTGGTAACCGACGGACGAACACAACCAGGATATAAGGTGAAAATATGGTGAGTACCTAAGTATAATTTTTAAAATTCCAAAAATCAGAATTTGAAGAAATGCTGTTAACATGCTTACAATTCCAACTCGTTTTACGTAAAGATTATAACTTTAAATTTTTTACTCACTTTTTCGGAGTAGAACACCTTTAATGTATAATATAGCCTACCCTCGAAAAATGCATTTAGAACTGATTTTATTTGTTTGTCTACAATATACGAACATAAAGCCAATGTATGTTAATACTTGTTAATGTAATTATTATTTATCAGTATTTTTTTTATCGGAATTCCGTTATAAGTTTTAATAATAAAAGTTTAAATTTATCGGTCATTAGGGACG
Source organism: Macrosiphum euphorbiae (assembly GCA_949089665.1). NCBI lineage: Eukaryota > Metazoa > Arthropoda > Insecta > Hemiptera > Aphididae > Macrosiphum > Macrosiphum euphorbiae. The sequence continues at coordinate 7,119,854 of CARXXK010001085.1, forward strand.
GTCATTACAGCAGGATCATCCATCGAGCGAGTTACACTGAAATAACCGTAAATAATTGACAGTTGGAATTAATTTAATGCTCACAACCGGGACATTTCATCAAAACTTAGTGCACTCAAAATGCTTTGACAACATGTGATAATTGTCTTAATTTCAACGATCGTGAGTCGTGACTAGGCACTGGTAACACAACCAGGATATAAGGTGAAGCTATGGCGAGTACCTAAGTACAATATTTAAAATTCCAAAAATCAGAATTTGAATAAATTCTCTATCAAAGGAAGAAATGCTGTTAACATGCTTATCCCAACGCGTTTTACGTAAAAATTATAACTTTACATTTTTTACTCACTTTTTCGGAGTAGCACACCTTTAATGTATAATATAGGTACACTCGGAAAATGCATTTAGAGCTGATTTCATTTATTTGTCTACAATATACGAACATAAAGCCAATGTATGTTAATACTTGTTAATGTAATTATTATTTATCAGTATTTTTTTTATCGGAATTCCGTTATAAGTTTTAATAATAAAAGTTTAAATTTATCGGTCATTAGGGACGGTCATTACAGCAGGATCATCCATCGAGCGAGTTACACTGAAATAACCGTAAATAATTGACAGTTGGAATTAATTTAATGCTCACAACCGGGACATTTCATCAAAACTTAGTGCACTCAAAATGCTTTGACAACATGTGATAATTGTCTTAATTTCAACGATCGTGAGTCGTGACTAGGCACTGGTAACACAACCAGGATATAAGGTGAAGCTATGGCGAGTACCTAAGTACAATATTTAAAATTCCAAAAATCAGAATTTGAATAAATTCTCTATCAAAGGAAGAAATGCTGTTAACATGCTTATCCCAACGCGTTTTACGTAAAAATTATAACTTTACATTTTTTACTCACTTTTTCGGAGTAGCACACCTTTAATGTATAATATAGGTACACTCGAAAAATGCATTTAGAACTGATTTTATTTATTTGTCTACAATATACGAACATAAAGCCAATGTATGTTAATACTTGTTAATGTAATTATTATTTATCAGTTTTTTTTTTTTTTATCGGAATTCCGTTATAAGTTTTAATAATAAAAGTTTAAATTTATCGGTCATTAGGGACGGTCATTACAGCAGGATCATCCGTCGAGCGAGTTACACTGAAATAACCGTAAATAATTGACAGTTGGAATTAATTTAATGCTCACAACGGGACATTTCATCAAAACTTAGTGCACTCAAAATGCTTTGACGACATGTACCTACCTCGTGTACTTTATTGTTTACGTTATTATTGTATTGTTAGCGTGTGCTTGCGTGAACTTCAACTTATTTTGTCTTATCGAAGTACGTCACGTCGTGCACCTCAGCGACCGACCGATTTAAGACTTCATTAATGACGTACACAATAATAATAATAACTCAACCTATATACAGGGTGTAACAGATAAAACTGACTTTTGGAATAACTTTTGTTCTAATCAATATTACATTTTTTTTTTTCATAAGTAGGTACATAATTTGTAGCCACTTGCGTTACACGTGTAATAAAAAAAAAAAAAAATTAATTTGATTTACATTTTTTTGAACAAATTAAAATAGCCAATTTTTGAATCCGATATAGCGACGATTTGGCTGGTCAAAACATATTTTATCCAAGTCTAGTAGTTTAAATTTTTTTAGATTTTTTTTTAAATATCAATATTTTTTCGATTAAATCGATTTGGAACGCATTTGCTTTTTTTAAAAATACGATTTTTGGAAATTTTCTAAGATGGGTATATTTTTCAGGCTATTTACTAATCAGATTATAATTTTATCAATATTCGTCGTGCGTTTGATCAGCATCGATTTTTTTCAATTTTTTGGTCGGTTCTTTCTGTCACATGCACCCTGTATGTACACCGCGCACCATAGCTGCAGCAGCTGTTTAAACTCTGACGCGTACGAGCACGATAATAATATTGTAATATTAATCTAATATAAAACTGTAACGACAGTGAGGTAGGTCAGCCGGTTATATTATTAGCTGCGTTTCAGATTAAAATCCAACGATTTTTATGGTCGTGTACAACAACGCCGCCGCAGCTGCGTGTGTGTGTCTAGCGTATTTAGAAACCCAGTGCCCCATTAATAACGAAACGCAATAATAATAACAACGAAGCACACATTATCAAAATGTACCTTTACCTACCTATGGTACGGACTCGGTCGCCACTGCCCAGTGCCAGCAGAAAAAAATAATAATATCACCACAATATGCCGGCTGATCCGTTTACGTGTCTGCGCTCGATATTTTGAAACTTTTTTGAAAAAATTCTTAAAACATTTCGACGTCTTTTCGGAACGTTTCTGAAGAAAAATTATCTAATTTTTCGAATACATTAATTTTCGCGAACGCCACGAATTTCCGATTTTTTTTCCACCACTCAATAGGAGCGCAGGACACTTATTATTATGTCATGTACCTCAATCTAATGATAATACATCATTGTCACCAATAAAATCATGTTAGTTACTGTTTATTTTGCATGCGTTACGATGCACCAGCAAGTGGAATAATAATATTCTAATGGGAAAATTCTACTCTCATACAACAGTTTATACGATAATAATACGATTGCTCGATTATATTGAATACGATATCGAATAAGATTGCTTACCCTCGTTTTTAATAATACACATTTTAATATAATTTTGTTTTTTAGAATTTTTAACTTAAAGACCGTGTTTGCAAAAATCTGATATTTTTTCTACTACCTACCTAAAGAGTGTCGATACAGACTCCGATTTTTCAAATGAGCACACTCCATTTTTTACTGAAAATGATTTTATTGACAATATTGATGTATCCGAATGGCAATATTCTAATAAGTAGTTTCTGAGTTATTAAAAAGTCTATACGAAGCATACAATGATCCTTAAAAACGGCTCAACAAAAATATAAACTGTATGCAATATTATATTATTATGTTGTGTACCTCAATCTAATGATAATACATCAGTGTCACCAATAAAATCATGTTTACTATTAGTTACTGTTTGTTTTGCATGCGTTACGATGCACCGCACGATAGCAAGTTCGACCCACCAGCATGTCGAATAATAATATTCTAATGGGAAAATTCTACTTTCACACAACAATTTATACGATAATACATTTGTAAGCTTGCTCACCCTCGTTTTTAATAGTACACATTTTAATATAATTCTGTTTTTTAGAATTTTTAACTTAAAGCCCTTATTTTCAAATTTCTGATATTTTTTCTACTACCTTAAGTGTGTCCTGTGTCGATACAAGCTCCTATTTTTCAAACGAACACCGTCCTCTTTTACTGCAAATGATTTTATTGAGAATGTCGATGTGTCTAAATCACGACATTCTAATGAGTAGTTTATGAGTAACTAAAATGTTTGAACCAAGGATACAATTTTCCTTAAAAACGGATTCACAAAAATATAAATTATATGCAATTATGTAGTAGTAATTAATTGTATTGTTCTTGGATTATTTTACAAAATATTTATGTTGATAGATCTTTAGTGTATAATGCATTCAAGTGTCTAAGCTCATTATGTCTAAAAGTTTCAACTTTATTGAAAATATTGTTTTTATTTTATTTTTTTGTAATTTCAAAGTTCAAAATACCTAACATTTCTGGACAATTTTATACTGTTTTTTTATTCTTTCCAGTTTTCACTTTTTTGAATGATACCATACTCTTTTATTTCATATTCCAAAGCAGAATATTACTTGAGTTTATTTTCAATCGACTAAATATTATATCAAATTTCGGATTGTTCATTAGTCATACAAATTTAAAGTTTAGATTAGCGGAGTAGCATTTTCCTCGTCTAAACTTGAAATTGAGTTAGAACTAACGAACTAACAGAATTTTGATATTTGTTGATCAAAATACTAAAAACAATAGTATGCTTTGGAATATGAAGTAGAAAAAGTATGGAGCCTTTCAAAAAAGTAAAAACTTGAACAATTATAACGATAAAAATAGTAAAATATGATTTTTTCAGGGTTGAACTCTGAATTGACATAAAATTAAATAAAAAAATATTTTCAAAAATGTTGAAAATTTTCGAAATAACGAGTGTAGAGTCTACATTCATTATGTCTGTAGACACTTCAGTGGATCACCCTGTACACACAATGGATTATACAGCGGCAGTGCCTGACAGAAACTATAATGCACGTATTACAAGAGCGTGTGTTATATTTTAAATATGATTACATGTTTTGTATACCTATAAAACAAGAAAGGGGTCTATTCGAGAACTTCCCGAGCATTACTATACAGGACGATCGCCAATCACAATATCATATTATATACTAACCGCCATTGTTTCCCATAATAATGCTTTTATACGAATTCAGTTTTTTTTTATCAATGTTCAAACAATTATGTCAAACTATATTAGTATCATAAAATTCTAGCGATTTTTTTTTTGCAATGGAATGTCCTGTAGTAAGTAGAATGTTTCTATCTGTCAATTTCTGTTTTTCAAATGAGAATGAAAATCCTTGGGTGGATATTTTTTTTGAAAATGTCGATGTATACCCAATACAAAATAAAAACAAGTCATTTCTCAGTTGGTATTAAAATTTTGGTTCTAATGGACCTCAAAAATGGATTTTACGAGTAGTATTTATCGGACTCAGACCATTTTCAACAAATTTATAAATGCTGATGGTTTATATTTTTTACAAATTTTCTAATCTTAGACTTATTATTCTTAGTAGGCACACAAAGTGAAATAACTCAAAAACCACTAGTAAGTGTATCGAAAAAAATCGGGTTAGTGGGTTACGCTCTGATGTACATCTAGTGAGTCACTATAATTATAGATGTGTTAAAAAATTATTTATTTGAATTCAATAAAATCTTTGTATACGAAAAACAAACGATTCTAATCGAAGACACTCTGTCTGCCAATAATATTACCAAGTATATTTGACAATATTATTATGATAAAAGTAATTTATTTTACTGTTGGGCATTAGCAAAAGAGAAGGTCGAATTAATTTATGCCAAAAAAAAATACATTTATAAAAAGTAATTATGTGTATAAAATATAATAGTATACTCTAAAAGTTTCATATACTCACAAATTATATTTTTAAATTACAGAAAAATACCTACACCCGTTATTCTTGGTTTTAATATGTAATTCCATCCGAATATGAACTTTAAATTTGTATAAAGAATTATTACCTACTATATATTACTTACTATATTATTTTTTGGATTTATTGGTTACGGTGAACTATTAATCCTTATTTTGAACTGTCAATTCTTAACAATAGAAATTGAACATTTTAAAATTTTTAACTACAAAATAATTTAAAAATTTTCGAGATTTTCGAGGTTTTGATAAATGTTGTCAAAATTTGAACTTAAAATACTTATTAAAAAAAAAATGTGCCCTTGGATCTTTAATATTTTCCAACTGCTATTATAACTACGTATGAGGACGCGTTGCATTCAATTTTACAAATAAAAATTTTACTAACAATATTATAGAATAAAAACTAAAAATAATTCTAAACTCAATTAATGTCCACAAATAAGTTAAAACGAGTTCAAAATATATTTTATCTGATATAGAAAATGATAAAATAAACATTTTATGAAAATGTCAAGTACCTACGGTTATTAGTTTTTGAATAACAACGAAAAAAGAAACTCGTTGTACGATAGTTTGTAAATTTACATGTAAATATCCAATGTCTAACTTCAAACGGTCGTAAGAAATTTATTTGACCCAACCTAACTATATATAATTTATTTTTGTTAAATGTAGAAAACCCTAAAGGAAATCTTGTATTAAATTCTCAAAGCTTATGTATAAATAAAAACATTTTTATGAATTTCTTACTAGAAATAATTTTCGAATTTTATTTTCGTGACTTTGATGAATTTTGTCAAAATGTTAACCTCAGATAATCACAACCGAATGCTTTTCATCAACAATTATTTTTGACTTGAGCTCAACTTTTTATTTAACTTCCAATTATAGCAACAGCTTATGTTTTGTTGACAATAATTAAAAAAAAAATATTAAAACACTAAACTAATTTGAAAACTATCGGGAATTTTTCACAAACTTTTTACTTTCTATCGGAAGAGATGCTGTTCGAAAAAATCGAAGGACTTTTACTGTCCCAAAATGTAATGACGGACACAAAAAAAAAAACACTCATCATTGTAATATCAATACATTCATTGCGCTCCATTCCGAATCTAAAATGCCAAAATTCTAAATCAGAATAACTGCGTTGTGGGAGAAAAAATATGAAATAATAATGTTTAATATTGTTCCGTTGAACTAATATTAAGGAAAACGATTTGGCTAACCGTTTTATCTATCGAGGTCGGTCCTCGTCGGGATACCAATATCGTTCGAGATTTGCGTTAAACGTCATTATCGGGGGTGCACTATAATAATATTATATTATCATATGGTACAATAGTTTATTGTAGGTAGGTATAGGTTATGACTGCGATAAATACAAAAACAATAGTCATCATCTCCGATGTGGTAAGCACCATCGATATATGGTGCGAAACTCAGGAGAAATGGTCTCTTAAAATCTCGTTTTCCATGCATCACACTTGTAACACTGTTACAAGGTTAATTAAATAACAAAACATTTAGTTCGATTTGTTCTGTTTCGTTTCGTGATAATAATATTGTAATTGAGTATTTAAGAATCGAATGTCGTCAATAAATTGTATTTTCTCTCACAGTAACAGTTTTAGAATCGGCAGTAAATGCGCTCGAGGTCGAATTAATATTATGTCATTTACAGTGGTAGATATACTTACCTGATATAATACAATAATATTATTATAACGTTGCCACTGAAGCGAGGGAGATTGTTGATATAATTGGTGGGTCTAGAACGAGAAGGTTCCAAGTCGTTTTTATGAAATCGTCCAGGAGAGCGCAATTTTAAGGTTTGAGATCAAATGTCTTACTCCTTGAACGACATATGTCTTGAAAATTTAAGTTCTAAGGCGTGCAGCAACTTGTACAGTGTAATAAATTCACAACATTATAATAATAACTTGCTTAATAAAATACAAATATCATAAAATGTTTGTTATTAAAAGGTTCTACAATATTAAAACCTTTTCATCCTAAAATAAAATAAAATAAAAATTTATTTGATTAGAACTTTTTCATTCTCATTTATTGTTTTTGTTGTTGTTAGCTGAATCTTTTTCAGAAAAATGCTTTCTAACATTGCTACCAATCTTCTAACCCGAAACAAAGTAATAATTATGAAACGTCGAAATCTGTATTTCATTTAATTAGAACCTTTTCAAACGAACGTATTGTTCGGTTCCATTAACCGAGCGTTTTAAATTGTGTTTGTAATTTAATTTTTAACGTTTTAGAACCGTTTACTTAAAAAAAAAAAAATCATCAATAATGATCGTATAATCGCATAAATGTGAGCTCGATAAAGATGCGTCTTTTTGATTTTCTAAAACCATTTTAGTTAAAAAGTGGTTTTTGAAAAAAAGTGCGATGTAGGACATTTTCCATCTAGACCCACGAATTCGGCGAGATGATACTAAACTTAAAATATCATATTTTGAACAATGTGTTAATAGACGAGTTGTAGTGGTGAGGAGGAAATTGAAAATTGTTACCCACTCGAACGGAATAAAAAAATTACCAGCGTGATAACGTTGTTTTCGTAATGGCCTAAAGGATTTCGCCGGATACATCTAAAAAAAAGTTTATCGCGTAATAGCGCGTAGTCGTTTATCCCTTTAGGTCGGTCGGGGGGGGGGGGGGGGGCTATCCCGGCTTTAAAAATACATTATTTCTTAGCAAGTTGTTAACGAGTGAAAGAAAGAATATTTTACTCCACACCATAAACCTATTATATATGTAAAATGTACATTATATTCGGTGGGGGGGGGATGGAGGCGAACAATCTATATGCATCTAGCCAGGCTACGGATGAGCCGAGTTTCCGGCAAAGACTTTGTGATTGATCAAGACGCGAGATAAATACATACAATATATGCGTATCCGACCCACCTCAATCTAATGATAATACATCATTGTCACCAATAAAATCATGTTTACTATTAGTTACTGTTTGTTTTGCATGCTTTACGATGCACAGCACGATAGCAAGTTCGACCCTCCAGCAAGTCGAATAATAATATTGTAATGGGAAAATTCTAAGCTCATACAACAGTTTATACGATAATACATTTGTAAGCTTGCTTACCCTCGTTTTTAATAGTACACATTTTAATATAATTCTGTTTTTTAGAATTTTTAACTTAAAGACCATGTTTGCAAAAATCTGATATTTTTTCTACTACCTAAGGGGTGACCTGTGTCGATACAAGCTCCTATTTTTCAAACGAGCACCCTCCTTTTTTACTGCAAATGATTTTATTGACAATGTTGATGTATCTGAATTGCGATATTCTAATATTAGTAGTTTCTGAGTTATTAAAAAGTCTATACTAAGCATACAATGATCCTTAAAAACGGCTCAACAAAAATATAAACTGTATGCAATATTATATTATTATGTTGTGTACCTCAATCTAATGATAATACATCAGTGTCACCAATAAAATCATGTTTACTATTAGTTACTGTTTGTTTTGCATGCGTTACGATGCACAGCACGATAGCAAGTTTGACCCTCCAGCAAGTCGAATAATAATATTGTAATGGGAAAATTCTAAGCTCCTACAACAATTTATATGATAATACATTTGTAAGCTTGCTCACCCTCGTTTTTAATAGTACACATTTTAATATAATTCTGTTTTTTAGAATTTTTAACTTAAAGACCGTGTTTGCAAATTTCTGATATTTTTTCTACTACCTACCTAAAGAGTGTCGATACAGACTCCAATTTTTCAAATGAGCACACTCCATTTTTTACTGAAAATGATTTTATTGACAATGTTGATGTATCTAAATCATGATATTCTAATATTAGTAGTTTCTGAGTTATTAAAATGTCTATACAAAGGATACAATCATCCTTGAAAAAGGCTTCACAAAAATATAAACTATATGCAATATTATATTATGTAGTAGTAATATTATTATTCTTGGATTATTTCACAAAATACTTATATCGACAGATCCACAGTAATTAATAACATTTTCAAATCATCTCAACCCATTTCCATTGATATAATATTATTATTCTTATTAGGTAGGTACACAAAGTTATAGAAATCAAAATCTACTCCCTCGAATTTTGATGCAGGTACATTAAAATTCTCAAAAAAAAACGTCTGCTGAATAATTAAAAGTGAAAAAGTGGACTCCTATTTCAAAAAGCAAAAGTTTTTATTGTCACATGAATACAGGACCATGCATAAGTGGTAAAAGCAATCTCAGTCATTTGAAAATATGGACTTCGAGTGTAATTTAAAATTTAAAAATCAGAATTTTAATATAATATGTGTAATTTACGTATACGATGATAAATTCTTATCGATCTAGATACCCACATTAATATACTTATGATAATATAATATTATAATAATATATGGAACTCGGATGGCAGTGCGTTTGCAAGTCTCATTTATTTTGGTCTTTTGGAATGCTTGATACGGTACATATTTAATAAAAAATAAATATTTTGAAACCGAATTTTTTGACATTCATAATGCATTTAATTCCAAGCCCTGGTGATAATATACCATGATCTGTGGTGTTATTTTTAACAGTTTAACATGTCCCTCATATGTTGTACTGGTGAGTGTGGTAATTTATCAAATCGGTTTAGAACGAGATCAGTGCAAAACGTGTCTCGTGCAGAGGTATGTATTATGCCTATTATGGCTTTATCACAACTCGCCGCATTCGCATTTTCAGTCGTATCTTTAACGTAACGTAAAATCTAATAATAAATTATATTTTTAGTTAGTCTATAAAACATATTTTACATATCTACCTGATATTAATCATTTAGTTTAAACTCGATAATTATTGTTCTATCGATTGTTAAAAACATTTGAAGTTTTTTATATTATTGTTGTTTCGACTTCTAACAGGTCACAGCCTCAAATTATAAACATTATATTATATTGTTGACAATACACAGCCAGTCACGGCTCATGTGGAATAAATAAATAAATATACAATGCGTTCAATAGTGTAAAAAACAATAAAACTTAGTGTGGCAAAACAAAATACGAAAAACAACTGCGAAAATATACCAATTATCGATTTATAATAACAATTGTGAACGTAGTTACACTTGTAAAAGTATTTTGCATTTTATATTCATTCCGTGTGGACCACACATTACTATCGTTTGTATTTGTTTTCAGACATTTTCGATATAAATAATATTTATTTGCTTTTGTAATTGACTAACGTGGCCTATGGAAGTGTTAAAAAAATTGATGCCAAAGCCGAAAATTATTCGGTTTACATCATCATCTCATACAAGAACACTTTTCTCTGTCATAAGAAAATGAAGTAAATATTTTTATTTATGTATAGCCGTTGCACACTGTATCAATTGAAAGAACCGAAAGTCTACTCTACAAAAAAAAAAGTAATTCGAAAATAATTTTTTTGTGATTTTGTAAGGCCATAAAAATCTGCTGTGTTAAGTTATACACCCCCCCTCCCAGAAAAAACTATATGCCCCTCACCACGCCATCGGTACATATATATCAGATATACCAGCGACATTATTATAACCTATATATATAACCCTACTCGACGTGCTGATACAGTAAAATTATTTTTGAAACGTACTTGTTTGATTAGTTTTGTAAGATTTCTTATTTTAGGAATCGATGAATCGTGACAAAAGTTTTACAGCTTGAAAAACTATACTATATCCAGCCTTGTTAAGAATACTTTCCAAACGTATTCAGAAATCGTATTTAAATACTTGGTGTAATTCGTATTTAAAATACGTATTCAAGTACTTTCTTTTAAAAATATTTAAATATAAATACAAATACCTTTTAAAAGTATTAAAAATACTTTTTTTTAAGTTCAATAAATGAATAATTAATAATCAATAGTTCAATCAATTCAATGACCAGTCTACTACTACCCACGCCATATAGTACTAAATTATTGAATAGTTTCTTCAATCAAGACAACTAAACTCTCTTATGTATCCTCCCCCCCCCCCCATCTACCCTGCTTATTGTAAAAATATTTTATACACATTGTACAAATTAAACTAAATATGAGAAAAAAAAAGGTTCAAAAAAATGAATATCTTTTATCCAAATTATACTATTACTACTGTGTACCACCCATTAAATAAGAAGAAAGACTGTTTAAAGATTCAAGATAAATGCCAATCCAACCAGTGGCGATCTGCAGTGTCTTGAATGCCATGGCTTAATTATATGGGATTGAGGGGCCAACGGGGTTTCAGTCATTCTGTTATCTGCTTGCATTTTTGCGAAACCTTATTTATAAATAATCAGAAGTTAGATCGACCGCTTTTAAAATAATATTTTAGAAACAAAATTTAAAATAGTACATTCCGAAGTATTAATAATTGGAATTTGGAGTAGACCGCGAGAATGAAAAAAAGTGTTTAGTATTCTAGAATAAAAAGACAAGTAAAAAGCATTTTTTAAGTGTTTGAAATACAAAAAAAGGATCCGAATACTTAACAAGACTGAGTCTATATCTGCCTACTATTCGTTATAATATAAGGTGTAACATAAAGTGCTCCACTCAAGTCTGCCGCCATTTTTTTAAATATTTTGTTGGCAGCCCCCCGTTATCATAATTTTTTATGAACAACTACTAATTAAATCGGAGTAATAATAGATACTAGAAATTATAGGAACAGGGCTGCCAATGAAATTCAAAAAAAAAAAATTGCTGCACATTTAAAAGTTGAGCTCTTTATGAGACACCCTACATAACATGCGTGTCACGGTGGTGTTAATAATTTATTAATCAACGCTGATTCGTGGATTTCATTCCAGAAAAGAAACTTCACAGGATATTATATTTTGTATAACAGTACGTCCTATATAATATATTATCCTAATAATATTATAAGCACCACATATATAGCTTGTTTACGGTTGAGCCTGTGAAAACATTCCTTTAAAAACGTCGGGATTGCAGCGACTTGCAGCTTAAAGGTGACTTTGATCTCGACCGTATAACAAGAACCGACCTGGTGTTCACTAGCCGAATATAATAATATCTTTGGTTTCCTTACGTAAAATATATATATTATGTCGTCACGCTGCAAACGACACGAGATTAGGTCTCGGAAAATTCAATTTTTTCCCCTTTGATCGTCGAGATTCAACGGTCGGCGTAAACGAGCACGCGACTGTGCGCCGGGCCGTATCATCTGAAAGTCGAGTAATAATAATCGTTTTCGATACGTCCAGAGAAACAAAACTTTTGTATTTTCCAATAACTTTTGTGAAAACTAAAATTTCCGAAAAAATAACACGAGGACCGAGGAGCTTTTGCGGATCGGCTGCAGTAAGACCTACCCAACGGCGGGCCCTATTGTATAGACAATGCGCAAAACGGTGCGAAAAAGCGTCGTCTGTGATAATAATCCCTATTGTATTATTCGGGGCAAAGGAGAAAAAATAAAATGATCTAAAACGCAGCTATTACTGGGCGAGAGAGAAAAGAAATCAATCGCAGTAATTCCTCCAGCGTGTGACCTATAAATAATACTATACATTGTCCACCGTGTAATATTATGGATTAATTAATTAACTGCTCGTAACCTGCAGAGGTATTACAATACTAAGAGTTAATGTTGTTTTTATCGGTTTTAACTTGGAAGTATGAAATCCATTTCGCATCAGGTACATCCACGGTTTTAAAGACTCGAACTGTGAAAAAGTTCCAACACGTCATGACGACAATGACGGTTTTAAAAACAAAGAAAAAATTGAAATCCAGTAGACTTTTACAACAATGTAGTCTACAATTATTATTATTGTTTTTAACATAATGGCGCACTATACCACCATTGTTAGCTCCTCTGTGAGTTTTCACTCTCGCAGTACTTTACCGATGTTCACTATATTATAATAGTATCTTGAGTAATTTTAATAGCTAGGCGTTTAAAAAGAACTCGCCGAGAAATGGTAGATGTACCGTTTTTATTGTATAAATCAAGATCGCTCAGACTCCAGAAGTTGAATTTTTATCTGGATACCGATTTATTCATTAACGTTGGACCGTTCGTCAGCATTGACTTTGCTTATTGATAATGACAACAATTTTAAAACAATATTTTAAGAACCTATTTATGAACCAATAATTTTATATTGACCTATTTTATAATTATCGAATTTATTGTGGATTGTAAGAATTTATTGAAGTCGATCTATTATTATTTGGCTCAATGCGCTTAAGCTCCGATTCGTCTCATGCCCAATATTATATTTTTTTTTACAATTTATAAATAAATTTAACATTTATAATTTATTGCATATCGGTTAAAACCGCGTTCAGGATTTGTACGATACGGTAATAAGGTCAGGTCGTACTGCGATTGTAGTACTTTGTAGGTATAATACCAACTCATACCAAATGTTGTTTTTTTTATGCTAGAAAAAAACTACTTTGTCGGGTTTTTTTTTTCGTCCATTGTAATAATATTATTATCGTTTGAATTTTATCGCACTGGAAAAAAGCTTTTGTTTATATAATATGTGTTTGTTTTCTGTTATTTGTTTTAATATTTAGCTTGTTTTCCTTAAATATTCTTTATTTTTTATCCGCTGATATTCAATAAGTAATGTACATAAAATATAACATATTCGGTAGCAGTGGTATATTATTTCAAGTTTAGCTGCATTATATTATGATAGATGTTTGGGAACCACGAATTTCACCGTTACTTATTAGTACTCACAAATTTTATACTCGAATAACAAATGCGATTCGCCTTAATGAAGAATAAATCATTCGATAGTAAACATTATTATTCCCAGTACTATACAAGATATATTTCAACCACCTGCAAACGGTATTGTCTAAGGTAGCTTTAAAAGGTCAGGCGATCGGGTATTGTTTTAAAAATATAATAAATTAGAGCACAGACGGTTAATATAGGTACACATATTACATCTAAAGTAATAACGATAGTTGATGTAGCGGTCTGTACAGTATATTATTATAATAATATGAAGTTCGTTCGACTTTTCGATATGTCAAAACGTAAAGGTTTATCGGTGGCGGATGGGTTTTAAATTTTTAATGAAGTCGATAGATGTGAAACTGAATAAAGTTCTTTCAAATACTGAACATAAAACAACAGCTTGGAGCAAAGATGTAACGTCCGAAACGATTTTAAAATGTTTTTCCGCAGCGGGATTAAAATAAAAAAAATGTTTAAAACTTATGTAAAAGTCCCAGAAGTACAAAGATGTACCATGTAATGGCATTGATGGTTTTATTTGCGAATTTAAGAAGTCATGAAGATGTTACTGTTTTCGGATCACCGTGCTTGTGGAAGACGCACAAACAATAAGAAATTCCGGAGAAAATTAAGATAAAAGTGAAGAACCGGCTAAACAAACGGAAATGAGATAAGTATTAAATTATTCGATGGCAATAAAAAACCGTATCGAGGCGATTCGAAACGTTATTGTTAATAATTATTGCAATGTATGATTGGACAAAATATCATGACTAGGGCTGGGAGTGTATCGCCCAATAGAACCCTAAATAATGCCCTAAAAATTCTAAATAATGCACTAAAAAAATGCAGGTAAATTGTTTTTATTTTTAATAAATTGTAAAATATGGTTTAAAAAAAAATGATTAAAATAATTTTTCTATAGGCTAAACTTCAACTTGGATTTCTTTTAATCCGAAGAAAAAAACAATTATTTCCTTATATTATTCCTACTATTTTGGCAGATTTGAATTATATATTCAATTAACTGTACACTCCGAACTGTTACACTGAATCACCATAGATTGTTTAAGATTTTCGAATAAAAACCGTCTTCTGTTATCCCTCAGTAAACTTTTGTAAATAGAAAAGCTCCTTCAACGTCTACCGAGGTGATTGGTGAATATTTAAAGATAGCCAAATCATTTACTGTTCTATAAAAATATATAAATTTATGAATGACTCTCGTCAGCCTGTAAAATCTAAAAAATAAAATGTCAAGTTTAAATTTTGGACCCATAAATTCCTACAACGGCCTTGAAACTCCTAATAATACGATAAAAAATTAATAAAATGACATCAAAATCAAAAAATGGAAAATTATAAATTTTCTTATTCCCTTTCAAAAGTACATGTTATTATGGATTTGTGACCAGCTCGACCATCGTACAGCGACGTCTGGAAAAAAATGAAAATTGCGTTGAAATTCCAGCCCTAATTTTTATTAATTATCGCAACGTATAAACGCGAACAAAACATTATGACGTTGCCGTTAAGAATAATTGCAATAGAATATAATATTTAACGGGTGCGATATCGACCGACGGAATTAAACCCTAAGAGACGGCGAGGAGCCAAATTCATTCGAAAATGTGGACTATAAAATAATATATAACCCGCTTAATATATATATATATATATTAGAACAACGCAATGTCACAGCAGAGATAACAATTGAAACAAAACCTACAATTGTACACAATACTGTAACTAATGAATGTTGATAAATTATTTAAGATACGGTTCGTCCCGTTCCAGATTCCGAGCTGCTGAGACCGAGGTCATCTGGTTTAATTATTTAGTTTGTTATACGGTGCTCGAATTAAAAGCCGAAATTATATTATTACGGAACAGAAGAACTGACTACGAGACTTGAAATATAATATAAGGTGATAAATTAATGTCGCGATCGCGCGAAACTGCAGAATTTATGCAATACCATAATATTGTTATTCATTTCAGACGACAATAATATTCATAATAATATCATTATCTAAGCTGATCCGCCATAATGAACCTTCGGCCACGAGACATAAACGACCGGCGTGCACAACGATGAAAACATTAAGCACTGTGTATAAATTACAAAGAAGATAACTGTTTGATGGTTCGATTTAAAATTTGGCACGTGGAGCGTCCCATCATTTTTAGGCAATGCTTCCGTTGTTAATTGCGAACGTTTTGGAATGACCTTTTCGGAAAAATCGTGTATTGAGGACGACATATACCTATAGATTAGATATGTACTCATATTAGGGGTGCACGGTGACCGAACACGATCATTCCCAGTTGTTTCCCCTTTAAGGGTATTCGATACCGTGATTTTCTGTTCAAGTCTATCGCATTGATCTATTGAAGCGATAAGAAAACACATTTGAATTTGTCTTCAAGCCTACCAATTAATGTTTGATATTATCCCCAAAATTCCTAAGAATTTCATATTAAAAAAGAGTATTTAAAAATTGTAGTATTTTAATTTTTGGAAAAGTTTTTTTTAAACATTTATTAGAATATAATATACAACCTATAGTAATAGTTACAATAAGAATAAGCAGATGAGCTGGATTATAATCAGTGTTGGGAATATTATCTAGATAAAATTATTTCTCTAATTATCTTATCTAGATGAAAATAATTAAATCATCTAATTATCTCATCTAGATAAATATAATGTTGATCTGTGGTAATTTGTCTAGATAAATAATATCATAGTAAGAATATTTTTAATTACTGAAATAGTCAAAAATTTTCGAAAACCGAGTAGTGATTCCAAATTCCACTTTTATTATAGTTAAAATAAGAAATGTTTACTGAAATATTGTCAGTTTTATTATGTTATTTTATTTTTATTCAAGTAGCATTAAAAATTAAAATTGTATATTATTTTAGTTGAGAAATGACATTAAGGATTTATTAATTAATAAATATTACCTAATTAGTAAATCTAGATGAAAAAAAATTATGTTATATTTTATCTTGTCTAGATAAATTTTGATTGAATTATCTGTTATCTTATCTATATGATTTTTCAATTATTAGACTTCAATTTTTCAAACAAAAACCCACTTTTTTTTGAAAATCTTAATTCAAAACTCAAAGCATTAATTTCTAGTTTATCAAAATGTTTACACTAAGCATACCCAATTACAGTCCTAAAAAATTGTTTTTATAATATTTATTTATTATTCGAATATAGGACGTATATTTAAATACTCCATGAATCAGATTTTGAATAACTACATTATTGAAGAACAAAATGGAGTGAATACGCTCTATCACCTCGTTCGAGCAGGTCACAGAAAAACTCAACAAAAAATTAAATCAGATCTTGTCAATAATATACAATCCATGTAATAATATCACGTATTCTCACGTGATCATGTAACATAATTTTATGTACCTATTATAATACTACATTTTTAGTCAACTAGGTACGCGTGAAATCGAAATAGTAGAAGAGTAGAAATAGTAGAAGGGTCGAGGGTTACCACATACCACACACAACGTGTGTCTCAAAAACCATTATCATGAAACCAGAAAAGTCATTTTCAACGTAGACCAGTGCTCTAGACCTGTCTCGTAGTGTGACGAATGATAATTTGATTTCGAATCGTAATAGTAAATGGTACATTTTATTACTAACATTAATGTAGCAAACAAATTTATAAAATTGCGAAGACATTGTGGTTAATATAAATTCTTATTCACTGTACTCAGTACATTGTAAATGGTTATACATCGGATGATATTGGATCTATATCGGTACTCGGATGCTAAACCTAAAATATGTAATTATACGAATGTCGATTGAACGTGTTGACGTTATTTTTAAGACTCATCCGATTCTACGAGTTCTGTGATTTTTAAAACCTATAAACTATTATTATTCGAATAATCTTGTGTGTCCTAATTATTTGAATGACCGAAGATTATTGCCAATCCCAACAAACCTTAAAGATATTCTGAAAATCGAATATCTGGCATTTTTACCAATATAATATGTTTCCTATACAGACCTGCAATTAGCATAGTGACGTAAAATCTTTAAGCTAACCATATTATTATTACTATTATTATTAGCATCATAATTTCGATTGGGATTAGTACCTATTGTTGTAAATGTAAACACGAAAATGTAAATTCTACTTTTTTGTACCAGCTAATGACTCTATATATTGTTGAATCCGTTATAGTATAAATAAATAAATTTAGAAAATAATGTGCTAAAAATATTGTTTTGATTTTGCGATTTGCGATGTATCCGTATTGTGATTTACATTTAAAATGCACTATACAGTGAGATTAAAATGACTAGTTTTGCTCATCCGATTCGGTGGCTATACCGGCGGGACTGCCTCCGTTAATAATGACACAATTGGAGAGAAAAAAACAACATTTTAAATTAAATAAGCTGAAACTAAAACTAGACCATCAACAATAGTGCTTTGCAAAATATGTCAATTAGTTGATTTCATATTTTATACGGTTCGTGAAGTCCAACTGTACCTTTATAACGAGTGCGCCGTAGAATAATTACCCTTTGGTCCGTATGGAAACATAATAATAAATGGGTAGAAACAATCTGTCTTTAATTCGGTCAAGTGGTTTGTATGGTTTTAAACAAAAAGCGCTAATTAGTTTACCGTAAAATAGTTGTCATGATAAAATTTAAAATCTCCGAGCGTAGAATTTAAAATGTAAAACTAAATTACATGGCAGTTTACTGGTTTTAAAATTGTTCCCGAGTCCAAGTTGTTTCAACTCGCTTGTACCTCATGGTTGTTATTTGATATAGGCGACCCAGCAAAATGTTTTTAATGAAAGTTTAAAAAAAAATAGAGATTAGAATGTGATTCCGAAGCTATGTATTTACTTTTACAAATTTTCCGAAATCAATAGTCGTTGTATACGAAAACATTGTAATAATCCGACACCAGAATCTTTTTAGAAAACATTTATTTTTTGTTACTAATGTTATTTTCTTTTCAAATAACTGTCTAAACATTTTTATTTTTTTTAAAAAAGGGTATATTATTTTGAATTTTAGATTCTGAGTGAAACGATGAATGTATTGATTCCACAATGATGTGTGTTTTTTTTTTATTTTTTTAGGAGTACCTTTTAGGACAGTAAAAATGCTTAGATTTTCTTCAAAAGTATCTTTTCTGATAGAAAAGCGAATTTAGTTGGTACATTGGGGGGTAAAAAGTAAAAATGTCGAAGTAGTTGTCAAAAGCACGGTGAAAAACAAAAGAAAAATTAAGGAAAAACGGGAATTTGTACGCAAAATATGTTTTCGAAAAAATCGATTTTGGTTTTTGGCACAACTCTTAAACAAATTAAATAAAGTACATGCAATTTTTACTGAATGTTTATATTAGCATTTTCTATACACCATAACTTTTCCAAATATTTTGACTTATTTTGAGCTCTTTACGGACATTTTCAGTTCAGATTTTTTTTAGATTTTTTTATATTAATATCAATAAAATTTTATTTGTTGGTTATAAAAGCTTGAAAATGTAATGGAAGGCTCTTTGTATATTGTTTCAATGGCAAAAGAAAAAAAATTAAAATCCCACAATTTTTTTATAAGCATTTAAAGTTCAATATTGACAAAATAGGTAAAAATGACGAACATTTTGCAAATTATTTCGAGTTAGAAATTCATATAAAATTTTCTTTTTAAATCTAAGATTTGAAAATGCAATACGAGATTCCTCATAAATTTGTCTACCTTTATCAAAAAAAAAAAAAAAAAAAAAAAATCTACAAGAAACTCAAATTAAAGTTTTATGAGCATTTGAAATTCATATTTTTACAACATTTAATATTCACTCGATTTTTCATGTAACGATTTTCTTATTTTGTTGTAATTAAAAAACGAATGACTTTAGATACTTGAAAATTACACTGAATGTTTTATATTAGCATTTCCTGTACACGATATAGTTTTGCAAATTATTTGACTTTTTTTGAGCTGTTTACGGACATTTTCAGTTTTCAATTATTTAAGTTTTTTTTTTCTATATTTATCAATAAAGTTTTATCGGTTGGGCCAAAAAGTGTAAAAATTTAACACAAGGCTCTTGATATATTGTTACAATATCAGTTGAAAAATATTGAAAATACATAGGCACAATTTTTTTTTATAATCATTTGAAGTTCAAATTTGGATGAAATTATTACATAAAAAAAAACCTAGAATAACTATTTTAGTTATTTCGTTGTGATTGTATAATATTATTCGTTGGTACTTGAAATTTCTAAAGTACACTGTTACATATCTATGCTAGTATCAGGGTTTGTTGTTAATGTATAACGCGTTATAAGTACCTAATGAATATTGTGATATGATTAATTTGGAATTTATTATAGGTACCTATTATAGGTCAATTTTTTTTAATACCATAGATAAGTATATAACATGTCTTTTACCTAGAGTGGCATACCGTTTCCTCTCAGAATCGTTTTTCTTATACAATGATATTATATCATTGAATTCAAATTTAATACCATCCATTATACAGTGACCCACTTGTAATATACTGTACAGCAGAGACCCTTTTTATAAATGTTGATTCGCATGGAGCATGACTTGTGAAAAATATATTGTACTTAGGATTCTGAAATTTCATGAACATTTTTGTTTCGAAATATTTCATATTAATGAAAGATAAAAAAACAAATTTTGATTTAAAACTCTAGTTGAAAGTACACAGCAGTACAGTACACAGCTCTACTTAGTTAAGTGTTAAATGAAAAATATTATAAATATATTTCTTACATATTACATTATACAAAATTACATAATTATAATCTATTTTTTATATAATTATATATAATAACTTCTTTATATCATGATCCGGAATTAAATAATGATTATCACTACGAATATTATCTAGTGGTGATTTTATGAAATCATTTAAAAAAAAAAAATGTAAAAAAATTATATTTATAATATATTTTTCAATATTTCATTGAAAAATTTCAAAGTTAAAATTTCGTGTGAAATTGTTCATAGTCATTACACTAATTGTATACTATGCGAGTCGTTACGTGAGACTTCTGTTGACAATTTTTTTTTTCATTAAAACAATACGCCGTGTGTATTACAATATTGAATATTTCACGCCCGTTATTTTATACATTTTCTTCTCAAAAGATTCTGTTTAGTATTGCATAGGTATAATAAAATATGTTATTGTAATCAGACACGATTTACATTTCGTTAATAACTAATTAATACAACATCCATTTGTTGATTACGAAATGGAATGTTTTTAGCACAGTAAGTTCAAAGTCTGTAATGTATAATGCAGGCAAAGGCATATACGGCAATTGGATATTTTTATCGTAATATTCTGTTTGTGAAAGGACCGTATTGCCACTGAACAAAATAAGGCATTAAAATACAGGAAGGATTATACTTGCGGAACACTGAATATAGGCGAGGGGTGGAGAGTTTAATTAAAATTGGCGATTCTCGGTAATTTCGTCTTTTATCTTCTAATGATAGTAATAATAATATTATGCCGTGTATCGCAAAATAATACGTTAATATTATCTCCATCTCGAACAGGTATTTAGTCATGGCAAAAATACAGCACCATGTCTCTCGCAAGTAATTTCCAAATTGTTTGTTTCGACCGAATTTACTAATTCCATAATCGTCGTCCGGAGCACTCAAAGAACAATTTGCATTTTAGTCGAAATATTATTATTATATTATCTAGGTACCTACCTACCATCCATAATAACTACACGGGAGACCGTGTCGCAGTAAATGACATTGTTATCTAAGAGAGAAACATTCTGTATAATAGTACTATGATGACGTAAATCGTTAATATATTCGGGCAACGTGGTATTTCGTATAATGGGAGAGAGCTATAGGCCTTAACCAATATCATGAACGAACGATTCGAATAAAAAACCGACTAAACTGAGCTTTCGAGGACGGTCTTAGGCACTCGCTATTACTGAGTACTTGTTCACATTTAATTACCCGCCATCATCGACCGCTCTTGGCAGATAATTGTGGAGTAAGGTTTTCGTCGAGGACTATACCGTCTCCCGGGTGGCAATGCGAAAAATAATTGTTCTCTCAGACGCGTGGAACTCTCCAAAAACATTATAATACTATGAGCTCGTGGACTATGTACGCGAACCGACGTTTGAAGTCGGTGGCTTGCCCAGAACCATATAAGCATTACATTAACCGTGGTGGTAAATGGTAATACTCAAAACCAAATGAGGAGATTTACGAGACGATGGTAGGGGCGGGTATAACCCCTAACCACCCCCTCCCCCGAGGTCACCAAGGCCTAAAGGGATTTCATCTGATACTCGGCTGCGCTCTCTGGTCAAGATGGTATGGTTACGATCCGCTGTTTATGCTTATGATTCCGAGCGTACATCAGTATATTAAAGTCTCTTGAAATTTATTTTCTTGAAAAAATTCATGAAATATTTCGTTTCCATGAAAAATAATAATAAAACGTGGTAACGTCCAAGAATAAATGTGAAAAATGAATATACACAAAATAACAACGACAATTGTGCTCCAAAAAACATGACGATAATATTAATAATTTAAAAGCCAATAGCAGGGATTCAATTGATAAGCGATGGCCGATAATACAATTAAACCATATTTTATGCGCTGTTGTACAGTTGCAGACTTAACTAATAAGCTTATAATTATTACAAGTATTTGTAACCATTGACATATTGCAGTAATAATATAATTCGTAAACCCTGGTTGATAAGTGATTATAACTGATAGGTTATTTACTAACAATGTTTTCGGTGTGTTACAATCAGTATATTATTATTTCTCATCATCCATAGCCGAACACGTTTAAAAGAAAAAAAGATATTTTTCATATAATTTCATTGAACCATTTCAAAAAGAGTGAGATTTTTAATTTTGAAACATTTCAAATTCAGAACCCTATAAGTATACCTACACCTACGTTTCGAAACTCAAACAAAATATCATGTAAAAACATTCGTCTAGCGTTCACACCCATGAGCTCTTAGTGTTACACGATCGGAAACCTTAGCCCCTAGGGTGTACGTGTTATTTTATTATGACGATAACATTATTATTATATTATAATGCAGAGTCGATCTGCGCAGGTCGGCACGGAAGATGCAAATTTACAGTAAATTTATTTCATTTTTCTTATTCTGTTTTTTTTTTTTTTTTCGTCCTCGCATGATAAATGTGTTGTCCACAAAACCTTTTTTTTGCAAAACGTCAAACTAATGTTTGTTTTCAAACCGTCGGTCTCGAGCGGACGTTTGGTATGCGCTCGGACTCTGTGCGACTACAGATGTGACACTTCGGTAAATTGTACTTAAATTTTACATATAGGTTTTTTTGGCCGCTGTCAAAATCGAGTGACCCGTCGTTTTAAACGCTTTTACCAGCGTAATAACTATGATATTTAGGTACCTGTACCGATGCACTGTTTTGCGTCAGTGTGCACACCTACAGGGAAACCGTATTTGGTGGGTTACACGTCGTTTTTAAAAGGTAAGCGCACAATATCGTTAGTTATTTACACGATTTTAGAATATTGTTATTTTTATACCAGGTATCCGTTCGTAGGTACCTAGTTACCTGTGTTTAATTTATTTTGTATTGTCATCGCTGATACGACGTGAATTATAAAATATTATATCCATTCATAAAGAATGTCGGCATGAACGATTCCAGCAAATGCTTTAGGTACGTGAAATCACACAAAAAAAATGATTTAAACGAATTACCGACCGACAGTTTTTTACGTACAGCTAAACGGAAAAAACAAAACAGTTGTTTGTACTATGAAAATAGTAGGATTGACTGTACATTACAATTGCTTTAAAAATATCATAGTCGAGTTATTATAGTTATTCGAATTGAAATGTACTATTTTAACTATATTTTTTTAATCAATTCAAAACTGAGTGAACTATAAAATACAGTAAACATTACCATCAAAAATAACTATATTTATACAGTCATAATAAGTAAATCATTTTAGTTATTTTACCTATTAAATAGTTATATCTACTATGATTTGTTCAACTATGATAATATAATAGTAATTTTTTTTTTGCGACCATATTATGATCGGATATAATGTTTTATCCCGTTTCGCCAGTAGCCTGCAGTAGTAGTCATAATAATTATATGTATAGGTATATATTGTGTTGAAGTGGTTCGATTCGTTACTACAGAGAGTCACTTCCGAATCACTGTCTACTACGTCATGATATTATTATTGCACTGGTAGGTAAGTGTGTGGCACGTACCCATGGCATATTATTAACCAGACGGGCAGACGCACAGTGGTTCAAAAATGAAAATAGTTGGCCAAAATTCTAATTTTCACAGAAATCTTTTCAAATGATCTGTTACTTACAGAATAATTATTATAAAAATAATTCGTCAAAAACATCAAATTCAAACATTTATTGATATTTTCTATTTTGATTTGTAGTTTATCATCATTAGAATCAATTTTCAAAATATTTAAAACATAATTTAAAGCGTTTTTTTTTTTTTTCGTTTATACTATGGGTAGTACTTATAATCAAAATATTTTCGTGGATTTGATTACGGGTAATTTGAGGAACTAAAGCCATTATAATAAAAAAAAAACTGCATAAATGTAATTCAATAAAATATTGCTTATAAATAAGCCTGTCCAACTTCAAGTGCTCACTAAAACGAAACGCGCAAATACGAGCAACTAATAATGATAGTTTTGTAATCAGTAGATCGTGGTCTAAATGATGGTGTATACATCGCCGTGTAACTTGATGAAAAACATGATTCGATTTGTATGTTTTTAAAAGTGAATAGGTTTATATCGTATTATTTATGACATTGTTCATTTCAATTGCCACATACGGGTTAATAACAGTCATTATTTCATAATTGAGGCATTAAATACTATATTAGTATCTTATCCAACGTATATAAATTGATAAATACTTTAAAGTTATTTTATTTTATTTGTTGTTGAAAATTAAACTATAATATGACGATTAGTGAAAAAATATCATAATAATTATGAAAAAAACTATATTTTGTCCACTTCAATTATTATTTTATTGGTATTGCTAATATTATTTTGCAATTCGTTTTGCATAATTAATTACTTTGGTTATTACAGAAAATATTTTTGCTATCTTTATTTGAGTATTTTCAAATTCAAAATATCGACTTTTGGCGAACTATTTTCATTTTTGAACCACTGTGAGACGGGTAAAAAAAATTCATCTCCGCCGTTTCAACCTTTGGTGCATATTACTATCGGCAAAAGGGTAGAAAATCGTACATATTGCGTATTCTCGGGGTATTTTGTGCCACGACAATATCGATATCCGTCGACGTAATCAGGACGTGTCTACGAGATTTGGACGCGAATCGTCCGCGATGGATGTACCCATCACGGGATAGCCGGGGCAAAGGCCTCGCCGAGAGGTGTCAGACGGTCCTGTTTGGTATTATACTTAGGTATATTTGCTATTTGCTCGTCCAAATCGATAACAGCCCCCGACGAGTATAATCTGCGTTAGGACTTGTCGGACGCAGCTCGACTGTGCACTGCAAGCTTATTTGTGTATTACTTACTCACGCAAATCACGTCCGAAAGTTTTTATTTGGTTTCTTGTATAAACAACAAGCGAGGAAGGGCGTTGTTTATTCGTATTAACCCAGTAACGAGTTAATATAGACTTCTGGGTAAGCTGATTTTGATTCAGCAATGCAAACAGCAGTTGTATAAATTTCGCTAAACAACAATAATAATGATAAACATAAACTGATAGTAATGACTTATACCTAATCAAACGGAACCGACAAAAAACATTAAAATTAATGACAACGTTATAATTAAAATCTATAGCTTTGTATGGTAATATTTGTATAAACAATAAAGATTCAGTCGGCATTTATAATTTGATATTTTAAGAAATTTTTAGAGTTGATAACGAAGCGATGAAACGAAAACAGTTACTGTCGTTTTAATTATATATTATGTTTTCATCCGACTACCGATTAATTGGTTAGCTCTGTATGAAATAATATTGTTTAAAATGCTTAATGTTAATGTAAATGTATGGTTGTTTCGCTGACACGAGTTCACTGCATACAACGACAAAACTCGTATCTACAATGTGTGCCTCAGTACATATAATATTATATTCCAGTATTATTCATTTTTTCTTTTTTTTTTTTAATTAGGCGTACAAGTCAGTAGGTAGTAGTATACTAACTACTATAATAAGCTTACATTCAAATAAATATCGAATAAACAATCATAAGACGAGGGATCGTGATTTGTCTTCAGAGGCAAGAACAAAAAAAAAACTGAAGTATTCCGTAGATAATTTGACAGGACTTCAATCGGGAGCCACTTTAAGAGATTCTATACTTGACGTAGGCAGAGCTCATGTCTCATAATCCATCAGTAGGTTTAGTTGCTTTTGAATGTGTCATATATACATATAAATCAAAATAAACCGAATAAAATATACCAAATAATAATATAGGTGCACCATGTACAATTATAAAGAATAAAAATTCCTACGTATATTAGAGCACAACATATCGGTTCCCTAGGATGTTTTAATCCATGAAAAAATAATAGAAACTGCATGCAATGAAAACGCAGTATCTTAAAAATAAAATGTAAGCATTAGTAAAATAAGATGCATTAATTAATCAATGAGAGTTTTTAAAAAATCAATGCTTTCTCACGGCTACAAATAGTTCAAAAAGAGTAAAAAAAGTTTGAAAATTTCACTACGTATGGAAAATGGTAATTTTAACAGATGGTAGAGATTTCGAGTGTCTATGGTTATTGGCGTTTGAATTACAACAAAATATCAAAAATCGATTTATAATAATTCGTTGATTTACCGGCGAAAATTCAATACCGTAAACATTTTAAATTCAAAGGCTTATAAAAAAATTAATGTCACTATTAGTAAATTTTTTTTTTTTTTTTGGTTTAAGGTAGTGACATTTTTGGGGAGTTTTTTTATCAACATTTTTAATGTTAGCTGTAATATGATGCTTATGAAAGGAGAAACTTTTATGAATTTTTAACTGAAAAATTAGTCGAACATTTTTGAAATGTTGTCGAAATTTGAACTCTAAATTCATATCTTGTCCATGTATCTTTAGTACTTTTGAACTTACCTTGCAACCAATGTTCAAACTTTTTTACCAAGTGAAATGAATAAGACATGATCATATCATCAGATCGTATATTATCTACAACAGCCTCTCGATTATCCGTAGGTAATCATAAACCATACGTTAGGTAACCAAATTAAACCATATTTGTATGTATAACCTATTATATGTTTACCTCATGGCTCTTCTGTTATGTGGTTTGGAGTCAAATGTAAAAATATGTCTATAATGCACTTCGTATAGAAGTCACTACCCGGCACATACTACTACTAATAATAATAATGATATGTAGTATGTACTAAGCATTATAAAAATACGAATCGTATAGTTAAAATCGTATCGTATCGTAAAATAGTTTGACAATTTGACTACGTATGGAAAATTTTAATATTCACAGATGGTGGAAATATTTCGAGTATCTATGGTTATTGGTGTTTGAATTACAACAAAATATAAAATATCTATAGGTAAAAATTTATTTGACTTACCGGTGAAAATCCAATACCGTAAACATTTTAAATTCAAAATCTCATAAAAAGTTAATTATGTTACTTTCAGTGATTTTTTTTTTTTTGGTTTAAGGTAGTTTTTGGGTAGTCTTCTATTAACCATTTTAATGTTAGCAATATTATGATCCTCGTGAAAGGAGAAACTTTTATGCATTTTTAACTGAAAAATTATTCGAATAGTTTTGAAATGTTATCAAAATTTGAACTCTAAATTCATATATCTAGTATTTTTGAACTTACATTAATACAACTTTTAAGAAACCTTGCAACCAATGTTCAAACTTTTTTAGTAAGTGAAATGAACAAGACATGATCATATTATCTATAGCCGTGATTATCAGTAGGTAAAATCGTAAACCATACTTTAGGTAACCGAATGAAACCATACAGTTGCTACCGCATATGTTTACGATACCTCGTGGCTCTTTTGGCATGCGCTTTGGAGTCAAATGTAAAAATATGTCTAATGCACTGCACTGCACGAGCTACATAATATAATAATAATGATATGTACTGCGCATTACAACAATCGTATTGGTATGCACAGGGGGTTTCCGATATTATAGCTGAGAACGATATTGGCGGCGTGTGTATACATTGTTATATTAAATTTATCGCCGAACGGAATTCACAACTTATTGTGTATACACCCTGCACACCTACCTGCAGCATTATAGCCCCGTATAGAGGTCATCGGACGAAAGTCGGTCGGAATTTACTGTGAGGAATACTGCTGTGCACCCCATGTTGTATGTAGACCCTCGACGAACGGATAAAAAATGCCGACGGAATTTTCTATTTTTAACCCGCGCCGGAGGTTCGAATGAGAATTAAATTTACAATCTGCCTTTTACACGATGCATGCAGAACAAACATAATTTACTCGCGAGTTTGTCTATTAGGTACGCAGCTCATCGTCAATGGGAAGTGTTTTCTCATATTTTCTTTCTTTGCCCCCACCCCCCTCACAAAAATGGCAGCTCTCGAAACAAAGAGCTCAAAACGAAAACACACCTACCTACCTACCGAGTCCATTCAATATTAATATAATAATTTCTATACCACTTGTACCTACACCATGGTATATACGCTCTTCGTTCCACACAATCACTGTCGTGCATATTATAATAATGTTTTCGTCGAGCATTTCTATTTCGAGACAACAAATTGTAAAGCACCGAGTCCGACTTTTTGTCATTCGTCGCTATTGTGAGGGAAGATGCGAGTATGAGTAGCATAAAAATAATAATTAAAAAGCCTAAAGTCATTTTTGTAAGACTCTTACAAAGGTTATAGAAAAAAGTGCCATAACAAGGGTAATTTAATAGACATCTCGTGCTGTGATGTTTATTATTATTGTTATTAGAGTTAGGGTGTTTATGATTTCGGGTGTTTTTTTTTTTATGGTTTACCTATCGCATGATGTATATTGTTTTACAGGAATTGGTTTCGCGATGTCTATATTTAAATGTCAACATTTTATTTCGCATACATTTGAATATTTTTCGAGATTTAACAAATTTGCATACGTAGTTTGGCTTTTTTTCTGGTTGTTATCACTTATTTTATGGTTAGTCGATAAAAGACACACACAACCAAATTATATCCAACTGAAACCGAATCTATGTTTTTAAATCTGTATTTTGTATGTATTATAGGTTGTATGGAAATTATCGCATATGTATTGTCGGGAATTATATTGCAGCTATTCGGAGATAAATTATGCAACTGTATTGTAGTTGTTCGACGCAACCCATCTTGATTAAGAAATGTTTAATATTATGTAAATTAAAACCGATATTTGATATCGATTTTGAATACCGGTTATAACCGTTGAAAACCGTTAAAAACCGAAATCGATACCAAAACCCAAAACAAAATTGGAAAAAATCAATACTTGTAATCAAAACCGAAAACGGAATCAGAAAAATAAACACCAATATCCGAAACTGAAATCGAAATTGGGAAATATATTTTGGGTTTCAAGCCTTGAAATAATAATAACGCAGGACTTGAAACCGATTTTGAATACCAGTTTAAGCCATTAATGACCAAAATCGATAGCGAAACTGAAATCAAAATCGGAAAAAATAAATACCGATATAACCGAATTCGAAATAGTAAAAAATATTTACGGTTTCAAGCCCTGGTAAATCGTACGTAATCCTAATGTTGTAATTAATAATATTATAATGTATTATTTTTCTAAAACACCTTATTTGATTTTCATAAAATAATTGAAACAAATATTCGACGCGTATTTTCCAATTCGTTCGTGCGCATATTTAGCTATTTTTCGGCGCATAAACGTCCCGACCACAATTCGACGTCGTACTGAGTTCGTACCTATTATTCGACGCAACTCAGTAAGACTCTGTATTGGAATTCAAACGTCGAACGCCTTTGGAGAATGCCCCCCCCCCCACTATAGTAATTATTATACGCGACGCGGTGCACCATAATTTATTATTATAATCATTATTTAACTCGTTGTGCTGAGGAGCCCTCGGAACAGAAATTATGCTCAGAGCACGGACAGTAATGCGGCGGGGTAGACGGAATATTCGAATACCGCTAGAGGGGGGGGGGGATTAAATTCATTAATAAACGAATAAAACGCCGAGGCGTGTACCTAATTTCATTTTAATGGATCGTGGTGAGCAATTGCGAACCGCAAACGGTTTCGCCTCACACAATATTATTACTGCGTTTGGTGTCTTGGGCGCATCGCGGTCGTAAAGTGCGAGAAAAATTTCGAGAAATTTTACACTCCCGCCGCCGTGACTGCGGCCGAAAACGGCGATCAAAAACCTCATGGTTTCTATTTATTGATCGGCTGTTCGACGTGCGTTATCGCAGCCCGACGCCGCTTAATAGCTATAATACACACTGACACAATACAATATTATGCCGTACGGGGTACCGAACAAAGGCGGGGGCAGGGGCGGCGAGGTCGTTTTTTTTGTCGTCTTGAGGCCCCTTGACATTGTTTACGAAGCTTTTTCGTTCGTCACGAGTGCGTAGTCGTCTAACGGTTTTTTTCAATCAGGGCTTCAAACCGAAATGAATTTTTGTGGTTAATGGTTTTAAAGTTCTTCTATAATTTTTTTTCGGTTTAAAACACCCGTTAATATTGTCCCTAAATTGTATGGTTATTAAAACCCAGTTTTTAAATTAATTAAGTCGGTTAATTTTTTTTTTAATAATATGAAAAATATGTCTATACTATTCTACTATAGGTACTATAAGAACAAAAAATACAACTACGTATAAAATTAACTTTATTTTATAACTTTTATGTTTAAATATAATAAAACCTTGAAGGCTATAGAGATATGTCTTAGATAAACCTTGGGAAACCACTAACATTTATCATATTAAAAACAGAGTGACCGACATATTAAGTATAAACAATTATGATTATTATTATTATTTATTTTTTAATTCCTAATTTAAAAATTTTTTTTTTTTTTTGTTCGAGAACGAAAAATAATTCTGGCTAAACATTTCTTTTTCGTTCTATAAAATAATTAACTGTGGTTTCGTTCACATAAATTTTCCAATATACAGCCAGTTAATAACAAACCCTGTTTCAACCGGTTTCAAGTACTGAGTTTTTTATTTTGTGATCGTATACCTACCTACTGCTGTGTGCATTTCGGAAGTGAAATCCGAAGGGAACCTAACGAACTCCGTTTTCGCGCGCCAATCAAGACTTATATCGGTGGCGGAAGTTAAGAGGACTTACTCTTGATACGTGCGCATCGCATCACCTCTATGCGTATGGAGAAGTTCCTGAAAATTACAGTAGGATTATGGAAAACAGTCGTTGTCAAAAACTCGAGAGGTACGATAATATCCATTACAGGTTATACACATACGTCAATCTTTCTATATTTTTATGCTCAAGTCTAGACACCCCGATGTATACCCCAAGGCACAGCTCGAACCTCACGAATTAGCTGGTTCAACACGTACCTAAATATTAATTCGAGGCTGGTCAAGTTGATGATATTTTTTAACTCAGTTGAGTTGAGTTATGTATTTTTTTTCAATGAAATTGACATTTTTAATACATTTATAAAGTTTAAATTAAGTTGTCAAATACTGTTAAACTTAACTTAACCTCGATTTATAAGTAAAGTTAGTAATAATAATAAAAAAAAAACACATTTATGATGTATTATTCAATAAAATAAGTGACAACCACTTTGATATTAATCATTGTTCATAGGTTTATTACTATTCATACAAGCTATGATAAATGATAATCATTATTGTACTAATAAAAAAATAATTAATATCTAATGAATAATGAACTAATGAATAGGTATTATGATTTATGAACATGATTCGTGGCATCGATGTCTTCATACGGGGGACTAATGTTAAAAATGTGTTAATATTTATAAGAAGGATTCTAAATTTGAAATATTTCGCTTGAAATTTTTTAATAAAAATATTTAAAAATTGAAGATTTCACTGTTCTTGAAATATTTTAATGAAATTATGAAAAATATTTTTTCTTCTTTTAAACGTGTTCGGTTATAGATAATTAGAAACAATATATTGATTATACATTTAGAATTAAAGAAAACGTGTTATTTTGTTGATTTATTATTTCATATGTATAGTAATAATAATAGTAGTAATAATAATAATAGTTAATTTTCTATATAATAAACTAACTTATATAATAATAATATCCGTAAAAGTCCGTATAAAACAAAATATTTATCTGGATAATTGGAACATTCAAAATTAACTTGATCGGGAAAATAATGAAAAATATTTGTTGGTTTTAAGTCAACGTAGAGACAAATGAGTCGAGTTAAAGTCAATTTAATTAAAACACCGAACTAGTAAGTTGAGTTAACTTCTAACTTATTAACTCGTCATAGTGTCCATAATATGCCTATTACCATAAAATCACTTCCGTTTTTCGAATTATCAGTTCTTTGGCAGGAACAGTCTGTGCCAATCATATTATTATTTTTTTTATGCAATTTGATGATTTGCCTATGATGACGCGTCACACGACTGTAAAATATGAACAATAGGTACCACCTAGGTAGTTGTATAATAACACTGTGGTTATTGCTCGGTCGCTAATAATAACGTAATATATATATAGAAATGTTCATTTCGTCATTTCCGCAAAGTATAATAATATTACGGTCAACGTTTTCAAAGCCGCTAAAAAGGACAGTTCTCTGCTTAAGGGCGTAATGGATACGCGTGCTCCCACCCTACTTGTCACACGACCATTATTTGACACCGTGAAACCAGAAACACCGGACAGCAATATTGTATAGTATACTGCAGTATGTCGTTACAGACATAATATCTATATTGTATATATATATACCTATATGCTTAATATAAGTGTATGTGTTATCTGTGTACATATTATATTGTATCAATACATTGTTGTCGGCTCGGTTGTTCGGACATACAATTAGGTCCCCCCCTCCCCGTACTGCACAGAGGTGTGTGTTCGCCAGAAACCCTTATTTTTACACATTGTCTAGTGAAATAACTGGAAAACCAACAACGCGGCTGCAGCAGGGTAACCTTAGAAACGTATATCGATTTTCGTTAATTTCCCGATGAGTGTGTTTCCGAGTGGTTTGTTCGCGGCGCGATTAAAGGTGCAACGAGAACCATAAAATAGACGTCGAGGGCGCGGGTTGCAACAAACACTAAATAACGTGCGTAAACCGCGAATGAAATACAAAAGGGCGTATAATATAATAGGTACCCCCCTCGATGGTATTATAAATTTTTACATTACATTGTCCGAGTCACTTTAGTTTAGGTATGCTTGGAGGGGGGGCTGTATACGCAGTACCGCCGACGAGGTCTTGTGTTTAAAATATTCTTGGCTTAGAGCATACTAATAATACTCGAAATACCACATTTTCGTCCTCAGTTAATTGCGATAAATACATTACGACCAAACAAAACGTACCTACCTGCATATCATTCGAGTCGTGTGACCACCCCTCTTGTACCCGGACAACCGAGATACGAAAAGTTCTATAAATCGATACGATTCGACGGGCAAGACGAGGTTGTTGGAAAAAAATAGTATTAAAAAAAAGTCAACTTGTCCGGATCAATCATTTTAACAGGAAAAATTTTTTTTTTTTGTAAACTAATGCGACTATATACATCCGTAGGGACACGTAGGGGACATTCGCGCCATTGTCATCGTTTAAGAGGACGCTACACCCGCATGTGTTGTCTCCATCTTACACACGTACGACATAGACAAAACGCGTTTAGGCAGTCTGAGTATAACTCGCTCAATTTTGGTTCTAGAGTAAAAATGCCTATTATGAAATTGAATCGTGATAATATTTCTAAGGGCAAGACGCTGCGGTTTTTCCATTATACCCAATATAACGTTCATTATATCGTTTAGAAATAGAAAAAATTTCACCATTTTTAAAATACCTTTGACTTTCAAAAAATTAAATTTTTTAAAAAAACCGCAGCGTCTTGCCCTTAGAAATATTATCACAATTCAATTTCATAATAGGTATTTTTACTCTAGAACCAAAATTGAGCGAGTTATACTCAGACTGCCTAAACGCGTTTTGTCTATGTCGTACGTGTGTAAGACGGAGACAACACATGCGGGTGTAGCGTCCTCTTAACTGGAAAGCTTACACTCTTTACAGATTGCCCGTCTACCCCATCGGTAGGGGGAATTACCCATTTGCACCAAAAAAAAAAATTAACCCGCACTGGGTATGGACCATCTGCAGTGTCAATGTAAAAAAACAACGTTTGTATCGATATACCTTTGTACACGTTTTGCAGTTATAATGGTTTAATAATTAACAATTTCACTAGGTAAACATTTGTTTTGACGAATGTCCAAATGAAACAATGGTTTTTTTGTAAATATCATATAGGAAGTTATAGTAGACGATACATTTTTTTCTTTCAAATTGCCTACGTATACATAATAATATATTGGAGTACCAATACTCATCAAAAAATATTGAACGGTAGCGTGGTTCTGCGTGTAATACAATTTGCCTATCAAAAACATTCATTCGAGACAGCCAAATTATTAAAATGCTACAGGGTAGGTGTGCTGCAAACATTTTGTTATTTTTGTTTTCAGATATTATCCAACAATTATACCTACAATATTAAAATAGTTACAAAGGTAAGCATTAACTATTAAAGTAAACGTAATATAAGAAAGACATGACGTTGATAACAATCGGCCTGTTAACGAATTTGTCATAAAGCATACGAATTTTATAGGTGTGAGCTTCAATCTAGAGAGGGGTGTATTATCGGTAACAAAGTTAGATCGGTTTTTCTGTATGTAAAAAGTACCCTGACATCGAGTGTTTCTAACAGTGGCAGATCCAGGGGGGGAGGGGCGAAGTGGGGCATTTTATCCCCCCCAATCGCCCCAATTTCCATTTGTTTTACACTGTGTTTAGCCAATTTTGTGGCCAATTGGTGTACTTTTTGTACTCCGTTCTCCCACCCCCCCAAAAAAAAAAAAATTAAAATTAAGCTCTGGATCCGCACACTGGTTTCGGAAAACGTGGATGCTGAGTCTCACTAATAAAAACAAATCCCCAGATAAAACGATACTAAAAAAATGTGTAAAAAATCGATTTTATATAGTAGTTATGATGTAAAATGTT
Source organism: Macrosiphum euphorbiae (assembly GCA_949089665.1). NCBI lineage: Eukaryota > Metazoa > Arthropoda > Insecta > Hemiptera > Aphididae > Macrosiphum > Macrosiphum euphorbiae. Next base: position 7,155,204 of record CARXXK010001085.1, read on the forward strand.
CCTTGTTTGTCAATATTATTAACTATAACTGTAACTAGGTATTCATAAAATATGATGAAATTAATTTCGTATTTTATAATATAATATTATATGGGTAGATAATAATAGGTATTTAGAAATCGTACAAAACCGTTTTTTTTTTGACAAAAAATAAATATAGTTATTGTTAAGTGTACGAGCAGGTGAGTTTGGCGCAAAAAGCCAGTCGATAAAAAGCTTGACCTTTTTTTTTTTTATTTTTGCGCTATTCCCTATACGGATTAATTCTCTAAACCGTATGGTCACCCGTTTACCACGATTCCCTCGTCGTGTCGTGAATTTAAGTTTCGATAAGCGCAAAGTTAACGGTTATTTAAGCTGTACAGGTACTTACCGCAAACTTCTAGCGTGAACATAACCGGAAAACTAAGTCCGGCATTTTATTGACGCACCCGAAAACGCCGAAGACTGATCGATCGAAAACCGTCTCGGATCCGCGGCTGCAGCTGGAAGAGAAATGAACGGCCGGCGACGACCGCGTTGGCAAGACCGATGACCGGCGCGAAACATCGCGGTAACCCGGTAACCGCGAGCATTTCCTATTGCGTATAGACCGCTCAGCGTCCGGACGACCGCGGTATCATAGTATAATATTATAGAGTCTTTGCACATTTATCCGTGTTAGACATTAATTATACCGCGGTATAAGAACGGTCACGGAGACCGACAATTGTATAATAATCGTACATTACGTTTACTCTCCTCGCGGTGAGCTGATAAACGTGCAATTATTATCATCCGTCAGCCGGTCTTATCGTCGCGGCCATTTTCCCCGCGTCTGACTCTACAGGCCGACTCACGATCGAACAGTTTTGGCGAGGTTTTTTTTGTTTTCTCACAGCGTGTCAAGAGTGAAGAGTGCATATTACGATAACATATTCAGAATGTTTCGGGGCATAAAGGGTTGGCTGTGGTTCGAAATTCTACTGAACTATAAATATTAAAACATCGATAGCTGGCCCGCGCACCTCGTCGCTTGTAAAAAATTACGACTTTTTAAAAAATTGTCATTGTTCGACTCCTTTTGGGTGCAACTCAACCTCGCTGGTAGGCAATCTGACAATCGAACAATGTGTGACAGCATATCAAGTAGGCATTGTGTGAAAATTCGATTTGATACATGCACATGATCTGCCCGATAAACTAATGGCAGCCAATAGAGTAATAATTTCTACTATAACCAATAATCACCGTTTACAAACAAGCTTTTCCACCGTAAATCCCAAAATCCTTATTATTTGATCACCTCCCCGGGTCGGACCTCTAATTTACCGTTTTTTAAATATTAGCCTGTCTACTTCCCAGAGGTCTAATCTATCTCTGACCCAAATTTCATCGCAATCGAATAAACGGTTTAGGAATGCATAAAAGAAACACACACACACAAGGACAGACAAACATCCATTTTTATATAATATATAGATTATTATATATATAAATTAATAATTAATAATAAAAATAAATAATCAAAATTTCTATTTATAAGTATTTATTTATTACAATGATCTATGTCACACTTTAATTATTTTTATATTTTTTAATCAATTGTTCTTTTTTTTTTTGTTTTTTCTCTTGTTAAGATCTTCATAAGTATTCTTGCTCTACGGGAAGGGTATTACTTTAGTGTGGAGCAATGCTATTATGTTCTTGTGTTAATCAATATTGTACTTTGTAACTTTCTACCTACTAGGTAGCTAATAAATAAATTATTATTACTATTAAAAAGATTTAAGTTGGGTTTTCACTACATACGTGTACCTACGTGCATAAGCATACTTTTCTGTGATTGGTTGGTATACACGGTAAGCGTTTGGTATACCAGGGTGTTTATAAGTGCTTACCGCAGGTCTAACCAGGATACCATATGACGTTGGATCTAGTTCAAATTCTTCTTGTACACGGCTCTAGTTTGATAACAATATTTATAACATAAGAATGTATGAGGTACCTACGTAACTAATATGTTACCAATCCTAACCGATCTAACACCAATCTTAACCGATGGGAAACGTTTCACGTTTGAAAAAACGTTCACAGCGAACGAATGTGGTCAAAAAATCCATGGTCACGTACACGTGTGTAGTAGAAACCCACCTATACAGTTCGAACTTCTCTGTTATCAAACTTTTCCAACGTGAACCGCTGTAGAACTCGATGGGTACTCGCGGTGAGCTGCGGGTTACCGCGGTATTGTTATCAGTCTGATCGTCACCGCTAGTTTTCTGCTCGTCAGACTCTTGATCGAACCGTTTCGGAGGTTTTTTTTTTGTTTTGTCGCCGAGAGTGCATATAATATCGTAGGCATATCGTTTACCTATGTTTTAGAGTATATTTGTTTTGCAAATATGGTTGTGCAGTGCGACGAAATTTTTGCTGTAAATCTCGAACCATAACTCACCGCTATCGTTTCGCGTGACCGTTCTGCAAGTGTGCTCATTATTATATAGGTCAGGGTTCGCCAATTATTTTCTAAGTGCGTCCAAATGATTCGGGAAAAATAATATATTTTGTTTTAGGTCCGGAAATTTTGTTTTGAAAATAACATTTGGAACCTAGGTAAGTAAATATTATATTGTTTTACGTACTTACTTACGTACCTACTTACGGACATTTACTGCAGTGGTATGTACCTAGTGTCCAGGTTCATAAAATACTATAAACTTTAATGAAAAACTTAATTATGAAATAATGTGAGAGTATTTTTTTAATAATAATCTTATCAGTTCTTAAAAAAATATCTTTGTCAAAAAATTAATGTTATTATTACTCATTAGGCATAAATCTAGGGATTCCAGATTTTTTTTTCACCGGACATTCTAAATCATATTATTATATCATCAAATGGAAAGAGGCATTAAGAGCACAGTCCCTCGATACTAGTCCTTAATTCAAAAGTTACTATTCAATCACATAAAACCATTCATTTTTTACTTTTTCCTTATATGTGGTGCCTGAAAAAAATTCGAAACCATAAATTGACATATTGACGTTTCTTATACAAATTCTTAGTAAAATATGTTTTTGACCTTTACGTAACGTTATTTTTTCTCCGGACCAAATAATATAATTTTATATGGATACGATTATTCGACAAAGATATTATTCTCGTTTAAAATCGGTGAATAAAATATAATTCCTTAAGCTTGATTCAATAGCGTGGGATTCCTCAATATGAGTATTTATTACGATAAAATACCAATTTTATCACTGTCGAGTTGAGTGGTATAATAAGGGTATAATGAGACTTTGTTGCATTGTGTACCTAGATCACTCTAAGACATGCTAAAATAACTCACTAGGTTAACCTAACCTACTAACTCGAGATATTTTTGGAGTTTTAAATTCTTCCCCCAACCTTATTTTTGACCTCCAACCCCCACGAGCTGTGTTATATAGTTCGACGCTCAGTGGCTAGACGAGGCTTAAGATCGACTCCTGCCTTTCCGAGGATTAAGCTCTGATCACTTATTAAAGGTAGGTCACAAAGTCACGAGACACTATTCACGATGTGTTTCCTCTTTGAGACGAACGATTTCACAATTATTATGTCTGGAAAATCTGAGCCAAATGGCGATAGCGAGCTGCGTGACGCAACACGATACGAGTAATAATATGATTTACAGTAATAGTCGTATAGTACTGTTGAGCTTGATCGTAAGTTCGAGTTTTTTTTTTTTTAATTTGTATAATTATTACGGACCTCCGCAGACCTGCAAAACAGGTATAATATTGTTATGGATTTAAAATTTTTTTTTCAAAATTAAAACGATCTTAGCCGTTCTAGTCCGTGCAGTTTCCGACGCATGCGGATAAAAAAGGATGGACAGTATTAACGTTCGCCAATCGTCCTCCGGGCTTAAATCCTTATTTATTGTATTTAATTCGTCGGTAGATAGTACCTACGCTGGGCAGTAAATTCGATCACGTGCCTTTTTAACTTCTAGTTTGTGTTGTGGTGGAAAAAAATATACCCATACATATAATAATATATCTTGATCAGGCGGGAACGGCGTAATTAAACTGTTAAAAAAAAAGGTTTTTTTTTTATAAAAAAGTAAATAAATATACCTAGTTTACGGTAAGCACACCGTGCAGACTGTTTGGGTATAATATTATTATGTGGATAGGCATTATACGAACGTTATTATATACATCGTACGAGCACCGCGAAAACGACGGTTTACCTATTTACACCTACCAACATATTTTTTTTTCAAATTTTAAATTGAAATTTTTTTTCAACTGAAACGGTGAACATAATTTAATTTCGAGTAACGTTTTATTTTGCAGGGCGCTCTGCGTTTCCGCCGTGTCTTTGAACCAGCAGCGATATAATATAATTATATTATTATTACTATAGTGCATTTTTCTTCTATTTTTCGGAATAAACCATACGAGTACGGTTCGTGTGCCCGAGGGATGATAATATTTTATGCGCTTACATCATTATCGTTTTTTTTTCCTCCTCGGTACAAAGCTAATAATATAAAAAAAAAATTAAAACGTCTTCACAAACATCATTCGTTTCGTCGTAACCATGTGTACCTGTGTATGCGCATTGTTATATAATAATGAGTGGGTATTACAATCCCGTCGGGGTGTACAACGCCGTTGTATACGACCGCAATTCGTTTGGCTGCGTTTAGCCCCGTTCGTTCTTTTGAACTCTGGATAACGAAATTTGCCACGCTCCTCTTGTCGCGCGAGTCGTATAACAACAGTGTACCCATATATTATTTAAGAAGTGCGTCGTAAACGTAGGTACATCGGGTATACGATATAACACACACACACAGAAAACGCACCACAGCTACACGCGAAGGCTCTATAGGGGCTCGAAATACAAACCGAAAAGGATGCAATACCTATATAATATTATAGGTATAATAGATACCTATTGTAAGGACCGAAGCTAATCGGAAAACTCGGCAGCACGCCCGTCTAAATCGTACTACTATATGCAGCGATTTTCCGCCGTTGGCGATGACGTCATTACGTTTCGGCTTTTCAAAAACGTACACTAAAAGCAACAAAGTCAGGCGATGTTTCGTTCATTTGTAAACGAAAAATAAATACGAATAAATACATCAATAATAAATAAACACAGTTCAGAAAGATTTACGTCTCAAAATTATGAAGAATTCAAAGTTTTGCCTATTAATCCACTGTATAAGAAATTTGCGATTATGTGGGTAGTAAAAAATATGGAAATAATATAGATAAATTTAAACGAACTAAGGAAAATAGGGCACATAAAGCTAAATTTAACCATACGTTTACTTCTTTTGGTCAAAAGTTTGTGGATTATCTTGGTCCGAGATTTTATAACTCTCTAGATTTAGATTAAAAAAAAAAAAAAAAAATAACCGAAAAACCTAAATGAGCAAAAAATATTATTAAAAATTGGTCTATATTAAATATTGAATAAAATGTATATCATTTATATAATCAAGTATTAAATAATAACCACTGCTTTATATTAATTATTATATTTTGTTCTGGTCTAAATTTTATTTCAATTGACTTGTATAATTTGTGTATAATCACTAAACGTGTTTATCCTGTCATCATAAGCAATCTTTATACTATTGATAAGTAATATTAACTGCCTACCTTCGTCACAAGCTATGCTTAAAGAAGGTAGGTATACATTTAAGGGATGTTGTATTGTTGTATTCATAATGTGTACAATAAACCTTTTATTTAAAATTTAATTTAATTTAAAAAAAATTGTTTCCTCTCAATATAAACGCTTGAATATCATACTAACTTAATGATACTGTTGTACTGATATCGTTTTTCTTACAAAATCTGAGTCAGCCAAATCGAATACAGTGTGAGTAATAATACAATATGCAGCCGTGAGAACCTAATAAAAAATTAGAATCGATCAACGATCGGATTTCGTCGACCGATGGAACATTGCGTATTACGAGTGGATAGTGACAATTTTAGAGAAGTCTAAAGCTGCAGTAACGACGTAGACTTACATATTATTATCTTTGGAGATAAGTCTTCAAATTACTTTAAGCACTATATTATATTTTAAAATCAAGGAAATGTTGTAACCAACCTCTTTACACTCTACGACGTATGTACATAGGTTCAGGTCAGATGAGTGTAAGTTTTTTTTCACAGAATGTTTATCATTTAATTCTAAATGTTTACATTTCGAGCATATTATTTATTATAATTTATAACACTGAAAGATAAATAAAAAAAGGTACATGTAAATAAATGACAAATTTGAACCTTTTTTTTTTTAAGTTTTTTTAATAATATAAAGTTACTCTGTGTGTACCCAGTAGGCTGTGTAAGTTATACCGCAAATAGCCACAAACCCAAAGCTGATTTTAAAAAAAATGTATTAAAAAATATTAATAACCAGGATCAATCAAAAAAAAAAAAATTCAGCTGTAATAATCTTTATGAGATAATTCTCAGTTCACATCACTGCGACTGCTATGGGTCAAGTTCTTTCGAGGACAAACGCTGTATACTGTACTAGACAAAACACACACATTTGTTCCGATTTAGTTTCTAAACTATCACTAGGGCGAAAGGGCAATATTTAATCGTCCAAATTCGCGTAAGGGTTTGTCTTTTGAGGCCACCGAATCTCGTATTTGCTGTGTGGATTCACGAACCCACTCGGTTGTCATATATTTACACTAGTTTTTGTGGTTTTTGGTCCGACACAAATTATTATCGGTGTGTCTGTGCGCAACGTAGTTTTCCCGTCTGTCCGACAAACGCGGTAACTCCGAAGGACCAAAACACGCAAAGGGTTTCGACCGCAAATAGGGTTACAATATTATGATGAGTGTGTCTGGGCAAAAACAGAATATCAAAGTAACCGACTAATCGGCCCGACGGATAATAGGATTAAATAGTTTGTGACGATTTACGACGACGCGTAGACACTATCGGATCGGTTTTTGATAGGTTTTTCCGATTTTCTGCGGATTCTATCTAAAGACAAACAAATAACGAAGCGAATAGGAAACAATCCATAAACACTTGGAGATATTCACACGCCGAAGTTCATAACAATAAAGCCTGTATAATATAATAACCATAATATTGTATTGTGGTTAGGTGATCGAATGTGGTATGGTTCGGTTCTGTCCGATAATTCACTGTAGCATAAATATTATTGTATAGAATTTAACTGTAAAAATATTGATCGTTTTTCGATTGTAATATTATCACGTTACAAGATGTGCATAATAGAAGATTAAATTAAAATCGTGTGGATATTTTTATACTTTTCTGCTGATTAATTTTACGTCCCTATAGGTATAGATGGGTAATGCTGACACTGCGGATTTCGACCGTATCGTAATGAGCTGGTTTTTCAACGATCACCTAGGCATTACATCGTACTATTTTACCATATAAAGTTAGGTAATCACTAAAGGAATATTCAAGGTACGGATAAACGGTTGAAAATTGTTTCGGACAAATGCCATATCATTACTAACGAAGAGTCGATCCGTCAAAACAGAAATCCTGTTAGTGAGACTCCGGTCCGTGGTGGACATACTGCCATGGTGTGAGTTGGGACCGAAATTTTAAAGTCTGCGATGAACTGATACGAGTATGAACTGAACCTAACCTCGTACATTCGAGAAATCGCAGTTAACTCTGCCGTCATAAGCCACTAAGCAGTAACTCCGTTTTTGTCAAAATCGAGTTTTTGGTGTCTATCGATAGATATTTTAATTCTCTATCGATTCCCGTAATAAAATTTAAGGTTTTTCTTATTAAAAATCCATATAAATTGATAAGAACATAACAAGAAAGGCGGTATGTCCATGATTTCATTAAGATAAGAAGCAAATAAGCAGTATGTCCAAATACTAGAACAAAAAGCAGTAACTCCAGTTGTTACCATGGAGTTACTGCTTTTTTCCCTAGTAATCGTTGTATACAGAAAGCAGTATCTCCAACAAAATCCAAATTATTGGTGTAAACTTAACGTTGGTCCCAAAATAGAATTAAAATGTATACCATAATGTTACTGATAACTTGATAAGGAATAATATAATCACAATTTAAAAAAAAAACACATTTAAACCGTATTTGCTGTGTAATAAGTCACTATAAACATCATATTATTTTGAAAGTACTACATATTTTGTGTACGCGTTACTTATTAAGTGTAAATCAGCTTCAAAATGAATAGCAGATCAAAAAAAATAGTTCAAATGCATTTTTTTTCCAAAAAACCTATATTGAATACAAATTCTAGAACACATAAACATCACTTTACAAACACATGCCAATGATATCAGAAGCCATTAGGCAGTAACTCCAAATAAAAGTGTACTTACTGCTTTTCATCTTCTGACTAATATAAGCCAATAAGCAGTAAGTCCATTATAACCCATAAAAATGTATAAAAAAGCCTTTTTTTGTGTTCAGTAGATTCCTCATGAAAAATACAATAATATGAAATCTCTTTAATGTTTAAAATATTATTATTTTTACTCTACGGACTAATTTAGTGTTGAAAACTGTTTTATTGTTTCCTGAACATAACGATTTTTGGAGTTACTGCTTAGTGGCTTATGACGGCAGAACTGCAGTTACGTTAAATGTCCACACGGTTTTGATGTGGTCAGCTTGCGCTTGCGATATCTCTTTGACGCTTTTCGAGGGGTTGTCGATATCATAAAGTCACAGATAAAACAACCTCGTGCCATCTAGATTGAACGGATACTCGATTTCCGATATAAAATGGAACGTGGAAACCTAAAAAGTGTTTAAATGAACAACAACTATCGCAAGATCTTGTTCGGAAATCAGGTGTCCTCAGACTCGCCAATGTACCTATTTTGCCTATTCGTTACGCCGTCGTCCACTATGTTATTGCGTTCTCTTGTATGTGTCTTACAATAAAATATCATGTCATGAGGCGCACATCGAGTCAAAATATAGTATAATAATAATAAGGACAAACAGTCCGTGAACAATTAAATAATATTTTATAGTAAAATACGATAGGGAATCGATAGAAAAAAACGGTAGTATCGCCTGGTGTACGATGATATCAACTTTAATAAATATTTTAAGTAGTACCGTTAAACGTATAACTAGTTGAACAGCATAATAATAATTAAATCAAACAATAAACTATAATATATCTCTGAAGATATATCCAAAAAGTGTGATTTGTGTAGGTTAGGTATGTAAAAAGTCCTTTCGACCCGATGTAAGTGTACAAATCTGTTTCTTTTGAAAATATTGAGAAAGCGTGGAATGATAATGTTATGATGGAAGAACGTTAACAAAACTATTTTAATAAATTAAAATGTGATGTAAGAATATTATATCATTATGTTATTGTGCGTTGAAAAAAATATTTTATTTTACTCGAGAAATTATGTCTCAGAATACTTTGAAGAATCTAAAAAAGATCTATACGTTTGAATACTAAAAAAGGTATTAAATAGGTGATTTAAATATGTCTTTAATCTTTGTTTTCATTTTATATTGGGTTCGAAATTTAAGCCCGTTACAAGTAGTAAAGTCCAAAAATTGACATCGACGATGGTAGTTACGCATTTCTAACGTAATTTCAGCAATACGAGCAGTCAATTTAATTGCTTTCTAGGGTATAACGTAGTACTTGAAGACATGCACAGAAAAAAATTGTATTTTTTTAATCGTTATCGTTTTTGAAATTTTAATTTTTCAAATTGCACTTTTTCGTTTTTTTCCCAAAGCAGAGCATTTAAATGTATAAAAACCAAATTTTATACAAGTAGTTCGTTAGTCATATGCATTTAAAGTTTAGATTAGTGGAGTAGTGGACAAATCATTTTGCGGGGTATTCCTGTTAAACCTACCACTTTTGTAGTACTAGTGTACTCAGCTCTTATAAACTTTAAATGCTTATAACTAAAACGAACTACTCGTCCTCGTAGATTAAAATACTCGAAATGATATTCTGCTTAGGAAAAAAGTATGGTTTCACTCAAAAAAAGTGAAAAACTCAAATAATAATGACGAAAAATATCATTCAAAAAATATGAAAAGTTTCGAAATAATGAGCGCATACTCTTAAATGGATCACCCTTTGTGCAAATAGACTGAAAATGTATTATATATTATATTATTGTAGGAATTAAATGTGCGAAAACGACAATATTTAGGGGCCTCGTTGTTTTAAAAATGACCTATCTTGTGATTGCACGTAAAACAGTACATAGAAATATTATATTATAACATAATATTATTGTAGCCATAATGCAACGAAGCATTATGGTAATATAATACGTGTAAGCACACTATTGAACGACAAAAACTTTTGAAAACAAATCATATTTTCTAGTTATAGCATAATTCCAAAACAGAATATTTTAATTATTATAGATTGAAAATGGAATTACGTAAGTAGTATTATTTAAACGTTGGACAGAGAAATGTCAACAACACACCTCAACGAACATCGTTTAAATTTTTTATCGAACCTGGTCACTCGATGTATGTATTTTTAATTATTTTGTTGGCCTCTAATCGATTACGATTGCATAACATTCTTAACGTCAGTCGTTTACAACAACTCATGCGAGTCGCTTTGATAAACAATTTTTTTCTATAATGACTATAAATTTAAAACAAAATGATATTTGTCTTTTGTCGGTTGATGTGCTGTAATGTAATTACGATTGTAATACAGTCTTAACCTTTCGCAGACTTTCTCACATCATTACGATATCGTAACTGTCTAAGTAAAAACGGATAATCGCCACCGCCGTTGATATTATTAATATACGAGTATGAAAGTGAGGGTGAAACTTTTCTCGACTCAATTGTGACTGGTGACGAAACGTGGGTGTGTCACTATATACTCCCGAGTCAAAAAGGCAATCTCTACAGTGGCGCCATACCCTTTCACCATCAACCAAAAAATTCAAAGTCCAATTTTCAGGCAGAAAGATCATGGCATATGTTTTTTGGGACCGTAAAGGGTTATAATTATTGGTCGATTTTATGCCTAAAGGAACCACCATAAATGCAGCTGCATACTGTGAGACACTCAAGAAGTTGAAAAAAAAAATCAAAGACAAAACTAGAGCAATGCTAACTCGTGGTGTGTCACTCCTTCGTGACAACGCTAGACGTCATACCGCCCGTCTCACTCAGGACCTGCTTGTTTCATTTGGGTGGGATATTGTGACTCACCCACCCTACCTGGCACCATCGGATTATCATATTTTCAATACATTCAAGGAGTTTTTGGGTGGACAACGATTTTCAAATGACGATGAGGCTGTTGAAAATTGGCTTCGGGAGGTGGAGCGGAATGTATACGACGAGGGTATACAAAAACTGGTCCCTAGGCTTCAAAAATGTATTGATCTTAATGGCGATTATGTGTCGAGAAATAATGACATGTTTTGACACTTATCTTGTAAATTTCATTTAAACAGTGGTCGGGACGCTACTGTTTTTTTGTAGCACGCTAACGCTACTGCTACTCCCTAAAAAAAGTAGCTCGCTATCGCTAAAGCTAATTTTTTTTAAATGTAGTGCGCTATTTCTAACGCTATTGTTTAAATGTAGCGTGCTACTTTTTCGCTACATTTTTTAAAAAATTTTTTTTGTTTATTTAGATATTCACTTGAGTACTTAGTCATTATTTGTTAATGCCTACCACTATTTTCTTGTAATTTCGGAAGGCAGGTTTATTAAGTGTAACTCATGTATTTTTGTAACAAAAATCAAAACAAACGTTTTATTGAAAATTGCTAACTAGTTGAATATGACGTGGTGGCTTCAGGTTCTGTCATTTTTAATTCAACTATTCAAAATATATTTTAAAACTTAAAAGAAACACAGAAAAGTAGAAAACGCTGAATGCCGAAAACAAAAATAGTGATGATAAAATACTAATATATTAATTATTATTTATGGTTCTGTTTTCAATAATATAAAATATTACATTGTAATAATGCACTTATGATTATAGTCTTATCTATCCGGTCTTATCTTAGCCCGGTCCGGGCTAAACCCGAAAAAATCAAAAATACACTCATCTTGTCATCTTAATTAAATAAATAAATATACATCATAATATTTTAATTATCATGAAATAGGTTAGAAGTAGCGATAAAATAATGAATATTTTCGCTACACTAACCATAAATTTCTAGCACGCTATAGTATTTCTCTACATTGTATAAACTGTAGCGACTCTATGTTAATCGCTACAGTTAAAGTAGCGTGCTACTGTAGCGTCGATACAATTAGCGCGCTACTCCCGACCACTGCATTTAAATATATCCATTTTTCAATTTTTAACACAAGTTGTAACCTTACTTTCTGGACGTAACTCGCATTATAATTTTATTGATTTGAAAAAAAAAAAATCGCGCTTCAAATACCGACGAGTGTCATAGACACCTGCACGCGCCGATGATCGCATTATTTCAGCTCGGGACGTTGTTTCGAAATGTTGTTTCAATAATGTAATTGGTTTACAGAGGAGCTTATTATCCGATGGTATTATATACGGGATCAGATTGACAACAACACTGTGTGCGTTTAGCCAATGGTATTACAAACGGTATTATTCTTCACGCGATGTGATGTCTGAACATAATAAAATGTGTTATTGATTAGGTGTTAGCCCGTACGCAATAGTAATATCTGAACGACTCGCCCCCGCCCACCCCTACCGAACTCGAGCCGAGAACGATTCACTCGCTGAAACATAATAAAATCATCACTGCGATGTTTATTTAAAATTTCACCAGGAAAGGTTGCGAATATTTAAAAACATTATTCGACTCGAACACTGCAACACTCGAAAGCGATTAATTATCCGAAAAACGAGAAGCTGTTTAAATTATTATGGCACCGTAGATCACTGCTGCAGTCGTGTGCACAAATAACATTCACTGTGGAAGTTTCCCCTTGGTATTATAATAATAATGTGTGGTCCCTTAAACGTTGGACTGGTTCCAAATCGCAGTTGGCATGAATGTGTACCGAGGGTTCAGGTAAATTAAAAATTTCCAAAAACCTCGAAAATATAATCCACACGCGCAGCGATAATTCGATAGAATTAATATTTTTCCAGACGACACGTTGTCATGTTTATAGTTCGGCGTGAAAACAATATACCTACTAAATACGTCGTCAAAAAAAAAATAATAATAATAATTGTCGAGCTAATAAAAATTGATTAAAAAATACTATATTACGAGGGAAATTTAAATGTTTTCAAAACCCCGTTCGGTTTTTATTCGTTTCGACGCGTTCAACGACGACCGTATAGGTACAACAATATTATTTTTTATCATAACTAGTGTTATTACTATTGATTCTAGTGTTCGATAAAATATATTGTATTATATATATATATTTAAAATATAATCGTATTGGAATGATGTATTTTTTGAAAACAAAACACTGCGTCGAGTGACCGACAACCGTAAAACGCTCGACGATTTTACGACGTTCGTTTCCCAATTCGACGGTATAAATTAATAAATATTTAATAACCGTATAAATTAATTACAAAACAGTGTCGGAGGTAATCGTCGTTTAAATTAGGTGTGTTATTGCAATTTAGCCATATAATCCGTTCGCAAAGCTTAAACTGTATTTTATCGACGTTCAAACGTTATAGCAATTACCTAAATTAAATTATCGTTTATTTGTTAACATATAATACGGTGCGCCTCGTCGATGGCGTGTAAATTTAGTACTCTGCGTCTTTGTCAAGGTTGGGCATTGACGAGTTAAAAAGTTAAGGTTTAGTTAAAAAGTTAATTTCGTTTTGACTTGACTAGTTCGACCTTCGGCTTTTCACTAACTCAACTGTCGACTTGCTAAATTTCTTTTTTAACCGACGTGAATTCAACGAATACATTTTTCATTTCTAAGAAGTGAGTAGAGTTGGTTTATTTTGTTTTTAATTTTATTATAGCTCACTATTTCAGTCTATTTCGTTTTCATGTGAAAAAATATTTACACTGAATTAATTGTTTTAAGTTAAAAATTTATATCATTCGAATCTAACATATATTACATGGAAATACTCTATAGAGTATAAACACCGTAGTCCATAATTTAGTTTTTGGTTGGTAAAAAATTAAGTACGCTAGTGTCATATAAACAAATTAACTTTTTTTAACTTGATAAAAAGTTAACAAAAAGTGTGCATTAACTTTTAACTTGTCTGAGTTGACCTACAGTTAAATTAACTTTTGTTATTGGAACATATTAACTGAGTTAAAAAAAAATCATTAATTTGCCCAGCCTTGGTCTTTGATATACGTCTTCCTCGTCGAATGACAAATTTTTTTCGAATTCAAAGTAGGTATAGGACTTGGTCGTGTGGGTTAAATTTTTTGAAGAAGCCTGCGACTTTCGTTATTTTTTTCCACTTATTTTAATATATTATTATATCCATCGTTGTGTATATGCTGCCTTGTTTTATTACGAAAATATAAAAGTGTCTATTCAATTAATTTTGGGAAAATAAAACCGGATAAAACGTTCACGAATACAAAGTACTTTAATGTGTGGTTTCCTATCACGTCGGTGTTTATAAATTAATTTTCATAACATCAACAACAAACGGTATATAATTACAAAATATTGTATGGTCGCGCAGTTACACAACAATAAGTCAATTAGAGGGGTCGCATTATATTGTATACTTGGATAAAAAAAAAATAAACAAAAAAATTCATTGTAAAGATTGTAATATTATCATCTACGTGGTCATAAAAAGTGCATAAAATATAGAACTTTGCAAACGTATTATAAACAGAAAACGTACATAGTAATATACGGGAATTTTAATGACTATAGCTGAAATAAAATAATAAATTATATTGATTAGGTAGGTACTTCAATCTCACGATAATCAAAATAATAATAATCATAAACTGCCAAAGGGAGAAAGTTGTGTAGGAGTAGAGTGTTTCGCGTTAATGAGTAGGCACCGAGATTGGTGTGTTGAATTTGAATTCAAAAAATCGAATCTCCTTAAAGTGAGTATAATTAATAATAGTTTTTTTTTTTTTTTTTTTACCGAGTATAGGTGGAATAAGATTGAAAACTGTGTAAACGGAGAAAACCAGGTAAACACTTGGTTTGTACCTCGCATAGGCGGAAATCGGGGGGGGGGGCTAGAGGGGACTAAGCCCCCTCAGAATTTTAAAGTACAGGTCTTAGCCCCCTCTGGCCCTCACAATTTTAATGTGACTAAATATATAAAAATATATAATAATTAGTAAAATGCATTTTTAATATCTGATTTACAAAATAAATTATAAAAAAATATTATATGATAATAATTAAATTTAATTCGTACAATTTTACGAACTTATTGTCATAACTTGGAACCATCGTAATTAATGTAATATTAATAATAAACAATTACACCCGCATTGGTTGTTTATTAGCAGTCGTTCGCGTCGCGTCGTCCCTGTTTTGTATAAACGGTTACGTAATAATATGCTATTTTTAACTATAATTATGAAGGTTTTTACAAACATCATCAGTGATATTATATATATATATATATATATATAGGTACAATGAGAAATATAATGCTCAGCCCCCCCAGTAATTTCACCAAATTTCCGCCTATGGTACCTCGTCGGCTTATAAAAAAAACAGTCATTTGTTCTTCAACTGTCTTACAATATATGGTCGTGCCAAAACAGTTTCTCTGTCTCCGAGCATGGTGTCATTTGTTTTTGATGTCCCTAAGCGATTCGGTTTCGTTCGGTGTAACGTACGAGTATGTAATGTCGTTATACGATACAATTAAATTAAAGTCGGAAAAAAATGCCAATCAAATAACTGTTATCCAAAATAAAAAGAATACAAAGAGTTATTATTGTGATAGTTCCGATGTAGGTTTTATATTTTCTTATTTTTTTTTTTAACAGTCGCCTGGGAGCGTAAGTATATAGCCGTCGCGAACGGGACGATACTCGCACAACCCTCTGGGAAATCTTTGAAACTATGTCGAAGATTCAAAAAAAAAAAAAAACTATACCTAGTAGGTACCTTAAACTCTGTAGGGGTATCTAAAATGCGTTCAGACGTTATAAATCATCTAACTAGAACCACGTATACGTTTATGTATATAGGTATATTATATTCCTATTGTATATGAATTGTGTAAATTCCAAAAGAGTTGATCGTGTGCCAAGACCACATTTTATAGATGTTCGCATAGATATAATTTACTTTTGAAATTATGACTATAACAATACGGATTTAAGTATAACATAATTGATTTTTACGTTCGTTTAAATATACCTCGCGTTGAGATATAACCACTCGAGTCGAGTAATTTTTAATATTCGAAATTATTTTTTTTTGGATAGAACTGTTTACAAGCGGGAATATGTAAATAGGTATTCTGAACCTTCGGTATTTGAATAACAAAGACGTTTCCAGATCAAAACATATTTTCTTAAGACATGAACCTACTGTGCACTTAACATAAAGTGAACTGGATTTGGGAATTCACTGTGTGCAATAACAGTTTAGTCAATCCCCAGACGGCATTTACAAAAAAAAAAAAAAAAAAAAAAAATGATGGTATGTATTTTTTTTTTTTTAATATTATGGAAACGTTTTAAAAATGTTATTATCGTCGTTACGAAATAATATGCTTTCGGGGTCACCTCGGTTGGCTCGTCTCAGCAGCGCGAGATAAAGGGATATTAGTAACATTATAGATTTAATGGCGATCGTGGCATTTGAAATATAATTGTAATTCAAAGTGGAGCATAACAATAAATTGTAATAAAAATGTTTGCATCGTCAACTCGACCGATTTAAATGGCCCTTAAAAAATGACAAAAAAATTGTGATTGTTCAACTCCTTTTTGGTGTAACTCGCTGCAGTGAGTACGACTCAGCCACCCTGGTAGGCAATGTTCGAAAATTCGATGTGATGGATGCTTGTACCCGATCTGCTCGATTAACCAATAGCAACCATTTATAAACAAACATTTCCACCGTAAATCTCAACATACCTGTTTGAGCACTTCCCCAGGTTTCTATTAATTTGTCGTAGAGTGATGTTATATATAGCCTTCCCCGATGAATGGTCTATCCAACAAAAAAATAACTTTTCAATTCGAACCAGGAGCTCCTGAAATTAGCGCGTTCAAAGACACAAACTCTACAGCTTTATATTATATTAGTTTATATAGATTAGGATAAGTTTAGCCGTTGCTTTTATTCGCACCCCGACACAAAATATCATGTGTGTAAGTACTCGTGTTTATGATAATATACCTGTTTGAGGAAGCTAAACAACTGTAGGTACTTAGGGTTGTATTACAGTTAATGTACACAACCATAGTATTTATTTACATTCAATGTAGGACAACTTTTACAAAGTTCTATTCTTTTGTACACAATATTCACCCCATAAGTTAGGTCATATTACCTAAATCTTTTAGGTAATATTTTAATTTTCGATAGATCACTGTATTTTTATTTTTTTTTTTCATAACAATTTCGAAGTACACTAATTAGGCAAATAAGAATATAACGCCTCCACGCTTGAATTATCCTGACGAAATTATTCATCACTCAATTTTACTCTATGAAATTTATGTTTGTATATGCACATCGGAACACGTTTCAATACAATATTAATATCGAACAGCACTCGCACCGTGACTCACCAAATGTAAATAATAAGTTATCCAACTTAAATTATTGATTAAAACTGAAAAATTGAAATGAGCACCTAGTAATTTGATCAAAATGTTCTAATTAGGTAAGTAATAATTGAAAACTAATTGGTATATCATTTATCAGTTATTAGAACATAAAGGGTGAAACAAAATAAAATATATATATAACAGTATGACAACTGAAAATACTTATTAAAATTAAAATTTTCGTTTTGGAATGAAAAAAAAATATAATAATAACTAGGTAATTTTTTTTCTAATGAGTTACATTAGACTATTTTACACATTAAATTCAACTAGTTAAGTTACAAAGTCAATATGAATTAAAACTAACTAGTTAAGTTAGAAAGTTTTTTAAAAAGCAACTTTTTAACTTAACTTTAACTTTCTGACTAGTTAGTGCCCAGCTTTGGTAGATTGCTCACCTGATAATACACTTTTGTGAATCAGATTTTTTATTCCAGGCAACAGAAAACCTAAGATAAATTTTGAACCCCATTCACCGAATATCAAATAACGAATTGAACAAAGTTTGAGTCATATAGAGTTGGTATACATTTAACGGGCAACGAAGTGCACAGGACCAGCTAGTATTATATAATTTTACAACAGACCACGATTTATGTTTTATTCACTCATAATCATTTCATAGTTCAGAAATTGTAAATTCTTTTTTTTTTATCGTAAGCGAAATATAATATTGTGAACACTGTTTGTACGAAATTTAGTCACGGCGGTAAGAGTTACAATTCAGCGTATCGAATCACTATAATAATTATAATCAATTACCATTCGACATAATATTTTGTTAATAATTAATGTGTTTCAACGTTTATGTAGGTACTTAAAAACAAAAATTGTATCGAGTAAAATGTATTGATGAAAATTGTGGTCAGAATATTAAAGTGTGTTATTATATTTTCTTAAAATGGCCCCAATGTATGTTGAAAACGATAAAATATGTTGTCGAAAAAAGCATAATAATCGATAATCTGTCTGAGATTAATATTACGAAAAAACCTAATCTCGGGATGGATATCATGTATAATAGAAACATAATATACTAAAGAACATAGGAGTTCTGTGATGGAACCTTTTAAAAGTTTTCTCAGGTGTATATCATAATTAATAAACACTACAATTGTACGCATAAACTCTAATATTATATTATATATACTGTTGTTGAGCTTCCTCAAACAGGTAAATCATAAACACATATTATTATTTTATGTCGGGGTGCGAAAAAAAGCAACGGAAAACCTTATCCTAATATTATATAGTTTTTCAACAGCAACAACGATTTATGTATTCAAGAGTTACAATTCAGCGTATCGAATCACTATAATAATTATAATCAATTACCTCTCGACATAATATTGTGTTAATAATTAATGTGTTTCAACGTTTACATATGTAGGTACTTAAAAACAAAAATTGTATCGAGTAAAATGTATTGATGAAAATTATTGTGGTCAGAATATTCAAGCGTGTTATTATATTTTCTTACAATGGCCCCAATGTATGTTGAAAACGATAAGATATATTGTCGACAAAACCATAATAATCGATAATCTGTATAAACTTAATCTCCGGATGGATATCAAGTGTAGGAGCATTTACAAAATAACACAGGAGTTCTGTGATGGAACATTTTGAAAGTTTTTTCAGGTGAATATCATAACTAATAAACACTACAATTCTATGCATCAACTCTAATATTATGTTATATATACAGTTGTTGAGCTTCTTCAAAACAGGTAAATCATAAACATATCTTATTATTTTGTGTCGGGGTGCGAAAAAAAGCAACGAAAAACCTAATCCTAATATTATATAATTTAACAAAAGACAACGATTTATAATCAATTACCATTCGACATAATATTGTGTTAATAATTAATGTGTTTCAACGTTTATGTATAGGTACTTAAAAACAAAAACTGTATCGAGTAAAATGTATTAATGAAAATTGTGGTCAGAATATTCAAGTGTGTTATTTTATATTGTCTTAAAATGGCCCCAATGTATGTTGAAAACGATAAGATATATTGTCGACAAAACCATAATAATCGATAATCTGTCTAAACTTATTCTCCGGATGGATATCAAGTGTAGGAACATATACAAAAGAACACAGGAGTTCTGTGATGGAATATTTTAAAAGTTTTCTCAGGTGAATATCATAATTAATAAACACTACAATTGTATGCATCAACTCTAATATTTTATTATATATACAGTTGTTGAGCTTCTTCAAAACAGGTAAATCATAAACATATATTATTATTTTGTGTCGGGGTGCGAAAAAAAAGCAACTAAAAACCTAATCCTAATATTATATAATTTAACAAAAGACAACGATTTATAATCAATTACCATTCGACATAATATTGTGTTAATAATTAATGTGTTTCAACGTTTATGTATAGGTACTTAAAAACAAAAACTGTATCGAGTAAAATGTATTAATGAAAATTGTGGTCAGAATATTCAAGTGTGTTATTTTATATTGTCTTAAAATGGCCCCAATGTATGTTGAAAATGATAAGATATATTGTCGACAAAACCATAATAATCGATAATCTGTCTAAACTTATTCTCCGGATGGATATCAAGTGTAGGAACATATACAAAAGAACACAGGAGTTCTGTGATGGAATATTTTAAAAATTTTCTCAGGTGAATATCATAATTAATAAACACTACAATTGTATGCATCAACTCTAATATTTTATTATATATACAGTTGTTGAGCTTATTCAAAACAGGTAAATCATAAACATATATTATTATTTTGTGTCGGGGTGTGAAAAAAAGCAACTAAAAACCTAATCCTAATATTATATAATTTAACAAAAGACAACGATTTATAATCAATTACCATTCGACATAATATTGTGTTAATAATTAATGTGTTTCAACGTTTATGTATAGGTACTTAAAAACAAAAACTGTATCGAGTAAAATGTATTAATGAAAATTGTGGTCAGAATATTCAAGTGTGTTATTTTATATTGTCTTAAAATGGCCCCAATGTATGTTGAAAACGATAAGATATAATGTCGACAAAACCATAATAATCGATAATCTGTCTAAACTTATTCTCCGGATGGATATCAAGTGTAGGAACATATACAAAAGAACACAGGAGTTCTGTGATGGAATATTTTAAAAATTTTCTCAGGTGAATATCATAATTAATAAACACTACAATTGTATGCATCAACTCTAATATTTTATTATATATACAGTTGTTGAGCTTCTTCAAAACAGGTAAATAATAAACATATATTATTATTTTGTGTCGCGGTGTGAAAAAAAGCAACTAAAAACCTAATCCTAATATTATATAATTTAGCAAAAGACAACGATTTATAATCAATTACCATTCGACATAATATTGTGTTAATAATTAATGTGTTTCAACGTTTATGTATAGGTACTTAAAAACAAAAACTGTATCGAGTAAAATGTATTAATGAAAATTGTGGTCAGAATATTCAAGTGTGTTATTTTATATTGTCTTAAAATGGCCCCAATGTATGTTGAAAACGATAAGATATATTGTCGACAAAACCATAATAATCGATAATCTGTCTAAACTTAATCTCCGGATGGATATCAAGAGTAGGAACATATACAAAAGAACACAGGAGTTCTGTGATGGAACATTTTGAAAGTTTTTTAAGGTGAATATCATAATTAACAAACACTACAATATTGTATGCATTAACTCTAATATTATGTTATATATACAGTTGTTGAGCATTCCCGAACAGGTATTTACTTTATTTTAATAAAGCGAATTACAATAATATTTTGAACAACAATTGTACTACATAGTAGTATTGACTCACGGTAAGAGTTACAACAACTCAGCGTACGGGGTCACTAAATATTATAATCGATGAGTGTTTAAAGAATAAATAAAACAATATTAAATTTACTCATTTCTGTTTTCGCACTAGGTACCTAGGTATAGTTATTATTCTTTGATGCTCTAGGAAACAAGAAAAATACGATTCAATGGATTCGACAGAAATTTTTTCTAAAAATGCACTAAAAAGTGCTCTTAAAATTATTTTTAACATTAAAAAAAATTGTTTTGTTATTAGTTAGTAATTTTTATATAAAGTCTTATTTATTCGTATCATCTTATTATTTGTCATATCCTGTCTTCTATTTAGCCTGCAAATTATTTTCAAAAATTTAATTATTAATTATAGGTGGCCACGGCGTCATAATTATCTGATCGGTAAAAACATAACAAATAATAAAAATAGAGGCATGACAAGGAAAAATAAATAATATTTAATTTTCATCTTTTAGAATGAATTTTAACTATGCATTTTTGTAAAATTTTGTCCATTCTTATATTTTATATTAACTTAAAAATATAAAAATGTCAAAAAATGCAAAATTAAAGTAACATTTTTTTAATTCCTCAGTGTATGAAATTAACTCTGTGCTTGAAAGCAATGTTTTTGGACATTCAGAAAAAAATGCGATTCGCATTCAAATCCGTTCCCAAGTTGTCATAATAGATTTGTATAAATATCTTGTAGGGGGGTTGTGGTGGTGGGGGGAGGTAAATTAATTATTCTTGTATTCTAGAACCATCTAGTTGATATGGTTATTATGGTTATGCTGATGCGGTATGGTTACCGGACGAAATAACAACCACAGTAAATCGTATTATATTTTATTGTTATTTCAATAAATCGAAATCGTTATTGTCTGTATTTTCCCGAGACTGCTCCGAAAATTTCGAGATAAACACAAAACGAGAACAATGTATCACTTACTTGTGCTGCATATTGCTTACCATAGTATACTCGGACCGAGTAGAAACTGCAAGAAGCGACTCTAAATCAAATTTTGAAACGTAAACATAATACGTATTATATCAGAGCATACATGGTTTTTCGTTTTTCTTTTGCTAGAGCCATTTCTTGAGATAATTTATTCAAACACACACCACCTAACCTAACCTTTCTAATGGCATTCCGAGTAGATTTTTTAATTTATAGCGTACGATGCAGTGCAGGTACATTACTGTTTTTTTTATCGTCGATGTAAAAATAAACTGTCGAATTCCAGTCTTGTAAAGACTAGAATATTGTACCAAGACTGTTTTAGAAAAATAAAATAAAATTTGTTCTATAAAATATAGTGCGACCTCTCCCATAACGGACACCTACGAACGGCAGACGTTTTTTTTTTTTTTTTTTCAGTAACAAACTTCAAAATTCTATTGACCGAACCCTCCGAAAAAAATTCCTGTGACCGAGTGTGTCCGGTATTCAGAGGATTTACCGTTTGTTCGAGTGGAGAATTTTTTTTTATTCTCCCAGACTATATTATTATAGCTGCGTACAACGTCGTTCTGCAGCACAATAATGCTCGAATGTTTTTAATATATTACGCATTCGTGCGCATTTCGTTTTCAATTTATGAACCATAAAATATTATGCGATGTCAATATTGATTAAATATTGTCTAGAAAAGGTACCTAGTTAACATAATTCGTTTTGTACTAACTACATGACGAAACGTACACTGGTATATGCGCAGGTACATATTAATACAATATCATTAAAATAATATTATATTAGCAATCGCAAGTAGGTTTGAAATTTAAATTAAATTTACTTTTATACGATACAGACGTAATAATAATAATACATTATGCAAACATCGATACGATACAAAAAAATTAATTTCGTTCTCTAGAAAATCTATTACAAACGATCGTAAATTGTACATAATTATATTTTTTTTTTATTAAATATACATAATATAATACCGTAGTTTTATACTTAATGTAAATATTAAACTTCCTATAGGTATTAATCGATTATATTGTGAGTAATATTTCGTTACTTCAATCAGCAGTGTCGAGTTTATCTAGATGAATATTCTTTTATCTCGTCGAGATAAGTAGAAAATATCAACTTACACGGTTATCTAGATGAATTTATCCCCGGATAATTTAATTTATTAAACGGCTTTTATTTACTATATAGAATCTATAGGTAGACAATTAAGTAATTTATTAAGTAGGTAGTTTATTTTACTTACAAGTATCGACATTTTCGATAACACACTATTAAGTTATTCTATATTGCTACGGGCTTATGGAGAGTGCCATGAAAAAATATAAGACAAATTATCTAGATAAAATAATTTTTTTTCATCTTTTTCTAGATAAAATTAAATTTATCTCGGCCCGACACTGTCAATCAGACTGAACTAATCTCAATCGATATAATGAATCTCTTTTTTTCTTTTGGTTTACCATAAAATTATAAAATAAATATTGTAACAATCTATACAGTGCGTTACATCAGGTGATTTTGAGGTATAGTTTCCATTTAAACGCACACCGTTTCGAATTTTATTACCACCTATATTCAATACCTATTTATACATTTTATATGGTATGTCTATATAATACCATTTCGGTTGAGGGTATAAAAACCGAGCCGAGTACACTGCCCGACCCGTAATAAAATCACGTGATTAAATGTGACTATGTTTAATCTGTTGAAAATAAAAATGGATTCAAACGGATCAAATAAAGTCCACGAAATAAAGTTTACCAGACGATAATTATTGAATGTATTTATTACGACCGATAAACTATTGATACTTCATAAATTATTTCACGTTTATCAGGGCACTTTATCAAGGGGACGTTATAACCGCGAAACAAGAATACAATAATGGTAATAATAATAATATAAAGGCAGCTTTTGTTTTCGAATTTTCAGTTTTTAATTAATTTCGAATATAACCGAAACACTTCGAGTGAAAAAAAAAAACAACAAAATAAAGCCATTGAAATCAGACAAATGTCAATCAATTAAAAATGTCGAACGAAAACAAAACGTTAATTAAACACGGGGGTGCGACAGTATAATTGGGACCGGGATTGAGTAGCCATAGAAAATCGCGAAAAAGCAAACGAGACCTAGTAAGGGAAACTCGTATTGCTTCGCTATATATATATGTTCACCGACATAAAAATAGCGTTCCGAAGCAAAATATTAATGATTGTTCAAAATTCGTGAGCAATTATAAGTTTATTTTCATCCGCTGTGTAATTGAATACCGCATTCGGAGATGGAAATTCGAGCGGGGCTCATTATTACAGTACCTACTACGTTTAATTAGTGTTTGCATATAATTACATAATATCGTTTACGAACAACGCACGACTCGTAGACCCACAACAGGTAGGTACAACGAGTCCATCTGTATTATATTATTATTTTTTTATGTCTGTTTACACAATATTGACAATTACGAACTTTGTGATTATTCGGTAATGTAGGTCCGGGACGGTTCGTATTATAACAGTTATATGTTTGTACGTCGGACGATAACGATTGTACGATCAGTCCCTCGGACAGCTGACGATGGTCGCCCTCTATCGCCGTTTGATACCACAAAATTAATACCACGATGCGGCGTTTACGGTTCGAGAATGCGACTTGGACGACGGTCGGAAAACTAAAATATTATACGACTTGCACCGTTCGTGTGTGTTGACGAGTGGGTGCACCCCCTCACCCCCTTTCGAGTCTTCGTGTCCGTATATACCGAAACTTGGAGAAATTCACGCCGGAAACATATAACAATACAGAGACGGACAAGTTCAGAAAGTTTAAAACTAAAAAACAACAATATCGGTTACGATAATAATATTGTTGTGAGTATAAACTTTTTAGTAGAATGAAATATCAAACCGCATCGATATCATATTATAATATTATTTGAATATTATTAGTCGTTGGTAGGTAGCATTTTGTAATGATATTAATACATATTATAATATCATTGTGACAATGTTATACTAACGTTATAATCGTGGCGAATGACATTTAATACAATGTTGTAATAATATTTCTAAACAAATAATATATGATTATTATCGATAACGTTTCGTTGGTGGTTGTTTTTTTTTTTAATTTGACGAGTAAACATGATATTTCACTGGGGAAATAAGACTGCAAATTATGTACACACTCGGTAGTTGCGTATGATAATAATAACACCGCTTTGCGTTAAAACGTTTTTGATAGTAATAATAATATTATTATTCGAAAACGGTTCTAATTAAATTGTTTTTATTTCAATAGCAATACAAAAACAATGCGTTGTTGCGATACAAACACAAATCGCTGTGAATTATGCATGAGGGTGTCTTTTCGGCAGTCGGACAAAATTATAACAATTAAAATGTTCTGTGAAATCGTCATGGAATGTCTGTTTTATCAAAGTTCAAACATAAAGTAAAAAAACAAAGGATATAGCGTTTTATAGTTGGGGAAAAAAAGGCTTCGTTTCATGTCCGCCAAAATAATATTAAATTGACACAAAGTGTGTCTCAACCAGTACCACTTCGAAGGCTGTCCGTTGTGTATATTATTCAAAAGTAAATTAATTAAAATAAAGTACGCAACACTCGGAAACGTCCAAATATATTATATTATTGGCTCTGGGGAGATCGTTAATAATAATTATTATTATTATTCTTTTCGCATAAAAATAATGTGTGATTTCGGATACAGCTGCATTATAATTGCTTACTTGCTGTTTTCTCGCTGATACAATGTAACCACGTTACATTGTATTCCCGAGAGGAATTAATGCATACGAAAACCGTAAGAAACCAATCAAACTTTAATGAGAAAAAAAAATTGAATATCAGATAATATAATATAATTAAAAGAGAGAAAAAAGGAACGTCTTAAAAATTGAATATTGAAAACATAACAATAATAACAATAATAATTGGGTTATTTCGTGAAATATTGTTACTAAAAATGATATTTACGCGACTCGATATCATTATTATCATCGTCGTATTGATTTTGTTCGACAATTGCGTAAATATCAAGTACCTACCCTACCTACTGGCATAGTCTTATAATTGATATTATTTTTTTAATTATAAAAAAAACGACGTCGGTATAAAAATGTATTGTCCATCGTGACGATTAATAATAATGAGGACTTCTAGTTTTTTGATATTTTTCGAGAAAGCTCGCAGAACAACTTGAGCGAGGTGTAAATGTGTTTCATAAAGTTACACTGAGAATTGTGTTTTGAGTATTTTTGAGTGTTTTGTCGTTATCGAATACAAATGCATATTATTCGAGCATATTGGACAAAAATAAGAACATATTTTTCCAGTTTTCGAACTAATTAAGTCAGTTTGGACAAATGAGAAAATAATTTGGAACATTTTGAAAAACTTTAAGTGTAAAATGTCATTCTTTGACAAATCGAGATATGTATACGCATTGAGAAGAATTAATGTTTAAAATATAATAGTACAGTGCTGATCGCAACATATCGGTCGATTACATGTCCGATAACCCTACAAGGGAGTGTTAATATTGTTAGTAAGTAATTTTTCGAGTTTTTATAAACTTGTTTGGAGCATAATATTTTAGATTCTGAGAGGAGCGAAGAAGCTAGTGGTCTTACGGTGGTGTTTATTTTATTTTTTTTTTACATCCCTTATACAAAATGTATACAAGAAGGAGTGCTTCGATTTCAATATATATTTAGTACCTGATCTTTTAGAAAATTGGATCGAGATGGTACTTTAAAGAGGTCATTTTTCGATTTCATCAATAGTTATTTAATGGCACTTGAAAAACCACCGACTAATTACGATAAACCTCTAAAAATGGGATTTTAATTTCTAACGCTTTGTGTATCACCATAGGTATAGAAAAGAATAAAAAACAATAATATAATATTATAATATTAATTCGACTTACATGATATAATGAATAATAACAATATAAAATATCCAGACTGACAAACCGTCTCAGAATCGTTTTTCTTATACAAAGATATTATAATGTTATCATTGAATTCAAGTAGAATACAATAAATTATACAATTCCTCACTTGTAACCTACTGTACAGCAGAGCGACATCCGCTTACCCACTTTTTTTTAAAATGCATATTTGTTGTTTTTTTACTGCATAAGCGCATACATATTTTCGAGTTTATAATTAGTATTAGAAATCGTCAGCTTTAATAATAATGACAATAATATAGTAATATAAAAAAAAATTGCAACGATATGCATTTCAATGAAATACTTTAATGACGTTAGACCAACAAAATGTGAGACGACAAAGGTCAACGTTGATCAACGATCATTATGACAAAAATTGTTCAGCATTTAATTATGAATACTTACTATAATAATATAGAACATTTATCGATTTTTGAAATTTGTCGAAAGGGATACCTACGTATATAAGTATGCAGTGTTTGAGTGGTTGGATATTTTGAGATTTTAATATAATATTATTATGTGCACCTTTTATCGTGATCGTAAATCATAAAAAGTCAAAATCTTAGAAATTAAACATTAATAAAATATCATAAAATCATTGTCGCGTCGTTTAAAATTTAACGGAAGGCCTTTGCGATCATCGATATATAATTTATTATTATTACTATAAAACGTATCTAAGACAGAGGATAATGTCACGTCAGACGATACAATATTAATGATTTAAATTTGTGAAATAATTTATTTACAATAGGCGGTCGTACAATATACTACGTAAGAACCTCACCTACCGTTTTGCGTTTTTTTTTCTTTCTTTTTTATTAAGTCTTCGCGAAAAGTCTAACACGAACCATTAATTTCACCGTCTAATTAGTTGATACACTTTCCTGGAAATTTTTACACTTTTAATTATTATTTCCCGCTGTATGAAAATGATTATTATTACTATTTTTTTTTTTGTTTTTTTTTTGGTTTAAATCTCTTAATATTTCAAAAACGCGTCGTTTGAACACTCCGAAATTTGTTGCCCGGTCGTGATTAT
The DNA here is from genome assembly GCA_949089665.1 of Macrosiphum euphorbiae. Classification (NCBI taxonomy): domain Eukaryota; kingdom Metazoa; phylum Arthropoda; class Insecta; order Hemiptera; family Aphididae; genus Macrosiphum; species Macrosiphum euphorbiae. The sequence continues at coordinate 7,183,808 of CARXXK010001085.1, forward strand.
GTTTATATTATTACGGTGTTACGAGCACTGAGTTTTAAATTAAACTCAAAACTATACGTGACTCGACCACGTGACTATCTATTATAACACTATCGCTGGTGGCGAAGCTGTAATATATTTAGGCATCGCTTTTTACAGTCGTTTTTTTGACAGTGCCGCCGTAATAAACTGCAACGTTCGGTGCGTTTTTCCCCGAAATAACAAATGGAAATATTATTATTATCGTGTGCAGTGCACACATAAATATTAAAAAGTCTAATTTTAACGAGCGAATTTTCGGGATTTTTGGGAACCGAACTTCGTAATATATTATATTACACGACGCGAACGTGTCGGAGGACGACGGCAAACAAAAACCGACTTTAGCTCTGTGACGCGGACATTAATTTTTTTATTTTTCGTTTCGCTGGGTCCCTATCAAACGAATTGTTTTTATCACATCGACGAAAATATGATAAATATTTCAAGTTTAATTGGCCAACAACGATAGTATAGAAAAAATACTACGCGCAACTCTGGTCGACCTTTTTTTTCCGGTCTTTCATTTTTTCTCCTCGGCGATCATTGTAATATCGTAATAATTTTAATATATCGTGATATATTGTTATTGCGCTACGATCACACGGCATTTCGATCATCGAGGTAGGTACCTGATGTCGGTGAGAGAAAATATGATGTGCCGCCAGCCGCGTCGAGACTTTATTTCGACTGATTAAAATTCAAAAATTCATAATATAGATGAAGGTGTATAACATTATTTTAATCTCAAATTGAAAATTAAACTTTCGTAGTAATAAAACAACGTTACAGTGTTCAGAGAAACAAGCCCGGATTAGCCTAGATAAATGGAGATTTTTCGAACGGGCGGGGGGTTGCACAAGCCCTCCATATTTTTCACCCATAAACTCAAAAGGCCCGACTTTCGGTGGTAAAAAGACTTTAAGTATCTATTATAAGGTAAGTATTTTTTTGTCTCGTGGCCTTTAAAACCAAGTAAGATTGTTTGCAAACACGATGTCGTTTTACAATAATTTTACTATACAATAAAAAATGTGGGCAACCTTTACTCTTACGTTACGTTATTATAGTTTTGAGTTTTGACACTGTGCGTGATATTTGATACGAGTTGGAGCGATAAACTGCATAACAACAATTTTTAAGACTTATAGGCTACCTAGTTGAAGAGTAAAAAAAATTGTGTGAAACGAGACAGGAAAACGTATTATTTTTTATTATCTTAGTGTAATATTACAATTTCTCCAGGCAGCTCTAATAAACAAGTACGACCTCTCCACCCTTCCCATTAATTTCCATGTGATGCGAATCCCTGTATAACGTCATTCGACTGGACATTCGAAGGTTTTATTCCTCTGCCAAGACCCGGGAAACTCGGATGATAATTTATGTAGGTTTCCGTTGTGTTTTTCCGCAACAACACTGCCGACGTTTCTCTAGTAATTTTTTGTCCGTTCTTTATTTATTTATTACTATTATTATTATTATTTTTTTTTTCCCCCGTTTGAGCCGAACGTTTTAATAAAACTCTTGCGGACTAACCAGTTGACGGGTTAATCTCCCTCCCCCCACCCATCCCGATTACTATTAATCCGGGATTATCATAATAAATGTGCTCGGGCAATTTGTCCCACCGACCGATGTATGAAACCACATTTCTGAAATTTCACTCACTTCGTCGTCGTCGTCGTCGTCTGCAGCATATACAAAGCGGAAAACGTCATAAAACGATTGAATGATTTTTTTTTTGGAAATTTTGATTTCTGATTTGCCGATAATATTATTGTGTATTACGATACGGAAATGTTTAGAACAATATGATATCATTATTGTGTATTAGGAGCCGTTTTTAAAATGTCAAACCGTACTGCTACCTACAACTATACGGGTCTATGTCCGTGTTTTAAGTTTATTTTTGCTCCAACTTTATTTTACGATTGCGATTTGTCGAACAAAAACCTTACTGTTTTAAAGTTTATAATCCCGCGCGTCCAGCCATAATGTTTAATAAAAATATATATGTTGTAAAAAAACGTGTACGGTGAACTAATATTTTATTATCTTCGACGGACTACTTAATTAACATAAAATAAAGTTTAAAATTATGCATTCCAGAATCCACTTTAAAAATACATCAGATTTTTACATAATATTATTATTTTTTTTTACGCGTTATACATTAAGCGAAGGACTCGTATCATTAATATTATTTTTTACATTTTGAATTATACATAAAAAAAAAAAAAAAAAACACATAATGGATTTATCTGTTTACGTCTACATTGTATCGTGTTTTTACGAGCTAAATTAACTATTTAGGAGAGTATAATATTAACCAGTGACAGTGATATTATTATTCATACCTTCGTTCAATAAAGATTTTATCACTATTATTTATTTTTATTTTTCGCAGGTTTCGAGGCATTATGAAGATATCGTTTCCACTTTTATTCATTTTTCGATCGACCCGATCAATAATTGATTTAGTTGTTGTAAAATTTCTAGTGAAAATCGTACGTTTTTAATATTCCTGACTGTAGGACTATAACCTACCTATATCGTATATTTTGTAAGACTTAAAACACTGAATGCCAAGCGAATAGACAAGATTATTTTTCACAGTTGGATTGTAATATTATTTGTGTCCACTCCTAACGTCCGATCCAATGACCAAAATGTCAAAGAATTGTGTTTTCAAGTCGGTTAATGAGAAACGCGTATGTAGGTAGGTACTATAGATTACAAGTGCTTAAAAAACATCTTCTCTATGAAAATAATATCACAACAGTATAAATTCTAATTACAAATATTTCTTAGAAACCATATTTATCATCAAATACTTTTGGATGGGTATCATAGGCGATACAGTTTTAGTTGATGAATAATAGTGTAATAATATCATATGCAAGCGTTTTACAATAATTAATTGGTACAATTTATTACGTTTAGTATGTTTTCGCAAGTGTGTTTAAACGATTTGTTTAAACTATTTTTTTTTTTTTTTTAATAGGTAAACTACGCGACGGTAAGTGCTGTGAGTGTAATAATATCGTATAAATCGAGTCTGAACAAATAATAATAGTAACACCGACGATACACCAAACATCATCGGTTACATAATAATAATAATAATATATTGAAATTAGTTTATTTTTCAATAGGTAGGTAGTTTTTTTTCCACGTTTATTACCCGGCTCGAGAGTAAACTGTTTTATTTTATTATTATTATTGGCAATAGTTATTGTTTACAACCGACGACGGGTACAGAAAATACGATATAATATTGGAGTCAGAATTTTTTTTTTTTTTTCGAAAGTATTATAGGTACCTACCCATGATGGGTCCTGGAAACATGTCAAAACAATATTCGATACAGGCACGATATTGTTGCACATGATATTATTATTGTTATATCGTAGAAAAAAAAAATTATACACATAAAATACACTCAGAATTTGTGGAAACGATTTTTACTCGAACGCGTCCGCTCTCGCGATTTCGATTACAGTTATTGCATTACGGCGGCGTGTCGTTAACCCCGATGTATCGGTGTTTGTAATAATATTATTCAAATCAACAATACCGTGGTGTACATTAGAGACGTCTTTGCCAATGAATTACAAAATATAATGCACACACACACACACACACACTATTTACCCCTCCGGTCTGCAGTTGTAGAGATACTATAATATGTAGGTATACCGTAATGATACGTATGGGTAGGTAAAAGTATAATGTATATGTAACGTACAGACACATATCTCGTGTGTTAATAATTTATACAACACTGCAGACATTACCTAACAATAAGATAGCTGTCATCGGCGCTGGAAGGTCGGGGAAAACGACGGCAAGGTCGGGCGAGGGGATTGTTTTCCATTAGGAAAATTCGTCGTTTCCACCACGGGCGAAACGCTGCATTTTTAGTCATTAAACCTACGGGTGTACGATATGCCGATTTTATAACGACGATAACGATGCGTATTATTACAACAACTGTAACAATATTATAGTAGTAGGTAATTATTATTATTAAAATAATATATCGCGTACAACTCAAACGAGAGCGTGCATGTGGAAAATCGTAATAGGTGTATAGTATAATAACAATTTATACGACGTCATGTATGGTAATATTCGTTATCGAGCAAATTGAAAAAAAAAAAAAATGTCGGCTCAAAGAACGAATAAACAATTCGATTCCTACAAAGTGTGCCTGTATCATAATACACGTCGTGTAATTTTTATTTTTTTTTTTTCGTATTTGTTTTTTCACTTATATTTTTTTTATTTCTGATGTTTCGTCGGAAACGGTGCGATAGAAAAAAAAAAAAAAAATTATGCAGATCGTTGTGCGTACTATATACAATAAACGTTAAGAAAATATTATAGTATATGACACTTACAAACTTTGCGAGAGCAGTTTCGTGACGCCCAACTTGGACATGGCATTATTTTTGAAACCGTCGAAAATCGAGTTGGCGGGGCTTTTATTATTCATATTCGCCGGCCGGCGTTTTTCACAGCTGCTCAGGTGAAACTCGCAACGTGCGTGTGTAATAACGGTCGCTATATATTATAATACAACGCGATGATAACAATAACGACAATGACTATAATAATAATAATAATAATAACAGAGATAATATTAATTTATCGTTACGAGAGATTCACTCGGTCGGTGGTCGGTCGGCCTCCGGACGGCGGCGGTTGCCGGCTTTTGTGATACGGAGGAAAACGAAAGAAAGTGAGGAAATCTGGTAATTTTTTTTTTTCGTTCGATTAGGAGCGAAATGCTAATATAATATTACCATCGGTTAGTATACGTAATTTTTTTTATCGTCGTATCTAGACAATAATAATTATTGTGCAAAAAATTAAAAAAAAAAAAAAATTTCGAGCGACTTGAATAATAATATGATTGTTATAGACAAATTTAACGCGTGAACGTTATTAGAGGTAGGTCCGACGATGGCGAGATAAAAATATTATTTTTATTATTATTATTTTTTATTAAGTATGAAATTGTTATTGTCATCATCGTATTGTTATTATTATAATATATTACGACATTGTGTGTGGCATACGTACGTGTGTGTTGTGTTAACGGCGGCGTCCCGACGAGAGAATTGTCATGAAATCGTATACAGAGCGTTACGCAGCGGAGAGCTGATGATGGTGGGAGTACCGTACCAAAACCAAGACTGAGGACGCGGAGTTTCCGAGCACGCTTTTTGTGTACGCGCCGGTGTGCGCGCGCGTGCCGGTGCGCGCGTGTGTGCGGTTTTTCGTCCGCCCGTTTTCGAGGGGGGGCGCGGCGTATACTCGGCACCGACCGCCCGTCCCGCCGCGACACCCGCGGGCCGGAGGGGGCCCTGGGAGGCGCGCGCGTACGCGAAAACTGGGTCAGCCAGCCGCCTCGGTGCCACCGCGGGGGCGTGCGGGGGAGGGCGGGGGTGGCGTGCGGGGGGGGGCGCGCGGCGGTCGGGGGCGGCGGTCGAGGCGTAGACGCGGACGCGGGCGAGCCGGAACGACGGCAGGCGGTGGGGGCGGGGGCGTGGGACGGGGGTGGTGGTTTGCGGTGCGCGAGCGCGGGGGGTGTACGCGGTCGGCGGGGTGTGCCGCCGCCGTACGATTTTTACGTAGTATATCCCTTAGCGCCACCGTCTAGCGGCTCACGTGTGTGTAAGCGTCGGCATGTAGGTGTTTGTTTGTGTGTTTGTGTGTTTGTGCGTTTGTGTGTGTGCATAATGATATACTATCGCGAGAGGGGGGGGGGGCAAAGTATCATCACCCGTGTGTGCTCATCGATACCGGTCGGTCGGTCGTCGGTCGGTCGGTCGGTCGGTCGGTGTAGACTGAGAGAAAGCGAACGAAAAACGTAAAGAGACATGCCAAAAAAATCGTTGTTTTATAAATACTAAAAAATTCAAATTATAAAAAAAAAAAATTGTCCGTATACCGGACGGTTGCTCGCGTGTTTTTTCATAATGATTCAAAGTATCACCATACGTCATACATGGGGTGGTTGTAGACGGACTGACGCACAGCGGTCGACAGAAACACTATGAATGGTGTCCGAAAATCGTAGTTTGAAAATATAATAGAAAATTAAAATAAAATATTGTTCGTACACCGAATTTATCGGCTCGCGTGCGTGTACGCGTAAGTGTGTAGGTACCATGTGGACGTTGATGTGTATAATGATAGAGTATCGTGGAAGGGGAAAAGACGTATCGTGTGTGTGCTCGTCGATATCGGAGGGTCGGTGGTCGGTGGTCGGTCGTCGGTCGGTCGGTGTGTCGTTGTAGACTGAGCGAAAGCGAACGAAAAACGTAAAGAGACATGCCAAAAAATCGTTGTTTTATAAATACTAAAAAATTCAAATTATAAAAAAAAAAAATTGTCCGTATACCGGACGGTTGCTCGCGTGTTTTTTCATAATGATTCAAAGTATCACCATACGTCATACATGGGGTGGTTGTAGACGGACTGACGCACAGTGGTCGACAGAAACACTATGAATGGTGTCCGAAAATCGTAGTTTGAAAATATAATAGAAAATTAAAATAAAATATTGTTCGTACACCGAATTTATCGGCTCGCGTGCGTGTACGCGTAAGTGTGTAAGTATCATGTGGACGTTGATGTGTATAATGATAGAGTATCGTGAAAGGGGAAAAGACGTATCGTGTGTGTGCTCGTCGATACCGGTCGGTCGTCGGTCGTCGGTCGTCGGTCGTCGGTCGTCGGTCGGTCGGTCGGTCGGTCGGTCGTCGGTCGTCGGTCGGTCGGTCGGTCGGTCGGTCGGTGTGTCGTTGTAGACTGAGAGAAAGCGAACGAAAAACGTAAAGAGACGTCATGCCAAAAAATCGTTGTTTTATAAATCCTAAAAAATTCAAAATTATAAAAAAAAAAAAATTGTCCGTATACCGTCCGGTGGCTCGCGTGTTTTTTCATAATGATTCAAAGTATCACCATACGTCATACATGGGGTGGTTGTAGACGGACTGACGCACAGTGGTCGACAGAAACACTATGAATGGTGTCCGAAAATCGTAGTTTGAAAATATAATAGAAAATTAAAATAAAATATTGTTCGTACACCGAATTTATCGGCTCGCGTGCGTGTACGCGTAAGTGTGTAAGTATCATGTGGACGTTGATGTGTATAATGATAGAGTATCGTGAAAGGGGAAAAGACGTATCGTGTGTGTGCTCGTCGATATCGGAGGGTCATTTAATCGGTCGGTCGGTCGGTGGGTCGTATACCGAACGAGCGCAGAGTGTTCGAAAAACGAAAAAATGTGTCCAAAAACCATAATATAGCTTTGAATATTAGGAAATTATAAAAATAATATTTTTCGTACCGTCTATATAGAGGCTCGCGTGTTTTGTCATAATGTTTGTATAGTATATTATGTGAGGGACAGAGTATCACCAATGCGTGTGTGCTCGTCAATACCAGTCGGTGGGTCAGTCGGTCGATCAGTCGGTTGGAAAATTCAAATTATCGAAAATAATAATAGTTCGTACACTTCCCGAGGAATTCGTAAAAATAGAGTTATTGTCAAATCACTCATTTTAAGTACTGTCGTACCAAATCCTACGTAATAGGTAATGATATGTCCAAAGTACAACCAATGATTTATCGTGAATAGCCGTAATGTAATCAAGCTGAGTTCACCGACTGATATTGTATATACTGTATTGGTATTAAAAATACCAACAATATTATTATCAACAGTATAATGTTTTAGAAAATGTGATATTTCGGTACCATAATATACTATAGGTTGATGGTTGATGCATTGAAGGTAATAATACTATTATGATTCATGGTTTGCATGCACCAACATTGAGTTCACTAACAGGATTCGGCAATAAATCAACTTCAATGGAGGTCCAGATGATTTGAAAAAAATTTCGAATTAAAGTAAAAACTTAAATCTTAGTTAATATAATTTGTTTATTTTTTATGTTAAAAACACAGTTCAAGCTATTTAAATAAAATTATTTAACATATCGATGGTGACAATGCAAAAGGGCATAAGTGACACTTTTTATGAAATCGACTTTTTGTAATTATGGCATAAACGACGTTATTCTGTATCGATTGATCTTACTCATTTATCGATATGATTATTATTTACGATATAAAACGAAAATTTAGATTTAGACATAAGCGCCAAAAAATGTAAATTAATTAACAGGTGTGTGTATAAATAGGGAATAAACGATATTTAATTTTAAATGTTAGCATAAGTGCCATAGGATTTTACTTTATGGGGCCCAAGCAACGACATCATTATTATAGTTAATAATAGATTTCATATAAAAAACACTTTTCTGTTATCTATTCGGTAGACAATAAATAATAATAATAAAAAAATAATACAAATAATACTTCGTAATCTTAAAAATGCAATATCGTATGAAGTTATTAACATTTTTATTCCAAAGAAAATATTATTTATCTACGTTTCTATTAAAATAATATGTTATTTATTTATGATTAATGATTATAAATTATAATATTATTATCAATAAAAATGAACTACCTATGATAAAATATTTGTGTTTTATAATAATTATTAACTTTGCGCTTGAATATTCTCACAATTAGAAGAAAATTAGTAGGACATATAAGCTCCAAAATACTAGTACTAAAATTATAGGTAAGGAAATTAAAAGGGCATAAGCACCAAATTATATAATAATACCCAATTCTAACTGATATAAATGTTTGACTAAAAAAAATGGAAGAACCATAAATTGTCTTAAATAGAGTAAAACTCATCTTTTTTATTCTTATCATATTTTTTTAAATTAAAAATATAATCTATAAAATATAATAACTGTTAACAAATAGTTTTTTGGCTTTCCTGAATAATTTCGAAAATGTCACTTATGCCCTTTTGTATTGTCGATATTAATATAAATAATATGTATAATATTAGCCATTTTTTTTTTAAAACTTTGTACTACTGGAGAACAACTAATGTGCAGTGTGTTTTCAAGGTGAAGATCAATTGCTATTGAACAATATAATATTTTGTTCTTTAAAAAACGTCATTTTGGAACTTTCACATATTATGTACACGTGGAACCAAAACCTACAGCAAATTCAGTGGTGGCTAGATATAAGATTATTTGCAGCAATTGTTTCTTGTCTAGAACGGGTGGGTGGGTGAGTGTATAAATATATATTATATTATCGTAAGACTTCAACGGTAAACGGAAAAAAAGTCCCCGGAAAAAAAGTCCCCGGTAAAAAAGTCTCCGGTAAGAAAGTCCCACGGAAAAAAAGTCTCCAAATTAATATTTGATTTAAATTCAGTCTTTTATCATATAGGTATTTATATAGGTACATAGCCCATAGGTACCTAATACATGTTACATATTTTATTGAACATAATTAACAAACAACTAAATTAAATAGGTACCTTTCTAGGATTAAAAATGATTGTAGATAAGTATTTATATAGATAATTATGTACATTTTAAATTCATTGAAAATAAAGTCTTGAAAAAAAATGAAGTTCGATTGAACATTTTATGTCAATGTTTTGATGAAGACAAATCTGCAGATATTCCTAATTTTTTAAAGCAAATAGGTCAAAATATAAGAAAGAGATCTTTTATATCTGAATAATTACACTTTTATATTTTTTAAATAATATTATAGGACATAATATTGTATTCAATTTTTAATTATTTTACGAGGGGTACATATCTAAATAAATACATTTTTATATTTTTTTAAATAATATTATAGGACATAAATTGTAATGTACCTATTTAATTTAGTTGTTTGTTAATTATGTTCAATAAAATATGTAACATGTATTACCTATGGGCTATGTACCTATATAAATACCTATATGATAATGAATTTAAATCAAATATTAATTTGGAGACTTTTTTTCCGTGGGACTTTCTTACCGGGGACTTTTTTTCCGAGACTTTTTTTTCGGGGACTTTTTTTCATAATATCGACTTCAACACGAATTTCATGGCAAATATCGTAATTAATAATTGTTAATGGCCCCTGCTGCTAAATTTGGTTCAATGAAGGTATATGACGTCATATTTTGTTTTATTCTCCTCCCGGAAAAGTGGACGAGATAATGAATAATATTATTATTTCGCAACAATAAATTAGTCGTTATAACCTGCAGGTTGTTCGGGTTTACTAAGCGATCAGTTGTGTCCTGGTCTTCTATACACAGCACGTAAGCACGTTTGATAAATAATAATCACTGGTCCGAATAAAGGGTAAATTATTATTATTATTAACAAAACGGTTTGTGCAAAACGTCATCGTCTTCGTCGTCCCTCCCCACTCTCACAACCAAAACATTTCACTGACACAATAGATTATCGCGCACAGATCTTCGCTGTTTAAACGAAAATAAATCGACGTCATAACATTATTGTTCAGTTAAACCTCTGAATACCGGTCACTCTCGGTCGCTGACATTTTGTCCACTGTACTCAAAGAGTTCGGATTCTCAAATAAATAAAAAAAACTTGCGTTATTCGGAGGTGTCCTATATTCAGGGGTGACCGTTAGTGGAGGTTTCACTGTAACACTGTAAAGTCGTATGTGGACGGGAGCCAAATATAAATTGTGTATACCGTCCACTGACCGTGTAGGTAACCACATAGTGCAATATTAATACTATACAGGATGATTCATATTTTAACGCTAGAAACTATATTAGTATTCCAAAACAATTTTTGTTATCCAAATAAAAACATTTTGTACCGTTATAGTTTAAAAAAAAAAATGTTAGTAGAGTACTTTTTTTTCTTTTTCGTGGCTTTACGATTCTGTAAGAATTACCCGGCAGAGTACTAAGACGTATAAATAAAAAATCGAATTTTGAACTATTAGTTTATAAGTATTTAAAGTTTAAACGAGCTGAATCTGATTGCGGTTCACATGGGTACCACGCAAAATGTTGGTCGACTATTCCGCTCGTCAAAAATTTTTAAATATTTATAACTGGAGGTAGGATTTTAATAGCATATGTTACATAATATTTGATTCTAGTCAATGCAGTTAAATGTGAGTTGAGTGTCTTTACGATTCATGAAATACGGATTTAATTCAAGGGAAAAAAAATGTTTTGCATATAAAAAATCATATTTTTAGAGTTGAGATATTCAATACGTCGAAGAATATTTGAGTGATTATATAAAACAATATTATGATATTTTTAAACATTTTTTTGGCTGAAAATAATTATATAACCTATTTTATTTATTTTCTTGCACTTCCGTAGACATTTGAATTTTGATATTTTATCAAAAGGTACAATATGTTAATTATTACACGCTAAGCGAGTGATAATTATTATTTTATGTTTTTACAGAACATTAAAAGAATATTGGGAGTTTTAAAAGACATGAAAAAAATCATATTATAATATCTTTCATTTTTAAAGAATACATTATATTATTATTGTTGCTTATTAAGACAAAAAAAATTCATATTTAAACGATTTTAAGAGAATATAAATCCGACCTCTACGTATGACTAATAAACTACTGGTACAAAATTTGACTTTTATAGATTCAAATGATATTCTGCTCCGACACAATTTGAAATTAAAAAGCATGCTGTCGTTTGATTTCACCAACATAGTTAATCACGGTTAAGGTTAACCGGAGTTTTAATCGGCCGAATTTGACCGGTTAAATATCTGTTATCAGCCTATTAAGCGTTAACCGTGATTAACTGTGTTGGTGAAATCGGCCCTAAAAAATTAAAATATTAAAAAAAAAAAAATGTGCTCTGCTGTACAGTAGGTGAAAAGTGGGTCGCTATAAAATGGATGGTATTAAATTTGAATTCAATGATATAATATCTTTGTATAAGAAAAACGTTTCTGAGCGAAAACGGTCAGTCAGCCTATGATATTACTAAGTATATTTGATGATACTGAGGTGAATAAAGTAATTTATATATAACCTATTTACGTAGAATCTTGTTTTAAATTTTCAATCATTAGCTATAAAAGTTGAACATTTTATAAATTCTTAACTACAAAATTCTTAATAAATTTTAAAAGTGATACATTTTGTCAAAATTTGAATTTTAAATGCTTATAAAAAAAAATTGGGCTCATGTATTTTTAATATTTTTCATGTACTATTGTAACAATATATCAGGAGCTTTGCATTAAATTTTCATGCTTTTCTAATCAACAAATAAAATTTCATTGATATTTATTGAAAAAAAAACTAAAAAAATTTAAAACTGAAAATACCCGTAAACAGCTCAAAAAGAGTAAAAATATTTTCAAAATTATATGGTGTACAGGAAATGTTAATTTAAACATTCAGTGAAATTTTCAAGTATCTTCAGTCATTCGTTTTTTAATTACAACAAAATTAGAAAATCGTTACATGAGAAATCGAGTGAATATCAAATGTTGTAAAAATATGAATTTCAAACGCTCATAAAAATTTAATTTGAGTTTCTTGTAGACATTTTTTTTATATATAAAGGTAGACAAACTTATGAGGAATCTTGTATTACATTTTCATATCTTAGATTTAAAAATAAAATTTTTTATGAATTTCTAACTCGAAATAATTTGCAAGTTTTCGTCATTTTTACGTATTTTGTCAATATTTGAACTTTAAATGCTCATAACAAAAAACTTTGACTAAGGATTTTTAATAACTTTCATCTGTCTTTGAAACAATATATTAGGAGCCTTCTATTAAATTTTCAAGCTCTCTTAACCAACAAATAAAATTCCATTGATATTTATAGAAAAAAAAACTAAAAAAAAATGGAAACTGAAAATGTCCGTAGTAAAGCACTCAAAATAACTTAAATATTTAGAAAATGTTATCATTTATAGAAAATGAAAATATAAACAACTGGTGAAATTTTCATGTATATACTTTCATTTGTTTTACAATAACAACAAAAATCCAAATCGATTTAGAGTAAAAATTCCAGTTTTTCCTTAATTTTTCTTTTGTTTTTCACGGCTCTATTGACTACTACTGGAAAAATGTTACTTTTGCCCCCCTAAAATACCAACTGGATTCACTTTTCTATCAGAAAAGATACTGTTGAAAAAAATCCAATCACGTCTACTGTCCTAAAGGGTTATGACAGACACAAAAAAAAATAAATAAATAAAAAAAAATAGAAAAAAAGACATCATTGTAAAATCAATACATTCATCGGTCCACTCAGAAAAATAGGATTTTTTCCAAAAATGTCGTTTCGTAACGACCTATAATTATTATGTAAAAGAAATATTTTAGAAAACGTTATGTGTAAAAAGATAATATGTAAACTGCAATTGGGTAAAATTTTAAAAATCAATGAGTAAGTAACTATATTTTTGAATAATCAATAAAAATTATAAAGCAACATGATATCTTAAAAATCTACCATACTTAATACTTGATTTGTTGTAACCATATAAAATGAATAATTAATAGAATAAAATTAATAATTTAAAAAAATATATCGGCGATTGTTCCTTGCGGCCAAGGCACAGGTAAATATAAAATTACACTTGTTAACTACTCCGGAGTCCTTATCAATTGTAAAAAGGCGTTAATGTGTAAACTGCAATTGGGTAAAATTTTAAAAATCAATGAGTAGGTAACTATATTATTGCAACCATAAAATATGAATAATATTAATAGAATAAAACTAATAGTTTAAAAAAAAAATATAATTTTAAAAAGTACAATATTAGGACAAATAATAAAACATCGACGTTTCACCACTATTATTATTCTTAATTAAACTTTGTAACCAGTGGTGTAGCAAGAGTATGGCGAACTGTGCCTACGCCAAATTATGAAGGGGCGCCAATTTGTGCTTTTAAATTGGTACTTATTTTTATTCTACCTTCAAAACGACATTTCTTTATTGCCTATACGGCTATACATTTTGAAATGTGTATGATTTTGTTTATCTTGTTTATCTTTAACCCTTAACTTGGTATTGTATCTTTTTGGATACACAAAGTTTGTGAATTGTTGTACGGAATCCGATGTACAATATTTTTATTTTTATTATTTGTACACTTTGATAAATGTCATATCTCCCACGTGAATACACTACGATAACGTTTCTATGATGATTGGGATTGATAATAAGTAATAACTGTTTTTTGTTATCATTTTTTGGAAATTTAAAGCCAATCAAACTCGTTGACTTCAACTATTAATTTCATCAAATTTTAATGTGTTACTAGAATCAACTCAGTTAATCACTTTTATGTAAAGTTTCTAATAATATATGCAATAATGCTTATTTTATATCAATTTTAAAAGTATGTATCCTTTTAGATACATGAATATTAGTATTGGTTTATGGCTATGTATCTTTTAAGATACAATTCATAACTTTGAACTTTCAAGTCCAATATTTTTTTGACAACATTTTTGAATTCAGCGACCTTAAATTAGTTTGAAAATATCTACTTTAAAATTTTCATTCTAATATTTTAATGCTTGACAAGTTAAGGGTTAAATTCGTGTTTCGTGTGTGTGTTTGTGAACACTGAACATCGAGCTTATCGTTATCGGATCGCCCGTGGCCCGTCTATAAAGTATATTATTATATTATTTGTCGTCTTGTCGTCTATATATCAATAATCTTATTATAAATATATTAAAAATAAATATAAATATATTAATATTATATTAAAAATTACTTAAGATCAACTATTTTACAAGAGAGACTAACAAGCATGGCAATTTCATCCACAGAACATGAATTTGCTAAACAAATTTCATATGACGAAATCATCAATATGAATTCTCTAGCCTTAAAGCAAGAAAAGAAAATTTTCAAAGTTTGAAATTTACATTATCATAATAACTGATAGTTAAATAATATTGTATTACCTAATTATATATATTATAAAAAATAAATGTTAAAAATTATCATTCCGTATTTTCGTCAATTTTTTGATCGCTAAAAAGGCGCATTTTGCTAGGTTTGCCAGGGGCGCTAACGAGTCTTTCTACGCCAATGTTTGTAACTTTTCAAGTTTTTTTTTTTTGTTTTAGCATATTTTTATGTTTAAAAAGTTATTGATTTCTACTATTTTTATTTTATAATAATGTTTCTTTTTGAATTTCTTTTAACTTTTCTACAGACATAACAATATTTTGATGAGTTGTACGATAGGTCGTACTATCAGACCTACGTATGCTGGATGCAGTAATAATAACTATCGATCGTTGTATTACTGCAACAGTAATTTAATAACGTGTTGCCGTGTAGGTATTTTGTTTTTTTTCTCTGTTTTTTGGACAAGAACAATTTCTGTGATATTATAGATACAAATTCAGGCGCAGCTTACAAAGGTCGTTTGGGTGCAGTTTTTGTTTACCCCTGTGTAAAAAACCGATACGATAATCGGCCCGTTTTCACATTTCGTCCAATTTTGAAAGACTGTCGTGCTATTTTCCAGTGAAATTCGATTTCTAGGAGTTCGACTGTTTTTCGTATAATTTCCATTAGAATATTATATCGTTTATCACGATTCGTGGGTCTAAAATTAAAACGTTCTAAATCGATTTTATGAAACTGTTCGGGAGAGAAATTTTCAGCGTCGAGTTTAAATATTTTACTCGTTGAAAAACATTTTTCGAAAAAAGTTCCAAGTCACGCAGAAACTTGTATAGTTATTAGTTCACAGCATCATAATAATAATTTGCTGTATTGGTTGGTATAGAAATTAATAAGATACAAATTATGAAATGTCTAGCGTGTGAAAAGATTCTACAATATCAGAACTTTTTCATGCTAAAATAAAATAATATATAAATTCAATTAGAACTTTTTCATTTCCACATTGCAAACAACAATATGTAATGATTATGAAACATCGAAATCCTTATGCCGTTCGTGAAATCACGTTAAATGTGTGAAAAAGCGATTGATTTAATTAGAACATTTTCGTGCTAACGCATCGTTAATATTTTGGTTACGTTTTGATCGAATTGTGTTAAATTTTTGGCGATTTAGAACATTTTACTTTTAAAAAAAATCGTCAATAAATGCTGGTATAATCATAAATGTTTGCTGAAAAGATGCGCGCCTTTGCTTTCTAAAACCGTTGTAGTTAAAAAGTGACTTTTGAAAGAGAAAAACCTGATTTAGAACCTTTTCGTTCTCGACCCACGTGGAATTAACGTTGTATTCGGCAGACCGGCCATTGAGCTTTCAGAAAACGAAAGTATATTATTATATATTATACCGTACTCGTATTATTATAATAGCTACTTACATCCACGTAGGTAGGTACCTCCCCGACTACAAAATTATTAAAATATATCGTACGAACTTCAAGTATTAATTAAACCAAACGACACACAATTAATGTATGCGAATATTGCAGTCGAGTGTACCTAACCTAAATAACAGCTTCGTCGCATAATATTATATATTATTATTATTATTATTATCATATTATATCACTAACGAGGCTGTGACTTACAGCACGTTATAATTACTCGGCGAGGTATACATTTAAAAATAATAATTTTTAATGCAAATTAATTTATTATAACTCGAAAACGTCAAAGTTTTTTTTCATATACATAATATATAAGTAAGACTCGCGTGTGCTTACCTACAACCTGGACCACGGTACCACATCTGCATGTACTGTCTTATATAATATTATGTATCTGTGTGTGCCTTATACAGAGTGGAACAGCTGGCAGACCCGACAAATGAAATAATCTCTGTTCCAGTCGTCATTTTTTTATTTTTATAACATTTACGGAAGCTTGCGTCACTCGTATGGTATTCAATTTTTGTTGAAATTTTATATTCCGAGAGGAGCGATTAAGCTATTGCGGTTTTACAGTGGTGTTTTTTTATGTTTTTTATATCCTGTATACAAAATTTCTACCAGAAGGAGTGTTTCGATTTCAATATATAGTACCTTATCTTTTAGAAAATTGGATCAAGATGGTACTTTAAAGAGGTCATTTTTCGATTTTCTCAATAGTTATATAATGCCACTGGAAAAACCACCGAAAAATTATGAAAAATCGTTAAAAATGGGAATTTAATTTAGAGCGCTTTCCTTATCAACACAGAAACGAATAAAAAAAAATTATAATATTATAATATTAATTCAACTTACATGATATAATAAATAATAACAATATAAAATGTTATCCGGACTGACAAACCGACTCCTCTCAGAATCATTTTTCTTATACATTGATATTATATCATTGAATTCAAGTTTAATACAATCCATTATACAATGACCCACTTGTAACCTACTGTATAGCAGAGCGACATCCACTTACCCGTTTTTTTTTAATATTGAAAGTAAACACTTACGATTCTAAGCAGAGCGATGAATGTATTGGTTTAATAACAAATTTTTTTTTTTAATTATTTATTTTTTTTTGTCTGTGTTCACGATAAGTAGTCGATAAAATGCTTCGATTTTCAACTTCAGCATCTTGTTTGATGGGAAAGTGAATATTATACATATTAAACATTATGTTTTTGCATTGGGGAGGTCAAAATTTACAATTACCAATAGTTTTCGAAAGCTTCGGGAAAAACAACATAAAAATTATAAGGAAAAACGGGAATTTTTAAGCAAAATCGGTTTTTCACAAAATCGATTTTGGGTTTTGGTGTAATTCTAAAACAAACGAACGTCTAAACATGCAATTTTCGCTAGTTATTTATATTTACATTTTCTTTACACCATAACATTTTCCAAATATTTTGTTTTGTTTTGAACTGTTAACGAACATTTTCTGTTTCCAATTTTATTTGCCTTTTTATCTATGGATGTCAATAAAACATTATTTGTTGAGTAAAAATGCTTGAACATTTAATACAGGGATCCTACTATAGTGTTACAATGAGATTTAAGAAATATTAAATATCCTTATGAACAGTTTTTTTTGATAATCATTAAATAAAGTCCAAATATTGAATAAATACCAAAAATCACGAAAATCAACAAATCATTTTGAGTTAAGAATTCATAATTATTTTTCTTTTAAAACCTAAAATTTGAAAATGTAATACGAAATTGTCTCTCTTTGACAAAAACTAAAATTTCCACAAGTAAATCAAATTAAATTTTTTGAAGTTCATATTTTTACAATAATGGATATTCACTCGATTTCTCATGTAGCGAGTTTGTTATTTTGTTGTAATTCAAAATCGAATAACAGTAGATACATTAAAATTTAACTGAATATTTATATTCTCGTTTTCTAATTTTCTATACACCATCAAATTTTGAAAATATTTTGACTCTTTTTTAGCTGTTTGTTGACATTGTTAGTTGACATTGTTAGTTATCAATTATTTTGGCTTTTTTTTTTCTATAATTGTCAATAAAATGTCATTTGTTTTGTAAAAAACTTAAAAATTTAATACAAGGCTCCTGATATATTGCTTAAATGACAGTTGAAAAATATTAATTATACATAGACTCAATTTTTTTTTTATTAACATTTAAGGTTGGAATTTTGAAAAAATTTAAAAAATTTAAAATGTAATAATTATTTTGTAGTTAAAAAATTATAAAATGTTCAACTTTTATAGCTAAGGAAAATTTAAATCAAGGTTAACAGTAAATAGGCTATATATAAACTACTTTATTCACAATAATATCATCAAAATGTATATTTAGTAATATTATAGGTTGACTGACCGTTTTCGCTCAGAACCGTTTTTCTATTACAATCATATTATATCATTGAATTTAAATTTAATACCATCCTTTACAGTGATACACTTGTAACCTACTGTACAGCAGAGCGAAATGAACTTAACCACCTTTTTTTTTCTACGAATGTCAATACAACTTTATTTGTTGAGTATAAATGCTTGAAACATACGAGACTCCTACTATATTTTTAGAATAATATTAAAAATTATAATCACAGTTATTTTTTATAAGCATTTAAGTTCGATTCTTGATAAAATACGGAAAAATCAAGAATATTGGCAAACTATTTTGTATTAAGAATTCATAAGGTTTTTTCTTTTTAAATCTATGATATGAAAATGAAATACAAGATTCCTCATAAGTTTGTCTACTTTTATCCAAAAAATTGATATCTACAAGCAAATCAAATTAAATTTTTACGTGTTTTTGAAGTTCATATTTTTAAAACATTTTATATTCACTGGATTACTCACTTAGCGATTTTCTTATTTTGTTGTAATTCAAAAACGAATAACTTTAGGCTCATGCAATTTATATCATACGTTTATTTTAGGAATTCTATACTTGATAAAATGTTCAAAATATTTAAGGAATTTCAAATTTAAGTTTTTTCTATAAATATCAAAAAAATGTTCGTCTTGAAAATACGTGAAAATTCAATACAAGGCACCTTCTATATTGTTACAATAGCAGTTGAAAAATATAAAAAATTCATTAGCATAGTTATTTTTTTATAATCATTTAAAGTTCGAATATTGAAGAAATTTATCAAATTGAGAATGTACAAATTATTAATGGTTAAAAATTTATAAAATGTTCAACTTTTATAGCTAAGGATTAAAAACTTAAAGCAAAGTTCCATGGAAGTAATTAACTCTGATAATAAAAAATCTAAAAAATACATTAACACAGTTTATATTCATAGTTATTTTAACTTCAAATTTGGACGAAATTACATATTAAAAACCAAGAATAACTATTTTAGTTATTTTGTTATATTTTTATAATATTAATTCAACTTACGGTCTACCGTATTGACAATAAGTAATAACAATATAAAATATAAAATATCCACACTGACAAACCGTCACCGCTCAGAATCGTTTTTCATATACAATGATATTATATATTATTGAATTCAAATCATTTTACCCAGAGATCCACTTGAAACCTACTGTACAGCAAAGTGACATCCACTTACTCACCTATTTTTTGTTGAAAATTTAAAAATTGTCAAATTGTAAATTTGCTGTTTAGAAATATTTTGGTTTTAAAAACGTTTGTTTAAGTCGTTTAGTTTATTTTTTACAATTTTTTCGAATCTTATTACTTTTGTTAGATAAAGTTGATCCAGTCGTAATAAAAATAATTAACTTAAAAGTATGAACTTTTTTAAATATTTTTTTAAAAAAGTTATAACTTTTTGAAATTAATAAGCCGTACCTTAAAAAAATTTAACATTTACAAAACTCATAAAAAACAACCACTTTACGTGATAAATGTTCTTACAATCAAAGATTTACAAATGCTTAATTTTCAAAAAAAAATTGATATAGCATTTAAAATTTTTAATTTCCAGTAATAAATCAGCTATACGTTATATTATACGTATAACACACTAGCCAATAAATTAAATATCTAAGAAAAAAACCATTTAAAAATATTGATTTTAACAAAAAATATCTGTCGGGCTGTCCTTTTTTATCGAGTTTAAAAATTTCAATAGAACATTGCAATATTTTAATTGCAACTGTATCAGTAGAAATATTAATTTACAAAGACATAATGGCACCATCTCTAATAAAATATTTCCAAAGTTTTTCACAAATATCAAATAAAATTTAATAATAATATAACAAAATATTTTTATCAGCGAAATATATTTGCTGCTTACGTTATTAGTATAATATAACGTTTTGTTCGTGTATAGGTTTTTTTTTTTTAATAAAATCATTAAATCTTGCAAAAGCCATTTGCCAGCAAAGGATTAGCAATAATGCCATTATCAAAGTCACGAGAAAAACACGGACGGTTAGACGTTTATGAGATACTGTTAAAATAGATAATATTTTTTAATGTTTACAACCTTCTCGTGTGTATATATATATATTATATTATGCAAATTGTCTCCATGTCTCCCGTCACAGCGACACTATTCAATTTCAGACGGTACATAAAATAGGTACCTTCTCGGGATTCAGCTTAATGCATGTTGGAAATTTTATACGGAGCGTATAACAGACAGATTTGATGGATTAAAAGACTTTTGTTCTTATTATTGCATTTTTTTTTTAGAGGAATTATGATGGTAAAAGATTTCATTTGAGTCGAGTAGTTTATCGTTTAATAATTTTAAAATATCAATAAGTAGGTATTTTTTTAGAGTAAATTTATAACTCTCTACACGGTACGAGGTGGAGGAGAGGACGTAATGCCAACCAACGGGTTATAGACTCAATACAATTTAAGGAATTGGGATTTGAGTTGCATAATATTATTAAGAAAATATTATGTCTCGATGTCTCCCGTCACAGCGACACTATCCAATTTCAGACCATAGGTACCTACATAAAATAGGTACCTTCTCGTCATTCAGCTTAATGCATGTTGAAAATATTATACAGAGAGTACAACAGACAGATTTGACGGATTAAACGACTTTTGTTCTTATTGGTGCATTTTTTTTTTTTAATACCATAAATAAAATTTACAATTTTTACAATTTTTTTTTTTTAAAAAATTCAAAATATTCAATTTGTAAATCTAATTTTTAGACGAATTATGATGGTAAAAGATTTCATTTGAGTCGAGTAGTTTATCGTTTAAAAAATTTAAAATATCAATAAGTAGGTATTTTTTTTAGAGTAAATTAGTACCTCTGTACACGGTATGAGGCGGAGGAGATTACGTAATGCCAACCAACGGGTTATAAACTCAATACAATTTAAGGAATTGGGATTTGAGTTGCATAATATTATTAAGAAAATATTATGTCTCGATGTCTCCCGTCACAGCGACACTATCCAATTTCAGACCATAGGTACCTTCTCGTCATTCAGCTTAATGCATGTTGAAAATATTATACAGAGAGTACAACAGACAGATTTGACGGATTAAACGACTTTTGTTCTTATTTTTGCATTTTTTTTTTTTTAGAGGAATTATGATGATAAACAATTTTATTTGAGTCGAGTAGTTTATCGTTTAAAAATTTTAAAATATCAATAAGTAGGTATTTTTTTAGAGTAAATTTATAACTCTCTACACGGTACGAGGTGGAGGAGAGGACGTAATGACAACCAACGGGTTATAGACTCAATACAATATAAAGAATTGGGATTTGAGTTGCATAAAATTATTGAGAAAATATTATGTCTCGACGTCTCCCGTCACAGCGATACTATCCAATTTCAGACGGTACACAAAATAGGTACCTTCTCGGGATTCTGCTTAATGCACGTTGAAAATATTATACAGAGTGTATAACAGACAGATTTGACGGATTAAACGACTTTTGTTCTTATTGTTGCATTTTTTTTTTTAATACCAAAAATAAAATTTACAATTTTTTTTGTTGAAAAAATTCAAAATATTCAGTTTGTAAATCAAATTTTTAGACGAATTATGATGGAAAACGATTTTATTTGAGTCGAGTAGTTTATCGCTTACAGTTTTTAAAATATCAATAAGTAGGTATTTTTATAGAGTAAATTAATTTGAAAAGTAATGACTATTATTTTTGGGAACTTCCTGACATAAGTAGAGTTCTTAAATTATATTTTATCAGCCATACAATTTTCATAATTTTTGCCCCACGTTTAACTAGTAACAATTTTTTTTTTTTTTTTTTTTTTGTTGTTGTCTGGTATTTCCGTTTCTCACTGATTACTCGTTAAATAATTGTATAGTCGGTGGTACTACTGATTACCTTCCCTCTCTGCAATTCAACGCTATTGTCCATCAAAAAAATTACCTATCGTACATATATGTTTGTATAGATTGTAATTATTATTTTAATAAAATAAAAAAAAAAAAAAATTGTATATAGGTATTATTTGTATTACAAAATAATTTTGATTAACGAGTGCCTAATGTTGATATGTTGAAATAAGGTAGGAATTAATTTGATGTATTATCATAATGCTAGTATACTATATAGAGAGAGCAAACTTTTAAAATTTTTTTTCAAAAGTCATATTCGATTTGATTTTAATATTATTCAAATATAATACAAATTTTGAATTAGACAACTATTTCTCTTATCTAAGTTTACAATTTAAATTACACGTGTCGGATAGTTTTTGGTACAGTACTTATTATTATTATCAAATTGATACAGTCAACGTCAGGCAAATATAAAAATGCAATAAATATTGTTTGTGTGTTTTAGGATTTTGAAAGGTCAGAGACTTAATTTTAATTCCTACATTTTTTGGAAGCTCGTTAACTCAAATGTACACTATATATTAATTGTAACATTTGAAATTTTAATATCGTAGAAAATTAATTAATTAAATATTACAATCAGAGTATATGTAACGTTAATATGTTGTGTACGAATTTACAGATAATAATAAATAATAATAATAAATATTATTATAATATTACGCCAACGGAAAATCGGTTTTTACTCCTAAGGGTATAATAAGCTTATTATGATATTATATTCGTTGTATCACTCAGTCGTTTTGTTCTGTCGGTAATATTCATTAGTGAAATTGTAATTTATTAATTATTATTCTACGCCGAGACCTTACAGTGTTAAGTATCAATTACCGGTTAAATGTCTTTCATTAGGTTCACAGTAATTACAGTTTAGTTGTCCTGTTAATTAACTCAATTGGCTAATAAACGAATAACGAAATAAACTTTAACAGTCCAACTCTAAGGTAAGGTTTCTGTATACTTTCCGAAGTACAAATTGTAAAAAGAATGTTACATTTTATCTTCGAAGAGTATGAAGACCGTTTTAACGGTTCAATTTAACGTACGCTGTCTTTTAGTGTTTTTTTTTTTTCAAATTAAACTAAGTAATCCTTTATCGATACACAAGAGTACTACTTGTCAAGTACACATTCAAAAATAATATTCATTATAACTCGGAAAATTAAACCCAAAATTATGTAGAGCACACTTGGTATTTAACATTCATATTATTAAATTACGTTCAAATCCATCTCACCTAATGGGTTTTTTTAATTAAATATTAAAAACATATCGAGCTTATGATAAATATAATACCTATATTATTGGCATCTAGGGTGGGTACATATATAATGTAATAGAAATATGGCTTTAGACAATTCGCAACAAAATTTACAGTAAATATAAATTGTATATTTATTTTCCTTGTTGTAGACACTTCGCAACAAAATTTACAGTAAATATAAATTGTATATTTATGTTCCTTGGCGTCGGACCGTTTGCACAATACCTACTTACCCTCTTGCAACATGGTTTATTGAACAAAAAAAAAATTCAAGTTACATCACTAAATACAAAATAAATAACAATCATGACTGCCGTGATCGCCTGTCCCTCTCTTGGTGCCATAGGAACAGTGTTCCGGCTTTTTTTTTTTTAATAATAATAATGAACTTTATTGCAACAACAGCAGTACATACATAATAAGAATAACAAAATAACACGAGTTACATAATATTGCAGCACCCCCTAAAAGCAAAGCTTGTGCTGGGGGAGCGAGTGCTTTTGACCTACCTAGGAATATACATAAATTTTAATAGTATAATAATAAATCTGTTTTTCATACTAGTACACTATAAACATTATCTAGATAATTATTTGTTCATATTTTATCTTATCTAGATAAATACAAGGTATCGTTCATCGCTAAACGTTCATCTTACTATCTTAGATAATTTTTTTACTAATCTAAATCGATTCATCTAGATAAATTTTTTATTGATAAAAATCGCGAAATGTACAAATGCATTTTTAAATACTTATACAGATTCTCAAACAAATATTATGGTTTATAAATAATGTAATTATTTTTATTTATAACATTATTATTATTATTATTATGTTCCTAGTGCCCAACTAAAATATATCTAAATTTAAAACCATTTCAAAAATAATTGTATCTTTTCATTTTATCTAGATAAAAAGAGTTTATCTTTATCTAGATAAATATGAGTTAAGTTATCTTTTATATCTATCTAGATACATCTGAGTTGCTCTATCTTTATCTCGATAAAAAAGTACTTGTCTAATCCGAACACTGCATAGGATACAGTTCAGAGTCGTGGTCTGGGACACCTCAGACCAGTCTGGTGGTCGATCTAATGGCGCTGTCTCGTTTGCTCTTCGTCCTGTTTCGAAGGGGAACTAGTCGAGTGTTCGAATGTATTTTTTTTCGAACGAAGAGTGTTTGAACAAATCTGTTCGAATGGACTTGTGTTGGAATAGTATTATGTACGAAAGTTATATTTTCCTGTTTGAACATAACTACGAGTGTACGAATATCGTTCAGAGTCACAGATATAATGCATCTAATTTTTTGTTGATAGGTATAGGTTTATGATCGCGTGTTTAAAATCTTGTTCTAAGCTGTAAAAACAATGCTGATTTTAAAATTTTAGAATTTTTAAGGGAATTGCTTATAATTTATCTTTTTAAGACATTTAAGTGTAGGTATAATTAAATTATGAATAATAATAATACATTTTTATGCCGATTGACCGATTGTGTAGTGTATTATTTATAATATTAAAATAATACATAAATATTACAATATTAAATTATAAATAATAATAATAATGATAATACATTTGTATACCGAAAAATTAAATTTTGTCGATTCCACAATAAAAATAATATTCGAATATTTAAATTTTCTAACATATAAAATTCGAACACTTTTCATTCGTACACATAATTTTCGAAAAAACGACCTCTCACCGTTCCGAAGACAACAGACCGTTGATCTGTATGATTCTTAATTTAGAGCTGTTGCCTTTTGTACCTCGTCAATTGGGAGGTCGTCCAAGGACCGGCCCAAAAAGTAGTTTTCAGGCAAGTCAGCCGTATTGAGAGAGCGACACAGGCGAGTATGGATTTCCAACTTCACTGAGTCCCATCTAGGGCAATGAAACCACGGTGAGTTCAGCAGAGTCAGATATGCGATGACAGTGATTGATACTTGGGGATCGGGGCCTTGCCCTTCTGATGTAAGTATAAAACTGGAAACATTCATGCCCCGCCATGATCGGCGTCATGCTGTAGGTGAGTGGTATCCCCCGGGGAGAGTCCGTTCAACCCATATCGAAACTAGGAGACGGGTACACTGTGCTTCCGGTGTAACAGCATAGATAATATAAGAATGGATAGGACATGCCTATACCAGTTCCATATGAGGCCGTGTGCTTTTATGGGGAAGAGAGAACGTAAAGAGAGAAAGACGATATGAGGCTTTTTAAGGTTATGTGCAAAACTATTTTATTAAATAATAATAATAACATGATGGTCAGTTATATTTAGATATTTGTCAGTTTTTATTTTGATTGTTGTGCCACCTGTGCCCGGAAAATGGAAATTGGAAAATAATATTTTAACAAAATGAAATTATATAAATTTTATTTATTATTATTTATTTATTATCATATCAATATTTGCCTCATATAACCTTAAAAATAGTATCACTGAATTTTCATGTGATAAGTTCTTATGTCCTATCCATTCTTATATTATCTATGTGTAACAGGCGATTATTACCCCCTATATTATTACCCCCCCTCCCCCCGGTAATAATATAGGGGGTAATAATTGCCTGTGACACCGGTGCAGAACTCCACCTTATCTGCCACTGCGTTATTGTGACATTTCTCTCGATACTTTTTAATTTTTTTCACCCGTTACTGTAGGAACATAAGAACAGCATCGTCTGATACTGTCCTGTACGCCCTGATCGCCCTCAGCGGCCCTACTGATATGGTGGTATGGGCCCATACTGGTGTACAGTTAAAAGGTAGAGGTACCCTAGGAGTAGCAATTGGCTTTCGACCACAGCATTCCTTCGCCACTGACAGGGGCCCGAAAATATATTAGTAGTTAGTAGTTTGTGATGTGTTTGTAATTCGCAAAAAAATAAAATTAACTTATATGCACCGTCAAAAATAGTAAAAAAATATAAATTGTAATTTTCAACAAAATTCAAACCGATTATTCATTCAATGTACGTACACTTTTCGATACTGAGTATACGATAATATAAATGCAATATAAGAAGTTAACCCCACACACAATATTCTATTTTAGATTGTTATTTCACTACGTACTTACACTACTTATACCGTTCCACGGTACGTCAATATTGATTTTATGGGTAGGTACTTACCCAATAAAAATAAAAATATACCATATTATAATGAAAGAGAAAATATAATATTTTATTACAGTGGTTAATATTGTTAAAATAAATATATTATATTTGTAAACAATTAATAAATGTAATAACGCGATTACGACTGATCGGACGTCGAACTTTGTAATGATAATCAGACTAAGGCTTTGGGTGATTCGAAATTTCGAACAATGATCACATGTCATTCGAGTCCATTGAGTTTCATTCTCAACGAGGGTACCAACGAAATAATCGAACAGGCACTTCATAGATCGTCAGTTTGGTGAAAACACCAGTGGTGGTGCAAATTAAATATTATCTTTATTTTGGTGAAAAATAACATAGTCCAAATAAAAGTGCGTCACTGAATAAATATATTTTTAAGTACCTAGGTAGATTAATCAAAGAGTAAAACATTGATAGTACGTCAAAACGTAAAGAAGTTTCACGGTCAAGTTTATATTTATTAATTTTTTTATTTATTTATTATTATATATACACCAATTGGCAATTTCCGAGGCAATTGTGTAGGTGAAAACAAATATGAAGTCAACACGAGTACAGGTCAGAGTGAAAATAAAATGAAATAAAAATAATATACCTACCAAAAACAAAAAAAAAATGTTTAAAAAGGGTTAAATTTGGTTTTTTTTATTCATCTGATATTAGTACGGTTTGGTCAGGTTAGGATTTTGTATTAATTGATTGTATTAATCCAATTTAGGTGGAATTAAGTAAAAACGACAAACTTGGTATAACTTTGATACTTTAGAGTTAAATCATACACTTATTACAAACAGCACGAGCACGGGGTCCGTAGATTGCCTACCTGATAATATACTACTGCTAATCAGAATTTTCATTCCGGGCAACAGAAAAGTTCAGAGTAATCTAGAATATTATACACCTGAACAAAGTTTGAGTCATATACAATTTGTACATTTAACGGGTAACGAAGTGCACGGGATCAGCTAGTAATAAATAATAATGGGTTGCCGTGAAATCAGTGTATTCATTCGATGCATTTAATATTTTTGTACGCTGTGTTTTGATATTATAATATGTATCACAATAAATTACGTAAATATTGAGCGTATTATACTCAAATATAAGTTATACCAACGTTCATAAAACAATCACGATGCCACGTATTCATGGACGAGGAGGAAATATTGGTCGACGGACTCGGCATTCACAATTAGTCCAACCGTTTAGGAGGAGCTCAGTAACATACTCGGTATAACTTTGTTACTTTAGAGTTAAATTATAAAGTTAAGTACAAACAGCACGGGGTCCTCGATCTACCGCAGGTAGATTGGCCACCTGATAATATACTGCTGCGAATCAGAATTTGCATCCCAACAGAAGAGTCAAGATAAATTTTGAACACCATACACCGAATCGATGGCTAAGAGGCCAAAAGTTGTATGGCCCAAACACTAAATTTTTCGGGAGAGCAGTTTTAAGATTTTAAATTATTCTACACCAAATAATTTGCGTTGTAGATTTTTGTTTTTCGGTGTTGCAACTGATTTATTTGTAAAATATTCTGTAGATTACATAAATTATTACTTTTAGGTTTTAAATTTTTTTCAAACGTAATTATAATGTTTCTTTTAAATTTAAATGGGACTTGTTATGAATGGCAATTATAATATATTTTTACCTTGGACATATAAGGTTTTGATGGACATATTACAAGTATTTAATTTAATATAAACTCTAATTAATTTATTACATAAATAGTTAAAATGTACGTAAGACTTATTTTTTTAATATAAAAAATTAAATTTGTTTATATAATTGCAGTAAACAAGTACAAAATATAAAATATATTGGAATTTTTTATTGAATGTGAAAAATAATAAAGTAGCATTTTTCAACAAATTTTTAGCAAATAAAACCAGTGTTTAATGATGTTTTATGCTAAGTTAAGATATCATATTATTTAGTGTAATTTAAAATTAAAAATTTTTATTATTTAAAATAATACGTCCGGACATATTATTTTTTTATAAATAGATAAACAAATTCAATATTATCTAAAACATTACACGTTCAAAATTCAATGAATTGTTTTTGACAAAAGTAACAAGTCCGGACTTGTTATATTTGTCCGCTTAATATTTAGATCATGTTAAAATATTTATCGTATGTCTCATTAAATTATGACTTGTTATATGTGTGCACTAAAAATACATATCTTTCACTAAAAACACAAAAATTAAAGTATAAATAAAACATGTTTTAATCATGAAATTGACTTATAATGTTTTACCGAATCCAAAAGACGACCCAGATAAACCTTATGGACTAATAAAACGATTTTGAGAAAAACTGGACATACAACTTTTGGCCTCTTAGCCATCGGAATATTAAACAACGAATTGAACAAAGTTCGAGTAGTCATATAGAGTTGGTAAATTTAAAGGGAAACGAAGTGCATGGGGTCAGCTAGTATTATAATATTATTAGCAAAGTGTTAGAAATTAAAATCACATTATTATCGGTTTTTCGTAATTTTTCGGTGGTTTTTCCCGTGGCATTAAAATATAACTATTGATAAAATCGAAAAATACCATCTCTCTAAAGTACCATCTTGATCCAGTTTGCTAAAAGATAAGGTATACTAAATGTAGAAATCGAAGCACTCCTTCTGGTAGAAATTTTGTATACAGGAAAAAAAAACAAACACCATTGTCATATCACTATAGATCCCTCGCTCCACTCAGACTCTAAAATAGTTAGAAAGAAAATATATTAATTTGAAAACGCTTTTCGAGACAAATGAATAACATCAAATTTGTTTTGTAAGTTATTACAGGGGACTAGTGCTCTGTTATTAATGGTTAAAAAACTGTATTGCTACTTCTAGAATTAAACGTGGGAACTGATATATTCCAAATTATAATTACACAAATTATACCAAATTGATTTGGCTCAGCAGAAAATGTCTTTTATTTTCAGTAAATATTAGGTTTATGATAATATAAATAATAAATGTGATTAAGCAAAGACGATCGTGTTATCATTTATTTCTCGACGCGGTCGTGGCGTATGATGAAGTCAGTCCCGGTAGTAAGACGTTTATAGGGGTGACTATTTACTATCGGGTACACACACATTTATTACCCTTGGTCGAGGCGGTTGATTACCACGACATTGCACATATAGGTAAGTATATATCGCGTATATATATAGGTGCGCATAAACGAAAGGGTAGAACGCCGAGAGTTGTGCTTGGGGGGGGGGGGGTGCAGGATTTGAAAGTCGGTTCGAGTACATTATGGGGTACGCTCGTGCGATTATTCGGATGTACCACCCAAAAACGTACTGCCATAAAATTTATAATCTAGACGACTCACGAAGTATACCTATAATATAATAATACGGTTATTACCACTTTTACAATACACAACGATACGTATATATAATATTATTATTATTATTATTATATACAGGCGAGCAGCGTGTGGTCACAGCCTCCCGACGGGATGTCTTGAGTGGAGCATTCCTCGGTGGGCGTTAGGGGATGATTATTATTTTCACATCTCACTGCTTCGTACGCTCGACGAGTGTTGGTCGCGATAATATGACAGCAACACACCCTCAGGTCTTCGAGCATTGTGTGTGTGTGGTTTTGTGGTGGTGGGGGGGGTGTTGGGGGGAGGTTAAGTGTGCGTTATTGTTACGAGTCACATAATATTATTATTGTGAACTTGATTTAACCGCAGTCGTAAATATTACCGTCGCGACTCGACCGACGGCGTGACGATATAACTGTAATATTGTTAACGCGGCGGGCGTGGTTTTAGTGGACACGAAGTCACTTACCACGGTATAGAATGAGCAGTGTCTCCGCGGTGATGTATTGTGTTTTAATCGACCGAAAATTGGACCGCCGTCTGTGTTGAAAAGACAGACTTTTGTGGGATAGGAACGCAAAACAATGAGGGAAATGTAGCGACTATGATATCGTGACGAACTCCATTGACTCATATGAGGCACAATGGTATATAGTACCGTCAGACATTCCCCCCCCCCCCTCACCACAAACCAATGCAAAAAATTTCATTTTAAGAAAGAGTTGGTATACTCCAGTCAAGTCTTAGATTATAATATGTGACAGGACCCACAGTGCCCGGG
Organism: Macrosiphum euphorbiae; assembly: GCA_949089665.1. Taxonomy (NCBI): domain Eukaryota; kingdom Metazoa; phylum Arthropoda; class Insecta; order Hemiptera; family Aphididae; genus Macrosiphum; species Macrosiphum euphorbiae. The sequence continues at coordinate 7,215,056 of CARXXK010001085.1, forward strand.
AGCTGCACGTGCCTCAAATAAAGTCCCTCGTCACCAGCGACTATGAATCCATAGAATATTGTGTGCCACGTTCGAAATTTAATTACGTACGTCTCGTTTCGATACGAGTCGACAAATTAATGAACTCGATATGGAGAAATAATAACATTATTGTTATGTTATCGATTGAGTAAAACCATATAGTCGTTGTGGTAAAAAAACTATAAAATAAAATATATAATATATGTACGGTAAAACCGCACTCGTTCCTGCACATTAATAACCTCAGTTATTCCCCTCCCCCGCCCAGGGGACCCGACAAGGAAAAAACCCGATAGGAAATCTCACCGGCAGAGCAATAAGTATTCATCAAAAGCAAAAAAAAAAAAAAATTGCAAGGACACTAATGAAAAATTTAAAAAAAAAAAAAAACTATGCATTCGTGGTATTATTGCGAAGTTATGACAAAGCTATTGGTCTGGACCCGATCGATCAGTAGCGGCACAAAACACTCTTCGACAATAAAATGTATATATTTTTTTAAAACTTTCATTATGCCGTTTGTCCGTCGTCGTAGATCGGCACGTCGAACTCGAGAAAAATAAAACATTTCCTACGACTTTCCGTCGCTGAAAATACTCAAACAATGCTGAGTTAAATGGTCATGACAATTATTGTCGGATCGCTTTCAATAATAATATTTTAGTTTTTAATAGTTTATTGTCGGAACATTTTTTTTTTTTTGCCCCGCAGAGCTTTCGCCGTTCTTTTCGAGTTTCTCACGAATCAATACTAAATACAATATATCGTTACTTTTGTCTTTTGGACGTTTTCGCAGCATAATAATATGTTCGCGAACATCGTTGAGACGAATAAATATTTTATTTTGCAATGATATTAATATGGTTCTTAAAAATTAAAAACGGAAATTTGACGAGTTCGAGTACTAAGTAATAATATAATCATAGTATGATATGACCGTGTGAAAAAAGTCCACACTGTACGTGCGTATATATCTTATAATTGCACCCTGTATATGAACAAACTATTCAACTTCGATCTATAAACTAATCTATAACACTAATCTATACATATTCTTATAGTGTTTACCAAATAGTTGTACCCACAAAGATAACAAGATCAGTACACATGACCAAATCTAACAATCGAATTGAAATAATCGAACAGTTGGTCGATAACCGTCGCGCCGTCGCACAGTGGTTCAAAAATGAAAATAGTTGGCCAAAATTCTAATTTTCACAGAAATCTTATAAAATGATCTGTTACTTACAGAATAATTATTATAAAAGTAATTCGTATTCGTACACCGACTTAACGGGCCTCCACGCGACCTATTTTTTACAGAAAAACTGCCAATCCACGTAAAAAAACCGATTTCAATAGTTTTTTTTGTTTTGGAAAGAGAAACACTTCTTACAAAGTGCATTTTACTTAAATTTATAATTTGTGTTCCTAAACCATAAAAAAATACGATTTTTTCATTCAATCAAATATTGCTTATAAATAAGCCTGTCCAACTTCAAGTGCTTACTAAAACGAAACGCGCAAATACGAGCAACTAATAATGATACTTTTGTAATCAGTAGATCGTGGTCTAAATGATGGTGTATATATCGCCGTGTAACTTGATGAAAAACATGATTAGATTTGTATGTTTTTAAAAGTGAATAGCTTTATATCGTATTATCTATGACATTGTTCATTTCAATTGCCACATACTGGTTAACAACAGTCATTATTCCATAATTAAGTCATTGAATACTATCTTAGTATCTTATCCAACGTATATAAATTGATAAATACTTTAAAGTTATTTTATTTTATTTGTTGTTGAAAATTAAACTATATATGACGATTAGTGACAAAATATCATAATAATTATGAAAAAAACTATATTTCGTCCACTTCAATTATTATTTTATTGGTATTGCTAATATTATTTTGCAATTCGTTTTGCATAATTATTTACTTTGGTTATTACAGAAAATATTTTTGCTATCTTTATTTGAGTATTTTTAAATTCAAAATATCTACTTTTGGCCAACTATTTTCATTTTTGAACCACTGTGCGTCGTGATCGCGTCGCGATCGTGTTAGACCGAAATACTGTCACGTATTATTATATTCGTATTACGAACCATACAATTTTTTTCCAGTTAATTCAAGTTAATGTTTTATCACTAGAAAATTACTCACATGAAATGTACTAAAGGACAAGATTTATTAGTGTATGAAGAATTTATTTTTGAAAAGGACTATACGAATGAAACAAACGAAAAGACCTATTGGAAATGTATTAAATATATAATACGTACAAGTGTACAGGACGGGCACGTACAAAAAACACTAAAGTTGTTCTGCACAAAGACACTCACAATCACACACCAAAAATTAGTGCTAAAGTTATTATAAACGAATTAAAAGATACAGCATCCAGCCAAGTCACTTCAACTCCTTATCGAATCGACTATGTTCGCCTACTTGATATTTATATTCTGTCCAGAGATTGGCGAGTGATTTTGTACTTAAAAAATATAAAATATACTTGCGTTAAAATTTTCCCATGAAATTTAAAATGCTTATTGAAATATAAACTATTTTCTATTCTTAAAATCTATTAAACACTATTTCTTTATATCGGTACCTATATCAGTGCCTATATGAGGTGCTAGGGGTGCAATGAACCTCCGGGCCCCCGTTAAATCATAACAATTGGCCCAGGGGCAAGGGACCGATCTATTTGGAACTTTTTTTCTTTTAAAGTATAGTATCTTACTATCTTATTATTTTATCAACAAATAGAAACTATTGAATACATTATATATAATCATATCCATTATTATTTAATATTTATTACAATATAATACAAAGTCCTAACTATAATAAATTATAACAAAATAAGAAAAATAATAATTTCGATAATAATTTCGATATGTGGCGTATTTTGAATTTTTTTCTGGGGGGGTCTAAATATTAGGTACCTACAAGTTTATAATATAAAAAAACACATACGAGTTACGATGTAATAATTATATTGTATTATATTTTTTTCTGGGGGGGTCCAGACCCGGGGACCCCCCCCCCGTAAATACGCCACTGTTTTTGTGAATAAAGTAATTTATTTAAATATTTAAGTGGAACTTTGTTTTAAATTGTCAATCCTTAGCTATGAAAGCTAAACATTTTATACATTTTTAACTACAAAATAATTTTTAAATTCAAAATTAGACACATATTGTCAAAATTCAAACTTTAAATGCTTATAAAAAAAATTTTGCTTATATGTATTTTAAACATTTTTCAACTATTAAAGTATAATATAGCAGGAGCCTAGTGTTAAATGTTGACCCTTTTTGACCCAAAAAATGAAATTATATTGACAATTAAAAAAAAAAAAAACAAAAAAAATATTTTAAATGTAGTTATTCGTGTTTGCAGAATAACAACAAAATAAGAAAATCTCTACATGCCTACATGAGAAATCAAGAGAATATCCAATGATGTAAAAATGTAATTTGACTTTCTGGTAGATATTTTTTGACTGTTTATTTAATATTTTCAAATGTCATTGTAACAATATATTAAGAGCCTTGTATTAAATTTTCAAGCTTTTTAATCCAACAAATAAAATTTTATAGACTATCATAGAAAAAAAAAACTAAAAAAAACTGAAAATGTATTATTTCTGTAAACAGCTCAAAATAAATCAAAATATTTTGATCTTGTGGATTTTATCGTGTACAGAATTTAATGCTAATATAACCATTCAGTGAAAATTTCATGTATCTACGGTTATTTGTTTTAGAGTTACACCAAAAACCAAAATTGATTTTGTTGAATACTGATTTGCTCAAAAATTCCCATTTTTCCTTAGTTTTTATTTTGTTATTCTAGGCGTTTTTAAAACTATTGGAATTTTACATTTTGACCTTCTGAACGAACCTTTCCCATCGATCGAGATAGGTACTGTTGAAAAAAATCGAAGCAGTTGCACTGCCCCAAATACGGTGATGACAGAAACAAAAAAAAAATAATTTAAAAATATATAAAATCATCCGCACATCGCTCCTCTCGGAATCTAAAAAAAAAAAATGGTTACATCTTTCTATTTTAGAATTTTGGATACAAATGGATTTTACTAGTGGCTTAGAGTGTCTTAGACGACAGGGGGTGCCCGAGCACCCATAGCCCCCCCCCCTGAATCCGCGCCTGGTTTACCTTATACCCACCGAGATTTCGGTAGATCGGTGACGCGTCATTTGATCCGGTAAATAAAATCCGGCGACAAAAGATCCGCGACATTTGGTCCGGTGGAAAAATATCCTGTACCAAAAATATCCGGGGCAAAAATATCCGATAATTTATTTTTTTATTTTTTTTATTATTTAATTAGTTAATACATTTATTAAATAATAATTTTATTTTTGATAGTAACACAAATGAATTTAATATTATAATCGAACGTTTTTTAAAAACATGTTTATATTTAAGTAAAAGTTTAGTAAAAATAAAAAATAAGTAGAAATATCTCTATAAGTCTTTAAACTATAAAATTAAAAATTAAAATTATGAGCGATGCCTTTTAAATAATTTAGCAAATTGGTATAATCATAATTTTGTACAACATTTTTTAAACGTTTGTCAAGGTCCTTATATTTACGTTTTAATAAATTTACGTTTTTGGCTTTTAATACATTTTAGTGGTATCATTCAAACTTATAAAAACCACGCGCAAAGAAATTTGTATCGTATGGACATTCACAATAAACACTAATAAAAATCCCAGTATACTGCATAAAATTATGAGGACTATTATCGAATAGACGTACCTATACAGATTACAGAACACACACTAAATATGATAAGATTGTTCACATAGGTACATAAGTCATAAACTATAATCGACGAAAGTAGTACAGATAAGATTGATCGATATTTTTTCTGTCTGTACTATTCTTATAATAATGAAATAATGAAAAATATAATATAATATAATAATATTTAAAGACTTATAGAGATATTTCTACTTATTTTTTATTTTTACTAAACTTTTACTTAAATATAAACATGGTTTTAAAAACGTTCGATTATAATATTAAATTCATTTGTGTTACTATTAAAAATAAAATTATTATTTATTAAATGTATTAACTAATTAAATAATTAAAAAAATAAAAAATAAATTATCGGATATTTTTGCCCCGGATATTTTTGGTACAGGATATTTTTTCACCGGACCAAATGTCGCGGATCTTTTGTCGCCGGATTTTATTTACCGGATCAAATGACGTGGAACCCGGTAGATCGATATCAATTTCGGAGACTGGCTGTTTTAATTTTGATCAGGGCAGGCCGAGGAGGCGCGCGTCAGTGCTTATATATCTTATTCTGTATTCGAAAACCCTCTGGCCGATGTGTACTACACGTATATTTTCTCGGATTCGAAATGAAAACGCTGTCGTGATGGATTTCACTGTACCTGCCTACCTATATATGTATATAAATATGCATGCAACTAACGGCGATCGCAAGGAAACTTGATTTTTATTACGGACAGATCCATTTGGCAGACCCCGCGCCCGCCTAAATATGTGTTTCGGGACGTCCCAGGCGTATCCCCATCCCGGTGTACTTTACATGCATACATATATATATAGGTACTGAGGGTCTGCAACGCACATATAGGTATATACATTATAGTCTAGTGCAGAAGAGTAGACATTACGCCCGCACAATACCCTCGCCATTTCAATAGACGTGTTTTCTATTCGAAATTAATGTAGGTACTCCTCGGAAATGCTCGCGAGCTCGGCTGCAGCGAATGGAAATTATTCATAAAGGGATCGAACATTGTTCGCGGGATATCAGTGCCTTCCGAAAGCTCCTGACCGGAGGAGTGGTTTTCTCGACGGCGGCATTCGTACAATAACTCGGACAACACTAAGCCCTGCCTAATATGCAAGTACTGTTAGTCGGTATTAGTAGGATGAGTGTTGATGACTTTTCCATAGTTTTTTGGAACCCCCTCAGACGACGATTTTCCGGGTCGAAACGTGTACGTGATAACATGTACGTGGATCTGCATAGTTATAACCAATTTTGATTTCGAATTTTTTTTCTTTTTTTTGGTTATGATGCTGGGAGGGTAAATTTTTCGACTAGAGTTTTCAGGTGATTTTCTTGAGTTTTAGAGCGTTTTTTGTGTAAACAATATTTCGGAAAAATTACTAGTTAAATATTTGTTATATTTTTATATTTTCCACGAATAACCACGAGTTTATTATTTTTTATATCTGCGATACCTAACTAGGTATTAGGTGTATAACAATTTTATTTTTACAACTATTAGTTTAGCTGCTGAGAACCTACTCGTACTACTGCACCTGCATACCCACCCACGTTTTACTTAAATTGTATTATTTATTTCGTAATATTATATAATAAATGAGCAAAAACTAAATATATGTCACACAGTCCTGCTAACATTTTAATGTCTGCAGGTAACACTGCAATACATTTTGATTTATATCCTTAAGTACTCACGATAAGCATTTTCTTGTATTTCATTATTATTGTTATTTTAATAATTACTTTTTAAACTACTTATAACTTATTGATTATTATTATTTTTATTTTGTTATTATTGTTATTGGAATTTATTCCGTAATAAAGAAATTATTATTATTATTATTATTATTATTATATAGTCACCTGCAAAGGCGGGAGTACTATAACAACACAAACATTTCTGTTATATTTCTTGATTAAATTAAATAGATATATGTTATAACATATAATAATATTATAATATTATATGACCTTAAACTTCTATTTGACATAAAAAAAAATTATGTTTGTTAAATCATTTATTTTGTGATGTGTAGATATTTAAATATTTCATAATTACCTATGTAAAGTAAATCAGGTATAGACACTGTACATCGCGATGAATGTTCAATAAAACTGTTTGTTATAATAATTTAAGAAATTAGAAAGAACCGGATCAATCTTTATGCGATCCACATAATATAGTGTTTGAAAATTTCATGAAATTTAAAAAAATGAAATATTTCAGTATTTTAATATATTTTGTTTTATTTTTAAATAAGTTTTATATTTACATATAATTGTCATTAATTACCTTCATCACTATATGGTACCTGTATGTATACCTAACCTTTGGTATTATACATTTAAATTGGTATTCAAAATGTTTAAATATTTTAATGTTTAAATGATACAAGTTGGTATACAATATCATACATGTATATTGTATACTTACTGAATTCTGACATTAGAATTTAGAACACTGAAAATTGTGTTAAAAAAATAAATAAATAGTGTTTTTATTTGTGTTAAAAAAAAAGAAAACTTTGCAGATTTTTAAAATAATAATTGTAGTATTTGCAGGATATTATACTAATTAATATCGAGTATTATCATCGCATTATCAGTTATCGATTTAGTTTTAGAATTTTTCATTGTATAGGTAATTTCAGAGTTTACAGTGGAAAATAAAATAGCCTTTTATGATAATGTGTGTCACAGATCATTTATAAATGTCTCATACCTATGCGTTTTAGAAAGTTTGCCAGTCCAGCCACCTCTTAATTGGGCCTATCCGTTATCCACTCAAAGTCTAAAACCGTTCGATTAAAAATTAGGTATAAGGTGGAATTCGTTATCATCGAAATAAGAATTGTTCTGCTTTGCAATCTGAAATTTAAACTAAGAGCCTTAGATGAAAAAGTAAAAAGCTTACAAAATAATGTATAACGATAAAATTAAGTAAAATGTTGAATTGCATTAAATAAAGATTTTCATAAATTTCAAAATGTTCATATACGGTAAGACGTTTTAAAATGCAATGCTTTTCCAGAAAATCAGTGGTTTCTTTTAAATCAATCGTTAAATATAATATCGTAACATTTCACGGGCATTTGAAATTGCATTTTCTCTTATACTTTGCAGGTTTTTAAAATAATAACTGTAGTATCTGCAGGATATTATACTATAATTAATATCGAGTATTATCATCGCATTATCAGTTGTCGATTTAGTTTTAGAATTTTTCATTGTATAGGTAATTTCAGAGTTTACAGTGGAAAATAAAATAGCCTTTTATGATAATGTGTGTCACAGATCATTTATAAATGTCTCATACCTATGCGTTTTAGAAAGTTTGCCAGTCCAGCCACCTCTTAATTGGGCCTATCCGTTATCCACTCAAAGTATAAAACCGTTCGATTAAAAATTAGGTATAAGGTGGAATTCGTTATCATCGAAATAAGAATTGTTCTGCTTTGCAATCTGAAATTTAAACTAAGAGCCTTAGATGAAAAAGTAAAAAGCTTACAAAATAATGTATAACGATAAAATTAAGTAAAATGTTGAATTGCATTAAATAAAGATTTTCATAAATTTCAAAATGTTCATATACGGTAAGACGTTTTAAAATGCAATGCTTTTCCAGAAAATCAGTGGTTTCTTTTAAATCAATCGTTAAATATAATATCGTAACATTTCACGGGCATTTGAAATTGCATTTTCTCTTATACTTTGCAGGTTTTTAAAATAATAACTGTAGTATCTGCAGGATATTATACTAATTAATATCGAGTATTATCATCGCATTATCAGTTGTCGATTTAGTTTTAGAATTTTTCATTATATAGGTAATTTCAGAGTTTACAGTGGAAAATAAAATAGCCATTTATGATTATATGTGTCACAGGTCATTTATAAGTGTCTCATACCTGTGCGTTTTAGAAAGTTTGCCAGTCCATCCACCTCTTATTTGGGCCTATTCGTTATCCACTCAAAGTCTAAAACCGTTCAATGAAAAATTAGGTACATCGTGGAATTCGTTATCATCGAAATAAGAATTGTTCTGCTTTGCAATCTCAAATTTAAACTGAGCGCCTTGGATGAAAAAGTAAAAAGCTTACTAAATAATGTATAACGATAAAATTAAGTAAAATTTTTTATTATATTAAATAAAGATTTTTATAAATTTCAAAATGTTCATATACGGTAAGACGTTTTAAAATGTAATGCTTTTCCAGAAAATCGGTGGTTTCTTTTAAATCAATCGTTCCATATAATATCATAATACCTGTGAAGATTTTGAAACAAGGAAATTTATTTTTCATTCGTATATTGCCTTAGTATACCTACCAGTATAAATTGTGGTGTACCTCGAGTTTACCATAAATTATCGGAGATCGAACACAGGCGAGACATGGGTTATACGATTATACTGTATATCGTGATTCATAAAATAGCTTGCTAATTTTAGAAAACCAAATCAATACAAAAATTATTTTAGAGTAAATTAATATTTAAAGTCATGTGATGTCGATCATGGTATGCAGGCACGGTGATATAATTTTTTTCCAAGGAGTTCCGAGTGGAGCAGCTGATAAATTTCGTACTTGGGCTAGGGTTTTTTCAAAAGCCACAGAGGTTACTCAGGTGAATAATTTAATTTATTTCAACATAACACGGCTATAATAGTTTTAGCACATTCAATTAAACACTAAGTATTGTTTATATTCTATATGTTCTAAATAGACAATAGGTATGTATGACCTTTTCATTAATTAACAATGTTAATTATACTACCTATGTTATGGCTATGTAATGTTTTTTTTTTTTTTTTATGCAATTAAAATATATTTTAACATATTATACTTTAAATGACCAAATTCAATGTCGTAAAAATTTTACAAAATTATTTTTACCTTTATAACAGACGACTTTAAGGCTGAATGGTTATGTTATCCTGTTAACTTTTGTTTCATAAATATAAGTTTAAATGACTGTCTTTAGTACTGGGCGGATGAATTTGAATGACTGTAAGTTTTGGCAACGATTTAAGGCTTAAGTTTCTTTATTTCCATGCAATAATTAATCAATAAAATATTTATTCTTTTTTTACAAACCACAAAATATATTTGGTCGAAGTTGTAAAAAAAAAAAATTATCATCATTTAAAAACAATAATCGATAAACTAAATGGTTTAATTGGATATTGTAAAAAATAACTTATAGTGACGTTCTGTTACGTTTTGACATGGATGTGCTGGACCATAATATTTAGGGGGGGGGGGGTAAAGCTCTCTCTGCCACACCACTATAGCACCGTGACTAAAAGTAATTATCACTTAAAACTATGTAGTTATAATTATATAGCTCTGCAAAGTAAATTATATTCTTTAATCTTTATTGCCAAAATAATTTTCTCATAATAATAATAAACTTGCAACAATAATATACAATATGTTATACTTAACAAGTACACAATGTTGCAGCACCCCCCCCCCCCCAAAAGACAAGCTTGTGCTGGGGGAGCCATTCTCATCGATTTTCTGAATACATAAGACAAGTAAAATTTCAACAAAGAGAGAAAAAAACATTCAACTATACAACTATACAATAATATTAATAGAAAAATCTAATTCTAATTTACAATTATCAACGTTTGTATAAAAATGAACTTAAATTTAAAACTTATAGTTGGATCAATGAGTTTCACATACATTTTAAGCAACTCGAAACTTTTGAAGCAGGTAATTTATTAATATTTAAAGAACGACATAAACTTAAGACTGTATGGAAAACACTATTTCGACCAAACACTTTATTTACGTGTGTTAAATGTATATTAATATTTCTCTTGTATCTATAGTGCTGCAGCGCTCATGATTTATTGTTGGAATTAAATGCTCACGTTTATACAATTAAATCATGACCGATAAATTATAATTAAATTTAAACTCCTTCACTTCTGGTTCTTTATAAATTAAATTAGTACTAGTTCGTATTGGTAGAAATAATAAATATTTAATAATACAGTTTAAAGTAGTAATAAGGCTGGACAAATCGTTATCAAAAGTAGGTACCTACCCAGATTGATATACAATAAGAGTAGGTATACAGATTGTACTAATGTTAAAAAATTACTATTTTATATGAATTATTAAAAATATATTTTTAGCTTTTTTAAATATTACGCAAAAAAAACTTACGTAAGATATTATCAATGTAATTTATATGTTTATCCCATTTTAGCCTAAAATCGAGAATAACACCAAAGTATTTCGTTTCTTTAACATGTTCAAGTTTAACACATCTCGGACCACATATAGACATATTATAGTATTTAAGTCTGATTTACTATTTAATGAATGAACTACTAAAATATTATTAATAATATTGACTAATATTTTTTATATTTTTTAGATTAATTAATGAATGTATTAATTTTACAGTGATCACCACAGTTTGGTGCAGTAAAACTACTTAGATTTTCTTCAAAAGTATCTTATTCGATGGAAAAGTGAATCTAGTTGGTTCATTTGGGATGTTAAAAATTTGAAATTCAAAATAGTTTTCAAAAGCGCCTTGAAAAACAACATAAAAATTATGGAAAAACGTTTTTCCAAAAAATAGTTTTTGGTTTCTGGTGTAACTCTAAAACAAATGAACGTATAGGTTAGGTTAGGTATGAAATGTTCACTGGTTGTTTCTATTCGAATTTTCTGTACATGATAAAATTTTCAAAATATTTTGATTTGTTTTGAACTTTTTAGAGACTTATTTTTAGTTTAAAATTGTATTAGTTTTTTTTTTCTATGAATGTCAATGAAACTTTATTAGTTGGGTAAAAAAGCTTGAAAATTTAATACAAGGATCCCACCAGATCGCTACAATGACAATTGAAGAAGATTAAAAATACTTAGTCACAGTTTTTTTATAAGCATTTAATGTTAAATTTTGACAAAATACGGAAAAATCATGAAAATTAGCAAATTATTTTGAGTTAAGAATCGATACAAATTTTTCTTTTCAAATCATAGATTTGAAATTGTAATACAAGATATCTTACAAGTTTGTCTACTTTTATCCAAAAAAAAAAATGTCTACGAGTAAATCAAATTAAGACTTTACGTTTGTAGTTCATATTTTTATAAGTTTGGATATTCAATCGATTACTCACTTAGCGATTTTCTTATTTTGTTGTAATTCAAAAACGAATAACTGTAAGCTCTTGAAATTTGTATCATATGTTTATTTTATCAACTCTATACTTGATAACATATTCAAAATATTTTGGAAATTTCAAATTTAAGTTTTTTTCTGTAAATATCAAAAAATTTGTCTTCTTGAAAAGGAGTGAAAATTCAATGCAAGGCACCTAATATATTGTTATAATAGCAGTTGAAAAATATAAAAAATTCATAAGCACAATTATTTTTTTTATAATCATTTAAAGTTCGAATATTGAAGAAATTTATCAAATTGAGAATGTACAAATTTAGTTAAAAATTTATAAAATGTTCAATTTTTATAGCTAAAGATTGAAAATTCAAAACAAGATTCCGCTTAAGTATAGGTTATATTCTGTAACCAAAAAATCTAAAAAATTTAAAAACACCGTTTTTTTTTCTATAGTTATTTTATGTTTATATTTGTAGGAAATACATATTAAATAACCAAGAATAACGATTTTAGTCATTTTGTTGTATTTTTATAATATTAATTCAACTTAACGACTGTCGTATAAATAATAATATGTAAAATATCTACACAGACAAACCATCAACGCTCAGAATCGTTTTTCGTTTACGATGGTAGGTATTAAGTCATTGAATTAAAATGTATTCATATTAATTTGCCATCTATTATACAGTGACCCACTTGTAATGTACAGCAGAGTGACATCCCGTCTTACCCGCCTCTTGTCTTCGATATGACTCGTATAAAATAACTTTATACCTATTGTACAATAGTTTTATGTACAAACACTCACATCACATAATCACTCTAAATACCAGTGTTACGTTACCTAACCTAACTACCTTTTAAGTCTTTGGCAAAAGATTATTTCTAGTCGGTATTACGGCCACAGTGCAAAACTATATACTGCGAATTCGTGCTCAAAACCGTTCGAAACGTTATTATTGGACGCGTGATGGGAATTACGAGTGCGATATTAATTTGAAATTAATTTACCGACCACCGGACACATTAAAACGGCAATTGGGTTGAAATAATTGTTTATCAGCAGGACCTGCATAATCTTCCATCACGAGCCCCGGGGAAAACCGGCAAGCTCCACCCCCGTGGGATACGAAATATTTTGAATTCTAAACCGACGAAATTCTTGTATATTCCTTCGTCGATGCGACGAGGCGCCGGTTTCGATATTGACAATATAAATTTTAAATGCGGTACAGTCAATTGGTCGTATGAAATTGGTCGTGGTAAAATTTGTCGTCTGAAATTGGTCGTTTTGGAAATTGGTCGTTTTGTAAATTGGTCGTTTGGTAAATTAGTCGTTTTCAATATAATATGTAATTTACGTAAAAAAAATATTTGGTCATAATTTTGAATTTAATATATGTGACAATAATTATGAGTTTTAAAAATAATATGAGTAAAAATAATATATGTGACAATAATTATAAGTTTTAAAAATAATATATGTGAAAATAATTATAAGTTATGAGCTATCCCGGATTATATTCATCAAATGTTCTATTATTAAACGTTTTACATATTGTATTTATCCTCTCAGCGGTGTCATTATATTCCTTTCGTTTTCTAGTGGTTTCTGCTCCAGTGCAATATTGGACCATTTTCAGACGGTTTAGTTTTTCTTCTTTTTGTAGGGCTCTTATAAATTTCCAAATGCTAGGGTGAATATGGGGTCAACTGAAATTTGTAAACACAGTAAACACTATAGAAAAAACGAAACATTATTATATTTTGTATTCCAGATAAAGAACATCCGATAATAGTAAATAGTTGTTATCGTAATATAATATAGCTGTAATAATGCTAGTTGTACATTTGTACACGCTGTAATTTAACTTATTATCGTTATAAACGTTTTATACCTAATGATTATTGTCAATTTGTACCTACATAACGTTTTTAACCAGTATTCGCGTTTCGCGACGAAATTATACTACGACTATTTTACCAAACGACGAATTTACAAAACGACCAATTTCAGACGACAAATTTTACCACGACCAATTGTATACGAAAAATTGACATAGACTCATTTTAAATATCGGTAAAAAGTGAATTCGATTTTTATATTAGGCACTTGTGGTTTCTCGGTTGATTTTTAACGATTTTTATCGGTAGTCGAAATGTACTAAGAAATAGATTTCAATTTTAGATTCTGAGTAATTTAACTTTTTAACTTAACTTTGACTTATTAACTCGTTAATGCCCAGCCTTGGGTATATTATGATAATGATTATGAATAGTCTGTTATCTATATATGCCCTTAAAAAAAATGTGTGTTTTTTTATTTTTTTTATTTTTGAGTCTGTCATCACCTTTTAGGACAGTAAAAGTACTTGGATTTTCTTCAACAGTATCTTTTCTGATAGGAAAGTGATTCTAGTTGGTACTTTGGGGGGGAGTCAAAAGTAAAAGTTTCAAAGTAGTTTTAAAAAAGCACAATGAAAAAAAAATAGAAAAATTAAGGAAAAAAGGGAATTTTTATGCAAAATCGGGTTTCCACAAAATCGATTTTGGTTTTTGGTGTAACTCTAAAACAAATGAATGTATTATACATGAAATTTTCACTGGTTGTTTATATTTGCATTTTCTATGCATGATCAATTTTTTCAAATATTATGATATGTTTTGAACTGTTAAGGAACATTTTTATTTTCAATTTTTTTTTGGTTTTTTTTATAAAACTATGAATAAAATATTATTTGTTGGTTAAAAAAAGCTTAAAAATTTGATAGGAGGCTCCTAGTATATTATTTAAAGGTAGATGAAATATAATAAAAATCCTTAGTCACAGTGTTTATTTATAAGCATTTAAAGTTCAAAAATTGACAAAATATGGAAAAATCACGAAAATTAGCAAATTATTTTGAGTTAAGAATTCGTAAAATTTTTTATTTTTAAATCTAAGGTTTTAAAATGTTATACGAAATTCCTTATAAGATTATCTACCTTTATCAAAAAAAAATTGTATATAAGAAAGTCAAATTAAATTTTTATGAGGGTTTGAAATTCAAATTTTTACAACATTGGATATTCATTCGATTTCTCTTGTAGCGATTTCCTTATTTTGTTGTAATTCAAAAACAAAAAACTGTAGATACATTAAAATTTCACTGAATTTTTATACTAGCGTTTCCTATAAACCATACAATTTTGAAAATATTTTGACTCTTTTCGAGCTGTTTATGGACATTTTCAGTTTTCAATTTATTTAGTTTTTTTTTTTTCTATAAATATCAAGAAAGTTTTATCTGTTTTGCCAAAAAGTGTAAAAATTTAACACAAGGCTCCTGGTATATTTTTACAATACCATTTGAAAAATATTAAAAATACATAGGCACAATTTTTTTTTATAAGCATTTAAACATCTTATTTTGACAAAATGTATCAAATTTAAAATTGAATAATTATTTTTTAGTTATAAATTTAGAAAATGTTCAACTTTTATATCTAATTATTAAAAAATTAAAACAAGATTCCACGTAAGTAGTTAATTCTATAACCAAAAAATCTAAAAAATACATAACCACAGTTTATTTTTATACTCGTTTTAAGTTTAACTTTGGATGAAATTTCATAATAAAAAACCTAGAATAACTATTTTAGTTATTTTGTTGTGATTGTATAATATTATTCGTGGGTACTTGAAACTTCTAAAGTACACTATTTTATATCTATGATAGTATCAGGGTTTGTTGTTGATGTATAAGTATAACGTGTTATAAGTAGTTACCTAATGGATATTGTAATATGATTAATTTAGAATTTAGTATAGGTACCTACCTATTATGGGTCAATTTTTTTTTAATACCATAGATAAGTATACAATAGTATTTATGTGCCAGTGGCGGCTCGTGGTATGGTGCACAGGAGCACGTGAACCACCCAAAAAAATTATATTAAAAAATTATTATATGCCATAATAACATAATATAATTGATGATTATGCAAATGGTCTGTAATTAAAAAAAAAATATAAATACGTATTTATATTAATAAAAACAAGTTTTTGCAGCTTTTATGTTAAGAAATATATTTATAAACGTTTAAATAATATCGCGGAGCACAAGTTGTTTGTGCTCCGGGCGGCCGTATAAAAATTAGCTATATGCCTCGACACGCCGACCGGTAATACGTCATGGCAATTTGGAGCACATTTAATGTGTGCACCGATCCTATTTTATTGTCGCGCTATCGCGATATCTTGTCATTCGTCGAAACGACAACGCATCATTGTACAGTATCCATCAACTGCCGCCAGTGTGCAGCACTGCAGCAGTCAAATCAACTAATAACTACTGTCTACTATAAATTATAATATCCATTATAAAAAATTTAATTTAGATAAGATAAGTAGGTACATTATTTTGGCATTATTCGTGGTATGTACCTATACCAAAATAAATTTTTTTACCATCTAACATAGATATCTTATACATTTTTTGTGCACCACTTTACGTGAACCTCACGAGCCGCCACTGGGTATGTCTATACCTAGAGTGACACACCGCCTCCGCTCAGAATCGTTTTTTCTTATACAATGATATTATATCATTGAATTCAAATGTAATACCATCCATTATACAGTGGCCCACTTGTAACCTACTGTACAGCAGATCACATTTTTAATATTTAATTTGTAGTAGTTTTCAGTTTTTAATATTCAATTATTTTATTTTTTATGAGATTTAATACAACGTGGAAAGCTTATTGAGTGCGATTAAAATATAGACCAACAGTCCCCGACAGTGTTTTCGGAATAACGTTGAGTTCAATGCATAAAATATATCATACACACAATTTGATATTATTCCTACTAACAAGATACTAACAGATCATATTTTATAAGTAAGGCTAATGACGTCATATTTAATTTGCATAATTTTATCAAATAGGCCAATAAATTGCTAAGTAAGACAGAAATTTGTTTCAAGTTGCAACGAATTTAAATATATCAAAGAAAAATTGCATATTTTTGCATTTTTTGAGGTTTTAATGAAAACACTCATCTTTTCACAGTAAACATGTTTTTATGCATATAACATGCTATATTTTAAGTGAAAGGGGGGAATGGGGAAAACAATTAAAAATAAGATTGTGTCAGTTGATTTCAGAAATAAAGCCTATATCAAGCGGTTTTAAAAATATCAGATATACTAAATGGAAAATAAAACACAGATGAAATGCAAGAAGATTGGAGTTTAAAATTTAAATGATCTCACGTGTGTGAAAAACTGTCCAATAACAACAGTTGACTTAGAATGTTCGTTTTCAGAGTACAAAAATTTACTCACTTCCAATCGACAATCGTTCAAATTCAAAAATATCAAAAAATCTCTAATCGTTCAAAACACTAAACAGTAAAAATAGGTACCTACTTAAAGAAAATTGTTTTAACTTTTCAGAGACAAAAAACACTGGATAAAACTTTTCCGAAAGAAACTCAAACTGAAACTTTTGACTGTGTAGAGTGTATAAACGTACAAATACTAATTTTTATTCACATTTCTATAATTTAAATGATATTAATAATTATTATTTAATAAATTACATTAAAAATAAAAATAACAATTTAATTTCTTATTTCAGTGCATATTTTCGGCTATTTTTGATAATATTTTAATGCATTTTTGCATACATATTTTCATGATTTTCAATGCAAGAACTTCCGAGCCCTATTTATAAGATAAAAAAGTAAATATTATTTTTATTTCGTTAAAAAATAGAAATTATTTACACTACCTCATACTTTGATGGTCAACCTGACGTTTGAATATCAGAATAATCACTAGGGATTTAAAGGCAATATAATCAGTAAAAAAAGCATTCAAAATGTCAAAAAAGCATTTAATTTATGTAAAAAAGCAATTACAAAAAAAATTTACTAAAATTTACTACTATTTACTAGTTTGTATATTGTATATTTGACTAGTGTGTAATAAAAAAACTATCACTATCATGTACTTAGATAAACTGTCTTCAGTAAAACGTTGACGGTTTGGGCTTAAAATATTTTTGTACCTACATAGAAAATGTAATCGGGACGGACTGACGAACAATTTTGAATCTATAGTAAGTATATACGCATTATGAACATAATTTAGGTAGAAAGGTAGCATGGGTACCTACTCTTATAATAAACTTTTGTAAACGTTAAATTAATTGGACATACCAAATACTCGATAAAGTATTTAGCGATATCGGTAAATATCGCCGAAAATAGTCTTTAGAAAATCTTATCGATTTGTATTTTTTATACGTATGTCGTGTATAAAACTATTAAATCAATTGAAAATTAAACACAACAAAGGCATTTATAAGTAAAAAAGGCAAAAAGGCATTTATTGAGTTGACTCCCAAAATTACATTAATGTTTTATGTTATTATAAAAATTAACGAATTCCTTACGGCTCGCATCGGATCAATGAGCTATTATTATTATTTACTATTTTATTATGTAATTAATTGGTACTTACATACGTAATTTATAGATCTAAAATATTGTATTAAAGAAATAATACTCAAACACGAACTGCACTCGTAGCCGACGCCGTCGTTCGGTAACAAAATAAGTAGAAGTAAATGATTTTACGACAATTTAGCCTTGTTAACAAAGCAAGAAATTCAAATAGATTAATAATAGCTACCTATAATACTGTCCTGTAGAAATGGCTTATTGGAGAATGATGTGCGTCGTCGATTTAAGAGAATGTTTTGACTGTTTCGAGAATTATTGATGTTTACCGGTATTTTATAAAGTGGTAATCACGATGTAGAGAAGATGACGTAGTGACACCGCTCCCGAATCTTTCAATTTTACAATATTGGCGCAAAAAATCACTGCAGTTTGGTAGTTCAGAATTTAACACCAGAGTAGGTATGCCACCCTTCGATCGAAGGCCGACTTTTTTTTTTTTTATTAATTATCCCGCGGCAACATAGGTCATTGGGAGGGGGGTGGTACTGTAGGTTTTTTGGAACGGTAGGTGTGTTACACGTGGTTATATTTTTGGCAGAATTTCGAATGGGGCACCCGTAGTTCTCTGCCATGCCCCGGAGTGGGGGATGGTGGCACTTGATCTCCGGACACCGTGACTTGCCCGGAGAAAAATGCCGCCCGGTGGTCGAGAATCGAAACCGCGACCGGCAGCGCCGCAGCCGACGCGTTAGACCGCTCGGCCACCTCACCCCCCACCGACTTTTATACGATTCGTAATGGAGATAGATTTAAATTTTATTTAAATGCATATTAATTATTGTTGTTCAAATGTAGATAATCCGCATGCCAACATAATATATTTTATGTTATTATACTGTATAGATTATTAAAATGAACTAATGTTTTGGAATCATGTACCAATTATTACTTAAAAATTGTAATAATATTATATGGTATGTAGCCATATCGTACAAATGTATTGATTTAAATAAAATGCATATTTATTATGTGATATTTATATGTTTATTTATCCATTGACACATATTATATGTACAAAAATGGTATTAGTAATATCTACGTACAATAAGTATAAGGAGCTCAAAATATATACTACTACCTACTGACCCAAGTACACCTAAATAAAAATCATAATCATATTTATTATTTACCTATATGATATAAATATAAAATAACAAAAAAAAAATTAAATATGTAGAGCTTTTTTTTTTAGCGTTACAGGCCATTCAGGCCCTTTGCTGTCGATACTAAATTCTTCCATTCTTCTCTATTATACGCATGGTCCATGTCTTTATTCCAATCTGGTCTCAACTCCTTCATATCTCTTTTGACTGTATCCAGCCAACGTTGCTTTGGTCTACCACGCGGTCTTTTTCTGTTTAAATTATTTACAAGTACCGTCTTGACAATACGGCTCTCCAGACGTGGCCTGCCCACTCCAATCTTGTACCTTTTAGAAATTGTGTTATACTTCCCTTCCCATATAGCTGCTTTATCTGTTCATTTGACCTTCTCTCCCACACTTGGGTGTCAGGGTTATACACGGGACCATACATTTTTCTTAAGACCTTTCTTTCGAATATACTTAGTTTATTTTCATCTATTGCTGTTGTGGCCCAGGTACAACAAGCGTATGTCACAGCTGGTCTGAGATATGTGGTATATAATGTTTCTTCGACTTTCCTAGACAATAATTTTGACTTTAGCAGATGTGACAGAGCAAAGTAACACCCATTACCGGCTTTTAAAAAAAGTTTGATTTCTTTATGCATGCAATTTCTATTATTTATATTGACTCCGGGATATTTAAAGTCATGGACTTGTTGAAAGGATATCCCGTCGAATTGTAGAGCATGATGTAGAGAAAATATAATATTTACAATAGAGAATAGAATATATTATCAGTTAAAATAATAATATAAACCTAATATAAGTAATTAGTAAATAGTATAAGTAATTGATAATATTACAATATTACATTATTATATAACATTTTATTTACAATCAAGAATGTATTTTGTATGTGATGCAGAGAATGCTAATCGAGAAAAAAATAAAATACAAAAAAATTTAGCGAAGCAGTCGAAACTCATATAACCGTGTATACTTACATAAAGTTGTTAAAATAAAATACTTATATAATAAAACTTCCTTAATTTAAACTATTTTAAATGTAACCCGATTGAATAGAATGATTACTTAAAAACAATTCTTACGTGGTTAATATTTTAAATTTGAAGTAATAGTATCAAAAACGACAAAAAATGTATATAATTTTTGAAATTTTACGTTAAAAACAATGTATTCACAATATAAAAACCGGCCTTCGGGCGAATTATGGTGGCGCTACCTACCACACTGCCGAGAAAATTTGCGACCGGAATAATATGTACAAGTGGTGTCACCTTATCTTCTCTACATCGTGGTGATAATGCTACAATATAGAAGGACATGTTTGGTTACGGCGGCGGGTTTTTGAACGTGTTAGATCGTTGGCTAATTTTAAACTATATTTCATATAAATATTTCGTTCACGGGAGAAAACCATGTCCGCGTGTGCTCACATAAATCGTGGTCTGCAAATATGTAAGTATTTTTTTTTTTTTTTTTTGGAGAAATTCTGGGAGGGGGTCCAGTACCCCTGGGGTACTGATATCGTCATATTATATTATTATAAATTACAAAAATTACACATTACAAATTTAATTTCACTCAATTTTCTATTTACATTCGTTTTGTTTCGTATAGTTAATATAACCGTTTAAAGCAACTTTTTCGTTATTTTTATTCGATTTCCATTATTGATCACTTAGCACTAAACGAACTACATTTAACAATACTAACAACGAACACAGAGTAACATCATAAAAACAGTAAACATATCAATATCTTAAGTTGTATCGATCGACAGACATTACATTATGTTATTTTTATAATCGTAAGACACTATTTGTACAGATAAGTAATTGTTTTTTAGCACTTACCCATAGGTACCTATTAGATAAAGTAAAAACATTATTTATATAATATTCATTTCGTAATTGAACGTAATTGAATACCATCGTAACTTTATTTTGTACGAACTATGGGGCCTTAATGAGAAAAACTTGTGTGAAAGTAATAATTACTAATTACTTGAATAATATTTCAATAAAAATAAAATTTAACAATTGATGAAAGTGCAATTTTTTTTTTTTTATTTGATTTTATTAACGTTTAGGTTTTTCCCGGGGACTTTTTTCCGTTTACCCACTTTTTAACTATCCCATCGTAATATATTTTGTGCTGCCAACTTCACACCTAGCGTTACAAGTATGAGAGTAGGTAAAAAAGTTGAATACGAAAATTGTTCGTAAGACTATAATATTAACATTATACCCTTTCAAATTCCGATACAATTTGATGTTCATGTGTCAACGTTTTAAAAAAAAAATCACCTGGGGCCTGTTTCATAAAAAAGACAAGTCGAAATGGACCATACGTAAACTTGTAAATTTCATTCACTTGTTAACTTTGTGTTTCATATAATATACAAGTTGACAAGTTGACCTATGACAAGTGACAATAAATTGACAAGTTAAAGAAAACCTGGAAAATATTGTAAAAAAACTTGTTTTTTGTTTCATATACAACAATGATTTGTAAAATATATTGAAAATATGATAACAATTTGACTAGTTTTCGACTGGAGTACATTTTTATGAAACAATGCTGTATTGGACTTGTCTGTTTTTACATGTTACTTGTCACTTGTAATTTTCAAACTTGTTTTTTTTTATGAAACAGGCCCCTGATAGTATAACATACCCTGATAATCAGTGCCGGATTAAGATCGACCGTAGCCCTAGGCATACATTTTTTTATAGCCCATTGTAAAAAAGAAAACAAAATTATAAAAATGTTTAGATTTATTTAATTATTTTAATTCGCAACTTTTTTCTTGCTTTTTTAAAGCTGAAGTAATTTATTGCGTCATTTAAATCGATAGCATTTAATAATTAATTTTCAATATTCAGTAGAGGTAATGCGTTTACCCTTTCCTCTCACAAAGAAGATCGTAAGTAATTTTTTAAAATGAAAATTTTAAAATTTTTTCAATGAAAATGCCCGTTCCCCGGTACAATATACTACGGCTGCACTTTTTAACGCAACGCGGTTAAACTGACGTCTGACACAGTGCGTCAGTACCACTTTAAAAAAAATAGCCCCCTCTGAGGACCACTTTTATCTAGCCCTAGGCACGTGCCTACCCTGCCTATACGTTAATCCGGCACTGCTGATAATATACGAGAATATAAGTGGTACAGAATATTCACAGAATTTTCAAGATTGGTTCATTTCAATCGATTCGTCGTTGACGAATATAACGTAGGGGGAAGGGGTAAGCATATCATATACCTGTTGAATCGCCCTGCATTATAGACGATACTAATTAGGGTTTGTTTTGTTGTTTCGTCGCTGTTTCTGCGGATTGTTGAAATAATATCTCTCGTACTTTTGTCCGAATAGAATATTCGAAATAATATTATTGTGACAGTGTGCCGGTCAAAAACAAGACGTCGGTACCTACTCGGACGATACGGAGGCGAAAGTGCTCTCAAAATAAATTTACATTTTATTAATCTACGTCTCCTCGGTGTACAGGACAACAACAGACTTTGACGTACATTATCATAACGTCTGGCGGCGGTGGGCTTTGATGTTGCTTGCCACATCGTCTCACATTGATTGCAATCCGTTTCGGAAAATCCTTTCACTGTCCGACCTCATTCGTCTTTCGTCTTACAATAGCATAGTAGATTAAAGGTATCCAAATTCGTCGGTTTGGAATCAAAGCGGGGACAATATCAGAATATAGCGGTTCGGTGGAGCGGTTTTAAGGTTTGAATGATTTGATAATATTCAAAAAGCTGGTAAGTGCAGCGGGGTGGAGTAGGTCAGAGGTGGTGGAAGTTTGTCCATCTCTGCAGCCCTCGGACAGGATAGTGCGCATTATTACAGTATTCAATTTGAACGCAATGACTGCATTCGATGAAAAACGATTCTGAGCGGACGAAAGAAAACGTATGAATCATAAATATGTATTATAATAACTAACCATTGACTGTGTAATATTATAATAAACCTATTGGGAATTTGGTAATTTTTATATTTTATTCGTCTCTATGGTGATGCGAGCAAAGGTCACTCACGGCACCGCAGTTAATATTTTGTTACAAAAATAGTTTCACAAATTAGTAACCAATTCTTAATAATTCGTAACCACGAGTTTGGAATTTGTAACTTAAGTATAACCGCAGAAAATCCAATATCCATTAGCGGGTGCCAGGGTCAGTGGACTCAAGCACCCGAAACTCGAAAAATCGGATCAAGTTACAAATTATTACGAATTGGTTACTTATTTGTGAAAACATTTTTGTAACAAAATGTTTACTTTGCGGTGCCAGGGTCAGTGACCTGATAAGCAAAGCGTTAGAAAAAATAGGTTAGAAAATTAAACCTCGTCGGCTTCAAATAACTATTGAGAAAATCGAAAAATGACCTTCCTAAAGTATCATATTGAACCAAATTATTAATGATAAGATACTATATAATAATATGTTAAAATCAAAGCACTTCTTCTGGTAGAAATTTTGTTAACAGGATAAAAAAATGTAACATTATTATAAAATCACTAGCTTCCTCGCTCCGCTCAGAGTCTAAAATGTAAGTACATTACAAGCGATTTCAGACATTTTTCGTGTCGCAACGTCCGCATTTTTACATTAATTTAATTTTAAGTGTCACAAAAAAACAATTCTTATAAGTACTAAACATATGAATTAACTATACAATTCCTAGTTTGAAAACAAACGGTTCTAAAATAGAACTATTTGTCCTTGATTATATTTTTTTAAAACAATACGTTCCATCGACAGAACATAATATAAAATATTAAATTTTAACTTAACTTACTAATTCGGTGTTTCAATTAACTTAACTTTAACTTATAACTTTAACTCATTTGTCTCTACATTAACTTAAAATCAACTCGTATTTTTCTTTTTTTCCCCAATTATGATAATTTTGAATATTCCTAATATCCAGAAAAATATTTTGTCTATTACGGATTTTCGGTTTATAATTATAATTATAAGTTCGTGGAATATAGAAAATATTATCAGAAAAAAAATAAAAAACTTCGTTATAAAAACTAATATAATATGGTATTAATAAGTTACTTATAAATATTAACATAGGGGTAATATCAGTGGCCTGTATGAAGACATCGATGGTACGAATTATAATCATAAATTATAATACCTACTCATTACACATTAGTAATTAGGTAATTATTATTTATTAGTACAATAACGATTTTCATTTATCACAGATTGTCTGAATAGTAATATTTCTATGAATGATGATTAGTGATTACTAGGGCAGAGGACTTGAAGCATTTGAATAATTTTTTTTTGCACAGTCACAAAAATAGCATAGTGTGAAACAAATACGTTTCATGCTTCCACAAAGCTAGTTTAAAAAATTTATTGGGCATATAAATGCATATTTTGTGATATTTTGGTTTTTTGGGCACATTTCTTCCATTTTGTACTTTTAGATGAATATTTTAAATTATTTATCAATTAATCAATATTTTTTATTATTTATTTTTACAACCGAAACAACGTCGAATTTAAAATTATTTTAAATTTTGATCAGCACTTGATCTTCACTTTCTCCTGAACCTATATTTACGAGGTGGAGATCGTGGGTAAAAGCCACATGTTATTATTGGGAAGACCAATAAATATAAACTGCCATAAAAATAATTGAAGACGGTTTTTAAAAATTGAATCAACTGCCCGGTACAGTGCGAGAAATGATTCAAGAAAAGATGAATGTTTTAGACAAAATAAAAATTACCAAATATTAGCTCAAATTTCCAAAATGTTATCTGAAAGAGAAACTTCAATGGTGAGAATACTTAAAAATTCTTAAAAAATTGAAACAAAAATATTTTGTCAATTGTTCTTTAGTAGTGTGAAAGTTGAAAATTGAAAGTTTTGAAGATGTATCCAGATAAGAAAACCCATAAAATAAATCTTAATAATTCAAATAATTAATTGTATCTTGTAAGTTATTAAATAAAGTTGTAAAAAAAGTGTATTCATTAAAATAATAGGTACCTACAGCAAAATTCTTGTTTTTGTTACAAAATATTCATTTTAAAATTTATATTTTGTATATTTAAGTGCATATTTGGTGATTTTTTTTAGAGCTAAGAGTCCTTTGCCCTAGTGATTACTATTCAAGTGATTATAACTTATTTTATTAAATTATACTTCATAAATGCATTTATTTTTATTTGTATTAATTTAAGTTAAGTTAAGCTAACAGTATTTGTTAACAACATTTAAACTTAATTTATGTACGAAAAATGTCTATTAATTTAAGTTTTAATTTAATTGAAAAAAAATACTTTACTAAAAAAGTTAACTTAACTGAGTTAAAAAATATCATTAACTTGCTCGGCCATGCTAATATTACAACCGACTATTTTTCATTATCAACTATTACAGTACTTCACTGCGTTGGCCTGCGTACCAAGTGCGACCAAAATAACAGCAATGCACGACAATACTATCGTAATAATATGATCGCTTTCACGTCTTAATTCCTATGGCATTTTAGATTCTGAGTGAAACGATGAATGTATTGATTTTACAATGATGTGTGTTTTTTTTTTTATTTTTTTATTTTTATTTATTTTTTATTTTTTTATTTATTTTTTTTGTGTCTGTGTACACGATAAGTAGTCGAAATAATGCTTCGATTTTCGACTTCAGTATCTTGTTCGATTGGAAAGTGAATATCGTTGGTGCATTGGGGAGGTCAAAATTTAAAATTACCAGTACTTTTCAAAAGCGCCAAGAAAAACAAAAGAAAAATTAAGGAAAAACGGGAATTTTTACGCAAAATCGTTTTTTTCACAAAATCGATTTTGGTTTTTGGTGTAACTTTAAAACAAATAACCGTAGATACATGAAATTTTCAGTTTTTGTTTATATTTGCATTTTCTATACACGATAACATTTTCAAAATATTTTGATTTATTTTGAACTGTTTAGGGACATTTTCAGTTTCCAATTTTATTAGTTTTTTTTTTTATGAATATCAATAAAAATTTATTTGTTGAGTAAAAATACTTGAAAATTTAATACAAGGCTCCTACTATATTGTTTCAAAGACAGATGAAAAATATTAAAAATCGTTAGTCACAGTTTTTTTTTTTAAGCATTTAAAGTTCAAAAAATGACAAAATATGGAAAAATCACGAAAATTTGCAAATTATTTCGAGTTAGAAATTCATAAAAATTTTTCTTTTTAAATCTAAGATATGAAAATGTAATACAAGATTCCTTATAAGATTTCCTACATTTATCAAAAAAAAAATCTATAAGAAAGTCAAATTAAATTTTTATGAGCGTTTGAAATTCAAATTTTTACAACATTGGATGTTCACTCGATTTCTCATGTAGTGATTTCCTTATTTTGTTGTTATTCATAAACGAACAACTATAGATACATGAAAATTTCACTGAATGTTTATATTAGCATATCCTATACACCATAGAATTTTGAAAATATTTTGACTCTTTTTGAGCTGTTTATGGACATTTACAGCTTTCAATTTTTTTTAGTTTTTTTTTCTATAAATATCAATAAAGTTTTATCTGTTGGGCCAAAAAGTGTAAAAATGTAATACAAGGCTCCTGATATATTGTTACAATAACAGTTGAAAAATATTAAAAATACATAGGCACAATTTTTTTTTAAAAGCATTTAAACATCGAATTTTGACAAAATTTATCAAAATCTCGAAAATTATCAATCGTTGGAATTAAAAAATTATAAAATGTTCAGTTTTTATAACTAAGAGTTGAAAATTTAAAACAAAGATTCTCTTAAATAATTCATACTGTAACCAAAAAATCTAAAAAATATATAAACACACTTATTTTTTACAGACATTTTAATTTTAAATTTAGACAAAATTTGATATTTAAACCAAGAATTACGATTTTAGTTATTTTGTTGTGATTGAATAATATTATTCGTGGGTACTTGAAACTTCTAAAGTGTACTATTATATTATATCTATGATAGTATCACGGTTTTTGTTGATGT
This sequence comes from Macrosiphum euphorbiae, assembly GCA_949089665.1. Classification (NCBI taxonomy): domain Eukaryota; kingdom Metazoa; phylum Arthropoda; class Insecta; order Hemiptera; family Aphididae; genus Macrosiphum; species Macrosiphum euphorbiae. The sequence continues at coordinate 7,242,726 of CARXXK010001085.1, forward strand.
ATAACGCGTTATAAGTATCTAATGGATATTGTGATATGATTAATTTGGAATTTATTATAGGTACCTATTATAGGTAAATTTTTTGTTTAATACCATAGATATGTATATAATTTGTCTTAAACCTAGACTGACATACTGTCTTCGCTCAGAATCGTTTTTCTTATACATTGATATTTTATCATTGAATTCAAATTTAATAGCATCCATTATACAGTGACCCACTTGTAACCTACTGTACAGCAGAGCGGCATCCACTTACCCACCTTTTTTTTTTTGTTTTGACTATAAAATATCGAAAAACAAAACGTGCCCAACCGACCCAGGTATGCTACTAAATCGAACTCGAAACGTTTTCAAACGACCTCCGTACTTATTCGTGGCTTATTCGGGTTGGTTTTGTATTTTTAACGAACTCTTAACCCCGTTTTCGGATTCTCTCCGAAAATCCGAGTTAGTACAGCCTTTCTTTCTTAAACTGTGAACCCCAGCAGGGGCCCATACAAGGGGTACGTGTCAGATACCCCCCCATTGGCTTTGGAGTAAATAATTAATATTGTTTTTGATGTGAATTTCGAATCAATTCAAATTATATTCATATGGTTTGTCATGGTTAAACTTTTTACTACCCAAATAAAAAGTTTAGAGACGCTGATGGCTTTTCTGATTTTCCCCTCCAATTTGGCTATGTCGTTTTATTTTTTTTGATTCCCCATCCCTCTTCAGTAATCATATCTACGCCACCGAACCCCAGGCGTTCCGCGAAACTTATTGCAATAATATTGTAATAAATTATTGTCAAAATGAACAACTAAAAAAAGGTGGGCAAGTGGGTGTCGCTCTGCTGTACAGTAGGTTCCGAGTGGGTCACTGTATAATAGATGATATTAAATTTGAATGCAACGATATAATATCATTGTATAAGAAAAACGATTCTGAGCGGAGACGGTATGTCAGTCTAGGTATAACATATTATATACGTACATGTCTATGGTATTAGGCAAAAAATTGACCTATAATAGGTATGAACCTATAATAAATTCCAAATGAATCATATCACAATATCCATTAGGTACTGGTAACGCGTTAGACATCAACAAGAATCGTGATACCATCATAGATTTATAATAGTACACTTTAGACGTTTCAAGTACCCACGAATAATATTATTCAATCACAACAAAATAACTGAAATAGTTATTCTAGATATTTTAAAATTAAATTTCGTCCAAATTTGAATTTAAAATGTCTGTAAAAAATAACTGTGTTTATATATTTTTTAGATATTTGGGTAACAGTATGAAATATTTATGAGAACCTTTGATTTAAATTTGCAATCATTAGCTATAAAAACTGAACATTTTATAATTTATTAATTATTACAATGATTGATAATTTTCGAGATTTTGATAAATTTTGTCGAAATTCGATCTTTAAATGATTATAAAAAAAATTGTGCATATGTATTTTTAATATTTTTCAACTGATATTGTAACAATATATCAGGAGCCTTGTATTAAATTTTTACACTTTTTGGCCCAATAGATAAAACTTTATTGATATTTATAGAAAAAAAAAACTAAAAAAATTGAAAACTGAAAATGTCCGTAAACAGCTCAAAAAAAGTCAAAATATTTTCAAAATTGTATGGTGTATAGGGAATGCAATATAAATATCCAGTGAAATTTTCATGTAGCTATAGTTATTCGTTTTTGAATTACAACAAAATAAGGAAATCGCTACATGAGAAATCGAGTGAATATTCAATGTTGTAAAAATTTGAATTTCAAACGCTCATAAAAATTTAATTTGACTTTCATATAGACATTTTTCTTTTGATAAATTTAGATAATCTTATAAGGAATCTTGTGTTTCATTTTCAAATATTAGATTTAAAAAGAAAAATTTTTACGAATTCTTAACTCAAAATAATTTGCTAATGTTCATGATTTTTCCATATTTTGTCAATTTTTGAACTTTAAATGCTTATAAAAAAAAATTGTGACTAAGGTTTTTTAATATTTTTCATCTGCCTTTGATACAATATACTAGGAGCCTTCTATTAAATTTTCAAGCTTTCGCAACCAACAAATAAAATTGTATTGATATTTTTAGAAAAAAAAACTAAAAAAAAATGGAAAATGAAAATGTCATTAAACAGTTCAAAATAAATCAAAATATTTTGAAAATGTTGTAGTGTATAGAAAATGCAAATATAAGCAACCAGTGAAAGTTTCATGTACATACATTCTTTTGTTTTAGAGTTACACCAAAAACCAAAATCGATTTTCTGGAAAACCGATTTTGCGTAATAATTCTCATATTTTTATGTTGTTTTTCCCGGCGCTTGTGAAAACTACTGAGAAATTTTTACTTTTAACCCCCCAAAGTACCAACTAGATTCACTTTCCTATCAAAAAAGATACTGTTGAAGAAAATCCAAACACTTCTACTGCCTAAAACGTGATGACAGACACAAAAATCAAAAAGAAACACACACATCATTGTAAAATCAATACATTCATCGTTCCACTCAGAATCTAAAACCAAAATTAGGGGTTCCGCGATAAAAGTCGACCCAAAAAAGCGGATAAAAAAAGTTTGAGAAACGCTGTGGAAACACATTGTGGTACCTACCTAGGTACAACTCTCCTCAGCCTCCCTACGCGAACATATAGTATCGTTGCCTATTACAAAACAGTTTTATTCGTAATCCGACCAGGGGCCCTATTCTCGAATTTTGTCGCATTCGACATAAATCAGAACTCGATCGATTCATCGTCGAACTCGATCGATTCGTCGTCCATGGTATTCTCGAAATGATGTATATGACTTTTCTCGAACGAAAACCGTTCGACATTACGTCTACTGCTATATCGCATTCGACAAAATTTAGTCGAATGATTTGCTAATTTCGAGCACCATAGATTTAATATATTTCACCCAAATCAACTGCAGAATACTATGATTATTGATAAGTTATCTTGTATTATTGTGTTTAGGTACTTGTATTACGATTGTCGATTACCTTTTCATTTTGTTAATTTATTATTGTTGTTTTATTTTATAACTGCTGAGTTAATATTTTGTTATATTTAACAATAATGGCGAATGAATATGAAAGAGCTATGATGTTTGCTATTGCTAATATAGAGAGGCAAGAAGCTCAAAATGTCAGACAACCGTTTGGCATTAAAATAGACCCTTTATTAGCATTAAGTGATCATCTTTTTATAAAAACTTACCGATTGAGTAAAGTTTTAACAAAATATTTAATCGAGTTAGTCACTCCATTTATGGAACCACCAAAACGTACGTTGGCTTTGAGCATCCAAAATAAGGTAATAAATAATAATTAATAACAATAACAAGGTAGGTTTGATTAGTAACAATCAGTATCAATCACGAATTAATATATATCTTAATTCGTGGTATCAATATATAATATTTTGGCGGAAATATAATTCTGATAATAAATTAATTTTAGGTTATACCATTGTGGTTCACTCGACAAGATTATTACTAGTCGACATAATCTCGAATGCGACTAATTTTAGTCGAATGCTTTTGGAGAATAGCGTTTTGCAGTCGACTACGACATAATCATTCGAGTTTAGTCACACACGATTTCTTGTCGATTGATCTCGAGAATAGAACCCCTGGTATGCGTGGTTAGCATCGACGTTATGCGAAAGTATTGTTATTTTACCTCAGACCTAGGGGGAAGCTAATCGCGGTACACAAGCTCACTGTGTTCGAAATTAACCCTCGCTCACCAGAGTGTATACGACTTATGTATCAACGTATAGATAGGAGGTACCTACTCGACTTACATACGTCTTGTACATAATACATACAACGTATAAGTGTGTGTGTGCAGTGTGTCCAATATGTTTATTATGTTTACAAGTTACTAAAGTCTTGTGTACAACAACTCGTTGATTGGTATATTATATATATATAGCAGTGTAACTGCTCCATTGCAAGAGTATAATATTATTATTATTATTGCCATCACCATCGTACGACGCCGCTCGCTACGACTCTCCCGCTGTAGTTGTACCACGTAGACGTATATTATATACCTGTATCGCGGTTCATACCAACATATCGTCTCTATACCTGCCTACACGTTAATATGTTATATCGTTGTTCGTGTGTGTGTACACAAACGTATTATTTTAATTATTATTATTACCATATCGGCACAGCGCAAGCACAAAATCGTCGTATAGTGCCCATTATTATTGTATTGTATAAGACGTTTACATACGCACCCCCCACGACCCCTCCCTCTGCGCCACGGTGGCCCACGGCGAGCACACAATACTAAAATATTATATTACCGACAATATTATTATTGTCTGCAGTGTACAACGGCAAACACGCGCGACTCACGAGACGAAAATCGTGGCTTGTAAACGACTCTTAATGATATTGTTACGTACAGGGCGAGTGTGTCGTGTCTGTCTCCGCCGAGTCCGTTCAGATGAGGGGGAGGGGTATGTGGGTCAAAATCCACTCTGGCCCCCGAAGACCAAAAGCGAAGACAATGGGCCCAATTTTCCATCAATATAATATGTAAGCTTATATAGGTATATTATGATAATGATTATGGTTAGTGTGTTATCTACCTATTTGCCCTTAAAAAAAATGTGTGTTTTTTATTTTTTTTTATTTTTGTGCCTGTCATCACCTTTTAGGACAGTAAAAATGCTTAGATTTTCTTCAACGGTATTTTTCCTGAATCTGGTTGGTACTTTGGGGTGTCAAAAGTAAAAATTTCCCAGTATTTTTAAAAGCTCCGTGAAAAGAAAAGATAAGGAAAAATGGGGAATTTTTACTCAAAATCTGTTTTCGAAAAAATCGATTTTGGTTTTTGGTGTAACTCTAAAACAAAAGAATGTACATAAATGAATGAAATACATGAAACTTTCACTGGTTGCTTATATTTACATTTTCTATACATGATGACATTTTCAAAATATTATGATTTGTTTTGAACTGTTAAGGAACATTTTCATTTTCTATTTTTTTTTTAGTTTTTTTCTAAAAGTTTTAATAAAATATTATTTTATTGTAATTCATAAACGAATAACTTTACTGTAGATACATGAAAATTTCACTGAATGTATTTACATTAGCATTTTCCATATACAATACAATTTTGAATATTTTTTTACTCTTTTAGAGCTGCTTACGAACATCATCAGTTTTCAATTTTTTTAGTTTATTTTTCTATAAATATTAAGAAAGTTTTATCTGTTATGCCAAAAAGTGTGAAAATTTAATACAAGGCTCCTGATACATTGTTTCAATATCAGTTGAAAAATATTAAAAATACATACGCACGATTTTTTTTTATAAGCATTTAAAGATCGAATTTTGATAAAATGTATCAAATTTAAAGTTGAATAATTATTTTGTAGTTAAAAATTCATAAAATGTTCAACATTTATGTCTAAGGATTGAAAGTTTATAATAAGATTCCACATAAGTAGTTAATTCTGTTAAAAAAAAATCTAAAAAATTCATATATACAGTTTATTTTTATTGACATTTTAGGTTCAAATTTGGACGAAATTACATAATATGAAAACCTAGAATAACTATTTTAGTTATTTTGTTGTGACTGTAAAATATTATTTGTGTGTACTTGAAACTTCTAAAGTACACATGATAGTACACAAGTATATATGATAGTATCATGGTTTGTTATTGATGTATAAAGAGTTATAAGTACCTAATGGGTATTGTGATATGATTAATTTGGAATTTATTATAATTCAATTTTTTTCAATACCAAAGATAAGTGTACAATATGTCTTATAAGTAGACTGACATACCGTCTCCCCTCAGAATCGTTTTTCTTATACAATGATATTATATCATTGAATTAAAAATTAATAGTATCCATTATAAAGTGACCACTTGTAACCACTTGTAACCTACTGTACAGCACAGCACCTTTTTTGTGTAAACGATAAGCAGTCAAAATAACGTTTTGATTTTCAACTTCAGTATCTTGTTCGATATTAAAGTGAATCTAGTTGGTGCATTATGTAGGTCAAAATTTAAAATTCCCAGTAATTTTCAAAAGCTCCAAGAAAAATAAAAGAAAAAAGGTGCTCTACTGTACAGTACAGTACGTTACAAGTGGGTCACTGTATAATGGATGGCATTAATTTTGAATTCAATGATATACAATTGTATAAAAAAAAAACGATTCTGAACGGAGACGGTATGTCAGTCTAGACATAAGACATATTATTATATACTTATCCATGGTATTAAAAAAAATGACCTATAATAGGTACCAATAATAAATTCCAAATTAATCATTTTCTTTTCAATTAACTATTAAATCAAATTTTCAAAAGCACAAGGAAAAACAAAAAAAAATCGATTTTGGTTTTTTGTGTAAATCTAAAACAAACAAAAACATAAAATGTTCACTGGTAGCTTTATATAAGCATTTTCTATACATGATAAAATGTTGAAAATATTTTGATGTGTTTTGAACTGTATACAGACATTTACAGTTTCCATTTTGTTAGTTGTTTTTTTTTCTATGAATGTCAAAACAATTGTATATGTTGGGTATAAATAAAACTTGAAAATGTAATACAAGGATCTCATTATATAGTTACAATAAAATTTGAAAAATATTAAAAATCCAGTCACAATTTTTTTTATAATCATTTAATAAAGTTCAAATGTTGACAAAACACAAAAAATTAAGCAAATGTGAAAATTTTTTTGAGTAAGAAATTAATAGAAATGTTCTCTTTAAATCTAAGATTTGAAATTATATTACAAAATTTCTTATAAGTGACACTTTTATCAACAAAAAATTTCTATTGGAAAGTCAAATTAAATTTTTATGAGCGTTTGTAATTCATATTTTTACAACATTCTATACTCACTCGATTTCTCGGAATCACGACGTTGAGCCGACAACCAGTAGGCCGACAAGATATAAAGCCGACGGCGTTTGGCCGACAGGATATCAGGCTGACATGGTATCTAAATTGTATATATTAATGTTTAAAAATAAAAAATTGTTTACTTAATTACAATTTATTTTCGTCTACAAAATATATTAAAAAATTAATTACATATTTTAATATAAATTTAATTTTAAAATAATATGTTATTGTTGAATTAAAATATATTTAATATCAATATTAATAGTATAGTCGTCATAAAAAATTAATTACATATTTTAATATAAATTTAATTTTAAAATAATATGTTATTGTTGAATTAAAATATATTTAATATCAATATTAATAGTATAGTCGTCATAAAAAATTAATTACATATTTTAATATAAATTTAATTTTCAAATAATATGTTATTGTTAAATTAAAATATATTTAATATCAATATTAATAGTATAATCGTCTAAAAATCGTAAATCGTAAAAAAATTACATTTATAGTTTTATATTATAAGCTGTACCTTTTAGAAAATCTATCAGGGTCCTATTACCTTTATCATTAATAATATGAAGCATGCCACGAAGTGTATGTAAACCATTGACACAATCAGTCGTAGCTCTGCAGGCATTACAATTTTCATGTGTTTCTAAAGTTTTTCTATGGATTCTTTTTTCACACTCCCAGTTGTACCGATTTTCACGCACTTTATTTCGGACCATAACATAGCCATTTATAATAAGTTTGTTGTTCAACAAATAACACTCCATTATTATAAAATAAAATACGACGAAGGCACAAACCTCACTGATTCAATATTACATTAGAGAATAAAACATCGGCTCTTCGGTTGTATGCAGATGTATTATATTACTGGTTCGATATCATATCTCAAATAATTGCTTTGATAAATATCGATATAATTTGGAAATTTTGGATATAATATCTTTATCGCAATAATAATACCCAACGACGCCGACGGCTCTTCGGCCGTCTGCTCGTCGGTTGTCGGCTTACCGTCCTAGTCCCCGATTTCTTATGTAGCTGTTTTGTTATTTTGTTGTAATTCAAAAACGAATAACTGTAGATACATAAAAAATTGATTATTGTTTAAATTATCATTTTCTATTAGCCATACAATTTTGAAAATATTTTGACTCGTTTTGACTAGTTAACGGATAATTTCAAATTTAAATTTTTAAATTTTTTTTTCTACAAATTTCAATAAAATTTTATTTGTTTTGCCAAAGAGCGTGAAACAAATTCGTACACTTTATTTGACCCGGGAACCCCAATATTCCGTATTAAACCCATACGAAATTTGACGGTCTTGGATTTTCGACGGACAACAAGTCGCTTAATATTAGTGTACCGAATTCACATTTCAGCAATACCGAACACAAAAAAACGAGAAGTGGAGATCAGACCCTTTCAGAGATATTTTCTGACCCGGCTCAGGATCTGCATGCAAGTGACCCGTTCTTATTTAAATTTTATTTCAGGATATTGAATCTACATACTTTTCGCAAAACCGTACTAGTACAGCTCGACCTGTAGTCGTTACACTTGGGTAGGTATCCAAGTTGGATTTCCCCAAATAATGATACACTTTACACGTCGACCGTCATTACGAACCTTATTACTATCCTAGTGAACGGTATTAGTTTATTTTTCTCATGACGAAATCATGAAAATGAAATGAGTTTGGAAATTTATTCTGAATAGTCGATAATAGCTACAATATCGTTACCGTCTCGATTTATGACGGCGTCAACCGTTTCGTGTGGCAAAAAATATTTAGATTAGACGAAAAGCCAAACCAAATACACCGTTCGAAAGAAGACGTTTCACCGAATAACTACGAAAGATTACTTCAGAAGCATTGATCTGACCACTTAGTGAATAAATTATTAAGCCATAAAATATGAATACCTATAATACCACACGTCTACCACGGAACTCGACGTGTCAAAACACAATAATATTTTAGTTGGTAAATTATATTGACCATATTTACTGTCACAATATTATCAATTTAGGGTTAGGATGTTTGTGTTTTTTTAAATTTTTTTCTTTTAGTCGTGCACATTGCAGATCAAGTCATAAATTCGTTTAGTTTGACATAGAATCAGATACATTACATTTTGTTTTGCATATTTAGTGGTTTTTATCAATAAATGCACTTTAAAAAAAAAAAAATGAAAATGAAAATAAATGAAAAAATTTCGATGAAAAAAAACTATAGAAAACTAAGACCAAAAACCAACCAAGGTATATAGGTACAAATTGTCGGTTTTATAACTAACGTAAACGAAAATATATGAAAGGTGATGTGTATGATATGAAGAAGGTAATCTTTACTACCAACTTATCAATTATCTTTACTACCTAAATATACGTTTATTAATAATTTTTACGACCGATCATCACGATTGAGTGTTGGTTATTATCGGGCATAGTGACTATAAAATCTTGAGTTACTAATATAATGCTTGAACATTTCATCACATTCAAAATGTTATTTCAGAATATTAATAAATTTGGTTTTTTTTTAAAAATATGTTCTATAAATTTGTATATAATTATAATGAATTATCTTAATAATTGTAAGTATGGTGTCCTAAACTTTCGTTCAGTTATGTTTTTCTCTCTAATAAGTAATAGCTAACCGTTGAGCTATATAATAATTTAAGTACTTATTGGATGCTAAAAAGAAAAAACATACCTAACCTACTTAGGTATTATACGTTTAAAATGGTATTTAATATTTTTATATTGACAAAAAAACATACAAAAATGTTTCAGTGATACAAGTATACAGTATAATCATTGATTAAATATACTATTTAATATTGTATATTTAATCAATGGTGTAATACATGTCATTTGCTATAGTAATCCACAAAACTCATATTACTAGGGCTGTGAATTTAATGCACTAAAAAACCTTAAAAAATACATTAAAAATGTCAAAAATATGCAATAAAATATGCACTTTAAATGCAAAAAAAAGGAATATAAAATGAAAAAAATTATATTATAAAATTTATTAAAAATGGTTTTTAATTTAATTTTTATATTTATATTAATAGTATTTAAATTATATTAAACATAAGTACAAAAAGTGTTTATTCTTAAACAAAAAAAATAGTAAAAATGTCACTATTAAAACATGAGTTTGATGAAGTTGTGATCAAAGTTTGAAGACATGAAGTTTCTTTATCGTTTTTTTTTTTTTTTTTGACACTTACAATATGCTTGTTACTTGCTACGTGTTGTTGTATCTTAAATTTTTTTTCGGCCGAAACTCTAACTTCACAAACTTTACAGTATAATAATGTAGGTACCATATGTACTAAAAATATCACCGGAGAATTCATTGACGTACTTTCGTAATGTTGACGAGAAAAGCGGTTTTGATTTCGGAATTTTACTGTTAACTGCACACTTCACTGTACACTTGTGAACGCCAAACAGGTACTAAACGATATTATACTTGAATACCTACTAATTACTTAATCTGGAAATTTCCTGACTGATATACGATATGCCACAATAACTTATCTAGTTGTCTAGCAATCGCCTTATTTTATCGATTCGTTATCTTCACCTAACCCGTACATAGCGTGTGACTTGTGTAAAATATTATTTAATAAAATAAAAATGTTGACATAATAATATATACAGCCTGTGTAAAAAAAAAAAAAAAAAACGTTTTCAAACAAGTCAATTGACGGAATTTGATTAAAAATACTAGAAAATGAACTAAAAAAGCAAAACATGACCTACAAATTAAAAACGTCAAAAAATGCAAAAATATGCAAAATAAAAGTTTCATAGATGGATTCGTAGTTACATAATTCAAATTATGTTCTCACAAAGCTATGTTTTACAATCACCAAAAAAAGTGCACTTTCCTATGAATTCACAGCCCTGCATATTACATTAATATCAATGGGGTTATACATACCTAGTAACAGAAAAAAATTCCGTTTTTTGTTATTTACAATTAAAACGTTACACAATTTTTGCGTTGATCATTATTTAGAACTAAAACGGCGTTATACAAGTTTTGCGTTTATCGTTATTCAAAATAGTGTTAATACCTATTAAATTTAAAAATTATTTCTAACGCGGGTAAGTAATGGCCCGGATGCATATAAGCATAGTGTACATTGTTAGAGAACCCAAAGGAAATACAGTCCTACGATTGGCTCTAGTCCCAATGAGATAACGACTTCGCTAACAATGTATTATCTGTTATCACGAAAATTGTATTTCCAAAAAAAAAATTATTTATTTATTAATTATTTATTAAGATATTTAATAATTAATGTATTATAATGTTGTTAAAATGTTGTTATGTATTTAAGACCCTTAAGGTTGGTTATGGTTAGGTTAGGTTGGTTATGGTAACTAAAAATAAAAAATAATTGAAATAATTGTAAATGATATATAATATGTATATGAAAAAACACATCATTATAAAATCAATATATTCATCACTTCGTTCAGAATCTAAAATGTATACATATTATAATAGTTAAAATATTTATCAAAATGTAATAGTTAAAATATTTTAAAATGTGAATTAAAAATGTATGTCTTCAATCTATAAAAAAATATACATAATATATTAATATTGAATATTAAAACTTTAAAAAGGTCCATGACTTATAGCATTTGTTTGGTTTAAATTTATGTTCAATCCAGGTTTCGTTTTTTTTTTTTTTTACTGTAGTATTTTCTCCTAATGGTGGTCGACTGTTCGTGTTATTTTTGAGCTTCAGCTATGCCCATACCATTGTCAAAATACTCATAAAATAAGTGTTTTACATCATTATTAGCTGGTAAATATCTAAGGCTCTCTGCTGTGTTGATGCTATGTGTATGGTTGTTATACATTTTTATACAACCCATTAAACCTTTCTGTAAGAATCAATAACAGTTTTAATTTATCAATAAGAAACAATAATTTATGTATAATACCATTTTAAATATTAAAAGTTCATTAATATAATAATAAGGTACCTACATTTTTTACAATGCTGTATAAAATAAATAAATTTATAACTAATGCATAGTAATTTTTATATTATATATATTTTTTTTGGAAATAAAATTTTCGTAATAACAGATAACTGATAGCGAAGTCGTTATCTCATTGGGATTAGAGCCAATCGTAGGACTATATTTTCTTTGGGTTCTCTATCAATGTACACTATATGCTTATATTCGGCCCGGATACAGAATATAATATATTATAACCAATTCTCAGATGGTTTGCATGAAGCAAATGTTTCTACGAAACCTGCAATAGACCTTTTAAAAAAATAGATTTTAAAATATTTCTTTTAATGATATTCTATAAATTACGTGTTGCGTTATGTTTTGTTTAATGATATATATTATGATATATTTTGTTAATCATCGTTATGTTTTGTTCTGCGGTATTTAATTATTTTTGATAATCGTTTTTGGTCAAATATAACGTTTGCAAGCCGTGCGGTTTGTTATCTTGGAGGATATTATTAATAATTGACAAATAATATTTGTATTGAAAAAAAAATGGGTAAGTGGATGTCGCTCTGCTGTACAGTAGGTTACAAGTGGGCCACTGTTATTGATGGTGCTAAATTTGAATTCAACGATATAATATCATTGTATAAGAAAAACGATTCTGAGCGAAAACGGTCAGTCAACCTATGATATTACTATATAAGTATATTTGATGATTTTACTGTGAATAAAGTAATTTATATATAACCTATTTAAGTGGAACCTTGTTTTAAATTTTTAATCCTTAGCTGCAAACGTTGAACGTTTTATACATTTTTAACTACAAAATAATTATTAAATTTGAAATTTGATACATTTTGTTGAAATTCGAACTTGAAATGCTTATAAAAAAAAATCGTGCTTATGTATTTTCAATATTTTTCAACTGCTATTGTAACAATATATCAGGAGCCAATTGGATTCCTATTTATTAATTATTCGATCCAATAAGCCAACTTTCAAAATGTTCTCCTGCAAAAGTCTATGACTATACACTTGTACAGTATAATATTTATATAATAAACAATTTACTTTAATTTTTCACAAAACATTTCATGGAATTTAGATACAACATTTTGGTATTGACACAAAAAAAAGGGGGCCATTTAAATAACTATAACAAGCTTGTAAATTGTATCGATTCAACGGCATTTAGTTGTGGACAACCGTCTGAAATTAAATGTGCTCAAGTGGTTGTTTGCGAGCTCCACTATTATAGATAATACACTGTCCCTGTAATGTGCACGAATATTGTGATTTTCAAAAAAAATCGATTTCGATCCCGATTTCACGAATATCGCGAGTAGAGTTTGAAATTTCAAATAAATGCGTTCAAACGTGTTATATACTCAGCTGTTACGTGTAGGTAAGTTTTTATTTGTGAAGTTTAAAGCTTAGGTCGGTGAGTGTTGGGCCGACCCCTTTTAGGCAAAAGATGGAAAATATGATGAGACACCGTGTAGGTTAGGTTTACTCGTTCTCTGTAAATATGTACTCATAAATAATTTATAACTTATTATTGTAATAAAATGTGCGACGCAGTAGCAGCGGCGCACTCGAACGATATTATTGAAAACGTAGGTGCTTCACGTAAGTCGTGGGAATAGTTTTTTTAGTACACTTATAATACACGTCATCCAAACGATCGAACAAACCCGTTTTGTGTTTTTTGATAAAAAACAGAATAAAAACCCTTTCGAAGTGGATGTTTAATATAATAATACTACTAAAGATATACGCCAGTGTTGGGAATAGATAACTAAAATATTATCTAGATAAAGATAATAGATTATTGGTAGGAATTTATCTAGATAAAGATAATAGATAAAAAAATTTAAAGTATCAAGATAAAGATAGTAGATAAATGTGATTTATCTAGATAAAAAAAATAGATAAAAATTTTTTTTGCTGTTTTTTTTATACTTGGCAATAACTATTCAGTGGCATATCCAGAAATATTTTAATGCGGGGGACCGTAGATTCAACACCATAATATAATTTACAGCATCACCTGTTGTATTAGGTGTATCACCTGTAAATTTTGGTGCACATATTACCTACAACATTAATATAATGATTTAAAATTGATGCTTTTACTTAAACTCAATAAATATACTTACCTATGTACCTATCACATAGGAACTCATAAGTAAAATAAAAAACAACATTAATATAACTCTTTTAAAAATCAGAATGTGTATTTAGTTTTGATTTGTAGTAGCACATAAAATAATGATGCTTGATTAGATTAGATAGGTGTTCTATTTCTATGGTGGACTTGTACATATCAAAAGTTTTGAATGAGAAGGTAAAATATTTTTTTTTTAATTTAGTTATCTGGTGAATGTAAGTTGTAATGCTGATTGTTTTTATCATTTATAAGTATTTTTAATTTTTATAGACTAAATTGTTTTTATTTTTTAAATCATTCTATGAGTACTTAGTAAAAAACCTAGCTGTGTGCAATGATAAATTTAATAAATGTATTGTATTTACAATTTGCGCTTGTTAACTGTTAATTGTGTTTTATATTTTTAATTGTTTTTATCATTTATAAGTATTTTTAATTTTTAAAGACTAAATTGTTCTTATATTTTAAATAATTTTATGAGTATTTAATAAAGAACCTAGCTGTGTTCAATGATTAATTTATTTAACTTATAATATTAACTATTATTTAAACTTGTTTGTGGATAATAGGTAAATGGTAAAAAGAACAGATATTTGCAAATATTTGTATTGTAATTGTATGTTAATTTATTTTTACATTAGGTACCTCATTAGGTATACTCAATAGTATCATAGTACCTATATTATTAAGATGTTCTTTAGTAGTAAGACTTACTGAACCTACTTGAAATATTATTTAAAACTTTAAGATAAACCATTTTTTACATTGACTTATTATATGCTATGTATACTATTATTATACCTACTTACTTAATTATTATAAATCATCACATTTGGCTATATTATTATTATCTAAATACCTATAATAAGACTAGGTACCTAGGTAGGTATATGATAATTAAAATTAAAGTAAATTGTATTTTACCTACCTACCTATAGTATATTTACATTTGTTTATTTAGTTATTCGAAAAAAAAACACATATTAAAAACCAATTCACACTTTATTGACCAATTAACCAATGTATAACAAAACCAAATAATTTTAAAATTCTCTGTTTTACACAAATAGAAATTAAAAATTAGTTACATGGCAAAAAAAAAAACAAAACATAAACAATATGATACTCAGTCAACAATTTGACCAAAGTATTTAACAAAACTAAATAATTTTAAATTTTCCATTTACACAAATAGAAATTAAAAATAGCATTGTTAATAATAAAAAAATGAAAAACATACCTCAACAGGATTATACAAAGTCAACAACATTAATGAAACAAATAATAATTATTAGAATATTTTTTTTTACATGGTTAATAATAAAGTTTTTATTATTAATTATTATATACAAGGTAAGTTTAATACAATATACAATACTTTATAAATATAATTATAACTATAATTATAATACACTATTATTCTTTTAAATTCAAACACCTACAACAGAGTAGCATTTCAAATGTTTTATAGTGTAATCTATTTCTCCTGGGAGTTACAATTTGTATACCACTGCTAAACAACCGTTCAACAGGAGCAGACGAAGGCAATGTAGTATTATACTTTAAAAATATATCATATACCATAAGCTTGTCCTTCCGTATGTTTATGTGACATTTTTAATAATTCTCACTCGTATGCGATTATGTTTTGTTTCGTATGTTTTTTTTTTTTGTCAGAAAACAAGTTCTGTACCCATCGCTGGATTTACTTATCACTAATTTATTGTATTCTTAAAACGACGACAGATACCTACTTATAATATTTATGACACATGCACCGTCACACTCTTTCCTAATCAGCAAAGATCGTTCACATTCATGCAGTATATGTCAAACTCGCATAACTATAAAATACACACTCGAAGAATGCTCCATCTGTGAATCAACACTCACGTCTCTCAATATTCCTCAAAACATCAAAGAACTCCTCGATGAAGGACAAACTCCAAATATCATTAAATTCATCACTAAATGCAACCTCGTCAACACACTCTAATCTAGTCAAACTGCAGTATTGTAAACACACTTATATGTAAATATGTAACTTTAATTATTAATTGTATATAATATTATCAAGGAAGGTAAACATGGTCCTAAATTAACACTAATATTGTCGGCCAGTTGGCGACGCAAATTTCATTAATGTTTTGTGTTATTATTAAAAATAATATATTCCTAACGGCTCACATCAGACCAATGAGCTATTATTTTTATTTACGAATTTATTGTATGTCTATTTGGTACTTACACACGTAGTAGATATATGATATCATTGTAACCAGTAATTTTTCAAACACTCTCGCCCCGTCATTTCGCGTCGAAATTGGGCTGAAAATATTTTTCGCTTAGACTTTGTGCAGGAATCGTTGTCATACATTGAAATTGAAATTTAGGACCATTTACTTGATAACTGATGTCTAAAAACATATTTTTCACTGTAAAACGCAACCAGCAAAATCATACCAATATCGATACAACTGTATACTGCCATTCTTAGGTCTGAAAAATGTAAGGAAAATACTGATTTTTCCAAAAAATTAATAGACGTGATTTACTTGTGAATATGAAACTTTTAGGCCACAATCTACACGAAAAATTAATAATGGGAGGCAATTTACAGTGACTCTTATTTAGTTACGACTCCATCGATTTGTGGTGACTTAAATGGTTTTCTTCTATTAGATGGTTAAGGCAGTGTGAATTATAAATAATTAAATTAATATACATCTGCTGAAGGGACGGTTAGGCCAATCGGTAGGTCGGAGGAATCTTACCGATGGACCGGTCCTTGTGTGGGCCACATTATAATAATTACGAGATTAAAAGTTATTTTTTTTTATAAAATAAGCATAAAAATACTATTACAAAGTTTGGACATTAAATGAATACATGTAAATTAATAAATATTAATGTAATAATTATAGGATCTTGAAGTGTATTGGTAGAAAAAAAATCATATTAAAATGATAATATTAAAAAATAGCGTATAATGACCAATAGGTTAAGTCAGTATTTGTCTGAATTTTTTGACTAAATCGATTTTGGTTTTTGGTGTAACTCTAAAACAAATGACCGTCATACTTGAAATGTTCACTGAATCTTTAAAATTAGCATTTTCTACAAGTTTTTTCTTAGGTATATTTTAGTTGGGCACTAGGAACATAATAATAATAATGATTTAAATAAAAATTATTACATTATTTATAAACCATAATCTTTGTTTGAAAATCTGTATAAATATTTAAAAATGCATTAGTACAAGTTCGCGATTTTTATCGATAAAAAATGTATCTAGATGAATTTATTTAGATTAGTAAAACATTTATCTAAGATAAACGTTTGAAAAACTAATACAAGGATAATAATTGTTTGCTACAATGGTTGATGAAAATATTAAATATACACCGTCGCAATTTTTTTTTTATAAGCATTTTAAGTGCAAATTATTTCAAGTTAGAAATTCATAAACATTTTTCTTTTTAAATCTAAGATTTAAAAATTGAATAAAAGATTCCTCATAAGTTTGTCTATAACTTTCAAAATGTCTACTGGAAAGTCAAATTAAGTGAGCATTTTTAAAATATTGGATATTCACTCGATTTCTCATGTAAGTATTTTCTTATTTTGTTGTCATTCAAAAACTCTTGAAATTTACACTTAATGTTTATTTAATCATTTTCTATATTTGATAGCATTTTCAAAATATTTTAACTAGTTTCGAGTTATTTACTGACATTTCAATTTTTTTAGATTTTTTTCAGTATATGCCAATACATTTACATTCGTTTGGTAAAAATGCTTGAAAATTCAAAACAAGGATCTTGATATAATATTGTTACAATAGCAGTTGAAAAATATTATAAACACATATACACAGTACAGTTTAAAGTTTGAATTTTGAGAAAATCGATCAAATTTAAAATTTAAAAATGTATAAAATTATCAATTTGTATAGCTAAAAAATGAAAATTTAAAATAACGTTCCATGTAAGTAGTTAATTTTGTAATCAAAAAACCTAAAAATACACATAAACACACTTTTTTTTGTAGTTTATTGTAAAGTTAAATTTTGACGAAATTCCATATTAATTAATAACAAAGAATAACGATTTTAGTTATTTTTTTGTAATTGTTTAATATTCATTCAACTATTACCAGGTACCATACTAGTAGTAATAACAATATAAACATCATACAAATATTCCATTATCGTTTTTCAATGAAATTTTAAACTTGCAACAGAATCATCTTACCCTTTTTTTCTTAATTTTTTTAATTCTGAAAATAAAAACTTAATCTTAGGTATATAAATAATTTTAGAAAATTTAAAAATATCCTATAGGCAAATCTTGGTTTAAAAAACTTTCTAATAAAAAAAACTAGCTAAGTCAAATGTCTTGTTTTGTATTATTTTTTAAAATATCAACTTTTCGAAGTAAGCCTCGTTATTTAGAAAAGACATAAATTTATTAAAAATTCTTTAGATTTTTAATAAGTATCTTTTTAGGAATTTTCATAAAATATATAGGAATTTATTTTTTATATATTTTTAGTTTAAAATGTTTTTGTCAATTTTTACTTAACAAATATAATAACATTTAGAAAAAAAATAAAAACTATATAATTTAAATAAATATATTTACAATTAATTGTTGAATATCTAATTTCGTTCAAATCAGAACTTAAAATATCTATAAAAAAGTTCATATACTTTTTAGATTCTTGGTAAAAGAATCAACTGCTCATGAGAAAGTAGGTTTTCCGTTTCAATCCATAGCTCAACAAATTGATCAGTTTGTACATTTTTAACTATCAAATAATTTGAAAATTTTCGAGAATTTGATGAACTTAGTCGGAATGTGGTATTTAAATGCTTATATAAAAAAAAAATCAATCCTAATATCTTTAATGTTTTTAAATTTTTATTATTACTACATAATATTTTGAATATTTAATTAGAATTCTAAGCTGTTCAAAAATGTGAAATGTTTTTTTTATCGGTTATAAACTAAAAACATTTAAGTTTCAGATGACTATAAATAACTCATATAATGAGAAAAAGTATTTTAAAAATTATATTATGAATAGAAAATAATAAGATAAACATTTAATGAAAACTCCATTAAAAATTGCATAACATTTTGATCACAACAAAATAAGAAAATCGTTGGATGATAAATTTTTAGTTCACTTGTGAACACATATTTTCAAACTCTTATAAAAAAAAAACTAATTTGACTTTCCGGTAAAGTTATTATTTTTTTTTGTAGGTAGAAAACTTTTTGAGGAATCTTGTACATAATTGTCAAGTCTTATATAAAGTTATATAAAATAATACAAAATAATTCGTCTTGATTTGCCTTGGTATTATACTATAAGCATATTTAATAATATTGTTGTGGTTAACCTAATTTGTTTTACAAGTATCAAGTATACACACGAATAATGTTTTTAAATTACAACAAAACTAAAACTGACATTCTTCGTAGAAATATTACATTTTTTTCCAAAATATTTAAACCTCAACAAACTGTATTTAAATATTTTTTTTATTCATTGATTACAGTATAAACTATTTACTCTCGAGAAACCTAGTTTTCAATAGATGGTTACCCTGGTATAAAAGTCACTGTATATTGTTATTACATCTGTTCAATAATATATATCAATTTAAATAATATTGTACGGCTTGTAAACAGGTAGGTACTTTCCTAGTTTATATTTGTAAAGTACTGTTTGTCTGTTATTTAAAATATTTTTTGAATTAAATACATTATACACTATATGCACACTATTATTATACGAAATGCACTCCGTTGCCCGTTAAATGTACCAACACGTATTACCTAATCTGTATCAGCAAAGTAATGTCGGCTAATAACCCTAGGAGTTGAAGCATGTAAACTTTTAAATAAAAAAATAAAAATATTGATAGGTACATTATATCGCATTGTGTTATTGTATGAATATTTCAAAACAATTAAATCAACGATAATATTATATTAATATAATAATATACGTTTTTAAATTACAACTAAATAAGGAAATCGCTACATGAGAAATCGAGTGAAAATCCAATGTTGTAAAAATTTGAATTTCAAAAAATAAAAATTTAATTTGACTTTCTTATAGACATTTTTTTTTTTCGATAAAGGTAGATAATCTTATAATTAATGTTGTATTACATTTTAAAATCTTAGATTTAAAAAGAAAAATTTTACGAATTCTTAACTCAAAATAATTTGCTAATTTTCGTGATTTTTCCACATTATGTCAATTTTTGAACTTTAAATGATGATAAAAAAAAAACTGTGACTTAGGATTTTTAATATTTTCAAATATCATTGTAACAACACCGGTTCATACCACTGAGTTTTGTTTATTTAGACAGACCCTAAAAATGCAAGAAGAAAATGCAAAACAACAATTAATCGCACTTAGATTCACTGTTATTCAAAAACATTTTAATAGGCTCGGAAACCATCATCTACTACCCAAAAGTCGTCGACGTCTCTAATAATAATAATAATAATATTAAATATTTTTCTGCGAGTGTTCATCATTCTACTTACTCTTCATCTTGAATTATATCTGCAACATGATTATGATCGGAAGGGCCTTTAATAATTTCTTCGTATCTCTGATTCAAAAGGTCTTCTTTACATAGTTTGTCTATACATCGCCAATATTTGACATGTTTATGCTTTATTTATTTTTTCTCTACAATACGAGAGACTATTTGACCGTAAAAAAAGTTTTCCTCGCTGTCATTGAACATACGGAATTACTCACGTCTCACACGCAATTTAAGAACACTGTCGTACGACTAAAACGACAAATTCAATAACCTAGGTACGAAGACTGTTGGACGAATGCAGTTTCTTAAACAGTTCAGCAAAAATCAAGTGTTTTTTTTTCAGTGAAGGGGTTTATATTTGTAAAGTACTGTTTGTCTGTTATTTAAAATATTTTTTGAATTAAATACATTATACGCTATATGCACACTATTATTATATGAAATGTACTCCGTTGCCCGTCAAATGTACCAACACGTATTACCTAACCTGTATCGCCAAAGTAATGTCGGCTAATAACCCTAGGAGTTGAAGCATGTAAACTTTTAAATAAAAAAAGGTGGGCAAGTGGGTGTCGCTCTGCTGTACAGTAGGTTACAAGTGGGTCACTATTTAATGGATGATATTAAATTTGAATTCAACGATATAATATCATTGTATAAGAAAAACGATTCTGAGCGGAGACAGTATGTCAGTCTAGGTATAAGACCTATTATATACATTATACATATCTATGGTACTAAACCAAAATTTGACCTATAATAGATAGGTACCTATAATAAATTCCAAAATTAATCATATCAAAATATCCATTAGGTACTTATAACGCGTTATACATCAACAAAAACCGTGATACTATCATAGATATATTATAGTAGTACACTTTAGATTTTTAGAAGATGCAAGTATATACGAATAATATTATTCAATCACAACAAAATAACTAAAATAGTTATTCTAGGTTTTTTAATATGTAATTTCGTCCAAATTTGAATTTAAAATGTCTGTATTTTCATGTATCTACAATTATTCGTTTTTGAATTACAACAAAATAAGGAAATCGCTACATGAGAAATCGAGTGAACATCAAATGTTGTAAAAATTTGAATTTCAAACGCTCATAAAAATTTAATTTGACATTCCGGTAGAGATTTTTTTATTGATAAAGGTAGACAAACTTATGAGTAATCTTGTATTACATTTTCAAATCTTAGATTTAAAAAGAAAAAATTTTACGAATTCTTAACTCAAAATAATTCGCTAATTTTCGTGATTTTTCCATATTTTTACAATTTTTGAACTTTAAATGCTTATAAAAAAAATTGTGACTGAGGATTTTTAATATTTTTTATCTGCCTTTGAAACAATATATTAGGAGCCTTCTATTAATTTTTCAAGCTTTCGCAACCAACAAATAAAATTTTATTGATATTTTTAGAAAAAAAACTAAAACAAAAAATGGAAAATGAAAATGTCCCTAAACAGTTCAAAATAAATCAAAATATTTTGAAAATGTTATCGTGTATAGAAAATGCAAATATAAACAACCAGTAAAAATTCCATGTATATACGTTCATTTTTTTTAGAGTTACACCAAAAACCAAAATCGATTTTTTGGAAAACCAATTTTGCGTAAAAATTCCCGTTTTTCCTTAATTTTTATGTTGTTTTTCCTGGCGCTTGTGAAAACTACTGTGAAATGTTTACTTTTGACCCCCCAAAGTACCAACTAGATTCACTTTCCTATCAGAAAAGCTACTATTGAAGAAAATCTAAGCACTTTTACTGTCCCAAAACGTGATGACAGACACAAAAAAAAATAAAAAAAAAAAAAAAAACGCATATCATTGTAAAACCAATACATTCATTGCTCCGCTCAGAATCTAAAATAAAAATATTGATAGGTACATTATATTGCATTGTGTTATTGTATGAATACTTCAAAACAATTAAATCAATGATAATATTATATTATAATATTAATATACTGATAAGAGGACGTCGCATAACAAAAACTGTTGGCGCGGTAAAGAACAGAGAAGGCTGCGGTCATAACTAAGAAACAAAATTTTCATCACATACAAAGGACAGCTTTAGCTGTGCAGTATAGTTTTCATTTTTTTTTTGATATCACTCAAAAGAAAAAAGTTCTTATTGTCTCAAAATCCATTATTATTTGTGTTTTTCAAACCCTAGTAACTTTTTTTGAAGATTTGATAACGAAAAATAAAAACGATATTGCACAGCCAAAGTTATCCTTTTATGTGCTGAAAATTTCGTTTCTTAGTTATAACTGTTCTTTCCCGCACAAAATAGTTTTTGCCATGTTGTAAATTTGTAAGAAGGAGAGCCACTGTGGGCGAGGGTGCAGTTTTGCAAAATAAGTAAGTGCGAGTATAGAAAAGCAGACGTTCATTGCAATTCCAAGTGCAGTTCTAGTAGGTCGGTACCTAAATCGTGAACAGAAAAATAAGTTAGAAAAAACGAATAACCGAAGATGGGTACTTGACATTTTCGCCAATAGTTCATTTCGCCGTTTTCTGCACGTGATAAAATGTTAACTTTGTCCTAGCTATTTATAATTTTTAATTTTTTTAGATCAAAAAACCATTCAAATTCTTGGCCAAAAGATTTTTTAGTGAATATGATTTTGTATATACGTTTATAGGCCCACTTAAACCGAAGATAGGTGGTGGTAAAGTCGGTGGTATTTATCCTATTAAATACCACTTGATGCATCTAACCGAAGAGAAATATTTTGCAGAGATTAATCGACATTGTGACACCCATGCGCTTGTATACGTATATATTAGTTATAATTGATATTAATATTTTTAAGTACCTACATGAACAATAATCTGCTCGTATTAATTATGCACTTCAAAATTTTACAACATTGGATATTCACTCGATATCTGATGTAGCGAATGTCTTATTCTGTTATAAATCAAAAATGAAGAACCTTAGACACTTGAGATATGGCCAAAAAGCGTTAAAATTTATACAAGTCTCCTGATATATTGCTTAAAATACATAGGCACAACCTTTTTTTTATAACCATTTAAAGTCCAATTTTTGACATTTATCAAAATTAAGAATAGGAATATGTTTATTATTTTTAATTGTTTTTTTAATTATTTGTTTGATGTCGGTAAATGAATACACATGACATTGGATTGCATTTGGTGACTCGATGGCCTCTTTAGCAAGTTTATCTGCTCTTTCATTTCCGGTGATATTTGTATGACTTGGTATCCAGATTATTTTTATGATGATGTTTTTTTTTTGTAATGTATATATTAGGTTCTGGATTGTTCTGGCTGTCTCGTTTGGACTAAAGAAGTTAAAAATCATATTCTCCATTGGCCTAACAACACCCTCACAAGGAAAGAAGAAGTAGTCATCAATAGGCTCAGAATAAGTCATACCAGATTAACTCATGCTTTCTTAATGAAGAAAGAAGACCCGCCCATATGCCCGACCTGCAACGACCCTATGACAGTTAAACACATCCTCACGGATTGCAGAAAGTACGAACTACAATGTCAGAAATATAATTTAACCCACCATCTTGCTGAAAACCTTAACAATGATACAACTTAAGTTCTAAAATTCCACAGGGATGTAGAACTTCAAAATAAAATTAAAAAAAAAAAAAATGTATAGAATAATATTTTTTTTAAATGTATTATACACACTCCTGTAATGTACCTATTACTGTTAATTCTATATGCAGCCCTATTTATTCATTGTACTACCTATTATTATGTTTAAGTTTATATTCAATGTAACAATCCCTCTCTTTAATGCAAATAATATGTAATTTTGTGTAGCCAATGGCCCTAGTCGTCGAGACTTTAATTATCAATAAAAAAAAAAATATGTTTATTTTATGACATCCTATACGTGATAAACATTTCAAAATATTTTGACTTGTTTACGGACAATTGAAAATTGAAAAGTTTTTTTTTTTCTATAAATATCAATAAAATTGTATTTATTGGGCCAAAAAGCGTCAACATTTAATACAAGTCTAATGATATACTGCTTAAAATACACAGGCGTAACCTTTTTTGATAAGCATTAAAAGTCCGATTTTCGACATATTTTATCAAATTTAAAATTAAATATAAGAAAAACGATTCTGAGCGAAGACTGTAGACATACTATACTTATCTATGGTACTAAAAAAAAATTGTCCTATAATAGGTACCTATGATAAATTCCAAATTAATCATATCACAATATCCATTAAGTACTTACAACGTTTTATACATCAACAACAAACTGTGATACTATCATAGATATATAATAGTATACTTTAGAAGTTTCAAGTGCCCACGAATAATATTATACAATCACAAAAAAATAACTAAAATAGTTTTTCTAGGTTTTTTAATATGTTATTTCGTCCAAATTTTAACTATTTAATTTGACTATTAAAATAAACTGTGCATATGTATTTTTTTGATTTTTTGGTAACATAATAAACTACTTACGTTGAATCTCGTTTTAAATTTTCAATCCTTAGATATAAAAATTGAAATTTTATAAATTTTTAACTACAAAATAATTATTTAATTTTAAATTTGATAAATTTTATCAAAACTCGATCTTTAAATGCTTATAAAAAAAAAAAATGTTGCATATGTATTTTTAATATTTTTCAACTGATATTGTAACAATATATCAGGAGCCTTGTATTAATTTTTTACACTTTTTGGAACTCCAGATAAAACTTTATTGATATTTATAGAAAAAAAATTAAAAAATTGAAATTTGAAATTGTCCGTAAGCGACTCAAAACAAGTCAAAATATTTTGAAAATTTTATCAAGTATAAGAGCTTATAAAATACACATTCATTGAAATGTTCATGTATCTACAGTTATTCGTTTTTAAATTACAACCAAATAAGGAAATCGCTACATGAGAAATCGAGTGAATATCCAATGTTGTAAAAATTTGAATTTCAAACGCTCATAAAAATTTAATTTGACTTTCTTATAGACATTTTTTTTTCGATAAAGGTAGATAATCTTGTAATTAATCTTGTATTACATTTTAAAACTTTAGATTTAAAAAGAAAAATGTTTACGAATATTCTTAACTCAAAATAATTTGCTAATTTTCGTGATTTTTCCATATTATGTAAATTTTTGAACTTTAAATGATTATAAAAAAAAAAACTGTGAATTAGGATTTTTAATATTTTCAAATGGCATTGTAACAACACCGGTTCATACCACTGAGTTTTGTTCATTTAGACAGACCCTGAGTCCCTAAAAACGTAAGAAAAAAATGCAAAACAAAAATTAGTCGCATTTAGATTCGTTGTTATTCAAATACATTTTAGTATGCTCGGAAACCATCACCTACCTACGACACAAAAGGCGTCAACGTCTCTAATAATAATAATAATATTAAATTATTTTCTGTTTTAATCTACCATTATTTGTGCACGTGTCGATGGTGCGAAAACCGCATAATCAGTGCCCTTTGTTTTACTGCTTCGGTAGTCGTCGTGCAAACGTTCGTTTTTATTCGTATAATAATTATAACAATAATATTATTCTAACGGCCGATCATCGTCCTCATCAATCAATTATTATCGCGATACAACAATTAATCCTGTCGAATTTCCAGCCAGTTGTTTCCCGTGGTCTGTTGCTGATGTGAAACACGACAAGTCCGAATCCGTACCCTCTAAAATAATATCGTATATAGGTACCTAATAATATTATATTTCCATCGGCCCTTCGCTGACCGATCATATTTTTTTCATCGAAATATTCAATACGATAATAATATATCATATCTGCTCTAAAAAGTTATTTCTCGTCTGTTTGCACAACTACACAATAGTTGTCTATCCTTATCTATTGAATATATAATATTATTATACACTCGTGCCAAAAAGACAAATTCACGGACCCGCAATACCTACGTTCGACCAACATTTCACCAACGCCACCCAATAAAAATGTTGACATTTTTTTTTAATTCGACATGTTTACCAGTCAATTACAGCAATGATTTGGAAGACTATGATATTATAGTGTTGTGAATTTGTGATTATATTTGGGAAACGGGAATAGAGGTACCCAACGTAATATGCTTTAATTTGTTTTCCAGATACAGTCACCTTATTTATGTTATAAAAATAGTTTTCTTTTCGTACCTACCTATAGTCAAAGTCAAAATTAATCAAAAATGTTCATAACTTTATCATCGAGATTGTCTAAAAGTCGATTTAATAGTTAACATATTTTTTCTCCGTCATCTCATACAATAATATGTTTTCACAATTTTACTTTAAATTTTACTTCAACTTTGGTTCTTATAACCATCGACGTTACACCATGTTTATAATTTTAAGAGAATTTTGAGAATTTTTAGATTTAATAATATTTGATAATATATAACTATGTTCGATGACATTCGACCAGTTACGTTGACAATAAATTCCACTAAAAATTGAATGCATTAATTATTGGATTACATTTTAAATTAAAAATATTGCCACTCGTGATTCGATGTCGAAATGCGATTCGTATTTTGTAACACAAGATACATAAAGAAACCATAAGGAAAGCGAGGAAAATATCAGTTTTTATAATATTTTTTGTTCGGTTTAGATTTTTTTCGCATTATTTTTGGGTAGTAAAAAAATACTAAAACTTTCAATTTTCCCTGTCCGTCATTTGGGAACTTCGTAAAAACTGTACTTTGACGAAATTGTTTTGATACAGCTACCGATATACAAAACGGTTTCCTCTCACAAGTTCTCTCTTAGGTTCTCTGTCGAGTTCGGGGAAGAAATGAGGTAAAATCCTGAGAAAGTCCTAAGTGAGTGCGTAGGTATATCATCGAATATTATTCACATCCATAACGAATTACAAGATAACTTCACGTACGTACAAGTAAATAATTACATTTTTATTACATCACTTGACCCGAGCTCGTGATCACTTAGCACAAGAAGCCGGAAATTTGCACAAAATACAATTTCGTTGTACCCATTAAGATTGTTAAAAACCGTGTAAGTAAGTTATATTTGGAGTTAGTTGGTTAAGGTGTTTAGGCAATTTGTTGGTTCCTCGTGGTGACTGCTCGTCTTTGTGGACGTTTAATACTGATCGTAATAGGTTCGGATTAAACAATTATATTTATATTTTTTAAATGCTCTAAAATAACGCTTTTTAAGCACAAAATTCATTTCAAATAACTAAAAAATTTAAATTTCATCTCGAATTTTTTGATTTTTAGGGTATTTTATTTATTTTTAGGTAATTTTTCTGATACTATTTAAAAATGTTAAAACGTCTATCAAATTATCTTCTCAAACTTTGTAAGTACAATAGGTGCATGTAATTATGGAAACGACAGTCACAGTGAACGGCAGTTAAATTTGAACCTTTTCGTTATCAATCGATAAATAATTGGTTGGTTATAAAATGAGAAGGGTAACCATGAAAATTCATACGACTCGAATTAATTGCTATAATCATCGAGTTACGATAGTGTTTTGTGTTATAAATTGAACAACATAATATGTAACGCATGTTTAGTGTATTGCGTATCTGTATAAAATAATACAATTTTTTTATTTTTTTAGAACATTGTTTTGAATCTATAGTCACTTTTTTAACTTATAAGTAGGTTGTGTATTCGAGGCATTTTATCGTGCGTATATCACCGAATATTATTCACATCCATAACGAATTACAAGATAACTTCACGTACGTACAAGTAAACAACTACATTTTTATTAAATCACTTGACCCGAGCTCGTGATCACTTACGCACAAGAAGCCGGAAATTTGCACAAAATACAATTTCGTTGTACCCATATTAAGATTGTTAAAAACCGTGTAAGTAAGTTATATTTGGAGTTAGTTAGTTAAGCTGTTTAGGCAATTTGTTGGTTCCTCGTGGTGACTGCTCGTCTTTGTGGACGTTTAATACTGATCGTAATAGGTTCGGATTAAACAATTATATTTATATTTCTTAAATGCTCTAAAATAACGATTTTTAAGCACAAAATTCATTTCATTTTTAAAAAATTTAACTTTTATTTCGCATTTTGTTAATTTTTTTTTTTATTTTTAGGGTATTTTATTTATTTTTAGGTAACTTTCCTGATACTATTTAAAAATGTTAAATCGTCTGTCAAATTATCTTCTCAAACTTTGTAAGTACAATACATGTAATTATGGAAACGACAGTCACAGTCACAGTGAACGGCAGCTAAATTTGAACCTTTTCGTTATCAATCGATAAATAATTGGTTGGTTATAAAATGAGAAGGGTAACCATTAAAATTCATACGACTCGAAATTCGAATTAACTGCTATAATCATCGAGTTACGTTAGTGTTTTGTGTTATAAATTGAACAACATAGGTTTGGTCGTTTTGATGAAAAACATTGTATGGTTTCAGAGGGCCTTAACTAGTGATGTAAATTTGTATAATACAAATGTATAAAATCGTATTATACTGGTATTATACACGCTGTATAAAATTATTTTATACAATGGTATAAAATCTGTATAAAACTTTTATTTTCGATAAGTGGTTAAAATAAGAGGTTTCCCTTATCTTTTTTTTTTTTTTTGTAACAACCGTTAACTACAAACTTGTAACTACATTGTACTGTTAATAACTCTTAACTCAAGACTACTAAGTACTAACAAGTAACAAGTGTGAAGTAAAAGTTAAAATGGGACGGCCTAATAAATATCAAGAAGCTGTTACTAAATATTTTAAGAAATCACTGACAAAAAAAGGTAAATCAGAATACTTTGAATGCACGTTTTATTTAAATTATGTTTATCTGATTCTTCTGAAGACGATTATTAAAAATCTATTATTTTATATTTACAAACAAAAAAAGGTTTTATTTTATTTTCTATTATTTTTTTTTTTATACTAAACAGGAAACTAAAAGACTTAAGTGTTCAAGTTGTTACTATAACCTATAAAGTATTACTATTTACTATTGTTACTTTTTTACATTAAACATTTATTTTAGTTATTATTTAGAAAAAAAAACCAAAAGAGTTATTTATGTTTATTAAAATTGTTAATTATTACTTTACTTGTTGACTTTGTTATTACTTTTGAATTTAATTTATATTATTATTAATTTATATTACTATTTTATTTGTATTAATAAGACTCAATTTTCAAATAGGAAATGGACAATGGTTGAGTAATCAATTTTAAATTGTATAATTGTATATTATATATTTAAACACAGGATTTTATACCGTATAAAATGTGTATAATACGGTATAATACGGTATAATACAAAAAATTATTATACCCTACTTAAATACAATAGTATTATACAAAGTTTAATACACGTATAATACAAAAATAAAGTAAAATACCGTATTTTAACAACACTAGCCTTAACACAACTTAGGTACCTACTATAAAACAGTCAAGTCTCGATAACAGTTTAAAACTTGAATACTATATTTTTTTTTTATTACTCTTGAGGTTAGTTTAGGTTGAATTCGAGTTAGGAATCTCAAATCACACATAATATATCCGAGCTAATTTTGACCTCACTTCGCTTTCGAGTTATCGTCACTCGGCTGTATCTATTTAATATAAAAAAAAATTTGTAGGCATTTTGAATATTTTTAACCTGAAATTACGACAACTTAGAAGAAACTTTCTATTCGGTATATTTCAAATGTCTATAAATAGCACATAAACATCAAACAATTTTTTCAAGTTATAACGTGTATAAAAAATGCTCATATAACCATTTTGAAAAATTCCAAGTACTTATCTATGGTTTTTTTTTTTTTTTTTTTTATTAAACAACTATCCGCGGCGTCTATGGCCATTGGATGTAACAGTACATTATTGTCTTTAAGTATATTTACATATTACATTAATATTTGAAAGGTATACAAAGTAATATCTATGGTTTATTGTTTTAGAATAACAATACATTTAAAAACTGGTTTTGAGTAAAAATTTACTATTTTTTTTTTTTTTTTTTTTGTTTTTCCAATTTTTAAGTTGTGAATTATGACGCCGATGTGAAATTCGTAACATTTTTCTATAATATAAAAATTGTCTTCTAGACTACTTGTAAAATCGATACAATTATCATTTATCGCTCCGATCAGATTTAAAAATTTTGTTTTAATACATCACAATAATTTTTAATGACCGATTAATTAAAATGTTTACGATATATTGGATAATATTCTTATGTAGATATACCTAATAGATAATTTAATAACAACCAATGTTCTTTTGTTATTATTCAATAACTTATATATGTACCTATTGTTAAGAAACTTCAAACATTCTACTGTTACTTAAAAAGTTTGCAAATTTAATACAATATCCCACGTATGTTGTTGTACCAGCAATTTAAAAATACTATAACTACATAGACACAATTTGTTATAAGTAGGTATAGGAAAGCGTTTGAAATTCATATCTATTAACAAAATTTCAAAAATGTTTAAAACGTTTAATGTTTTTGGTCAAGGCTTGACAATTGGCTAATCGTAGATACTTCTTACTGGAACCCAAATATTTACAGTTTTAGATTCAGATCGATTGTTTGATTTTACAATGATTTGTGTTTCTTTCTGTGTAAACTTACTTTTTATACTAGAAAAACACTTCAATTTTCATTCCTAGTCGGTATTGAAATGTTAGATTTTAAAGGATAAATAGCAAAAAATTTGGGCAAGTGGAAGTCGCTCTGCTTTACAGTAGGTTACCAGTGGGTCACTGTAATGGATTGTGTTAAATTTTAATTCAATGATATAATATCTTTGTATAAGAAAGAGCGAAGACGGTCGGTCAGCATATGAAATTAATAAGTATATTTGATGATATAATTGTGAATAAAGTAATCTATATATTTAACTATTTACGTGGAACCTTGTTTTAAATTTTCAATCCTAAGCTATAAAAGTTGAACATTTTATAAATTTTTAACTACAAAATAATTATTAAATTTTAAATCTGATAAATTTTGTTAAAATTCAAACCTTAAATACTAATAAAAAAAATTGTGCGTATGTATTTTTGATATTTTTCAACTGCTACCTAACAATATATCAGGAGCCTTGCACTAAACTCTCAATCTTTTTTACCCAACAAATAAAATGTTATTGATATATATAGAAAAAAAAACTAAAAAGTTTGAAAACTGATCACAATGTATTTAAACAGCTCAAAAAGTGTCAAAATATTTTCAAAATTGTATAGTGTATAAAAAATAAAAATATGAACATTTTCAAGTATCTACAGTTATTCGTTTTTGAATTTCAATAAAATAACAAAACCACTACATGAGAAATCGAGTGAATATCCAATCTTGTAAAAATATGAACTTCAAACACTCATAAAAATTTAATTTGAAGAGCTTGTAGACATATTTTTTTTCATAAAGGTAAAGAAAATTATGAGAAACCTTCTACCTACTATATTTTGAAATCTTAGATTTAAATAGAAACATTTTTACGCGTTTCTAATTCTAAATAATTTGTACATTTTCGTGAATTTTATGAATATTGTCAATATTTGAACTAGATAATCTTATAAGGAATCTTGTATTACATTTTAAAATCTTAGATTTAAAAAGAAAATTTTTAGGAATACTTAACTCAAAATAATTTCCTAATTTTCGTAATTTTTCCATATTTTGTCAATTTTTGAACTTCAAATGATTATAAAAATTAAAAATTCCCGTTTTTCCTTAAATTTTATGTTGTTTTTAACGGGGCTTTTGAAAACTATTGGAAATTTTGACCTTCCCAGTGCACCAACAGTATTCACTTTCTCATCGAACAAGATACTGAAGTTGAAAATCGAAGAATTATTTCGACTAGTTATCGTTTACACAGACACAAAAATAAATAAAAACAATTTAAAAAAACAACACACATCACTGTAAAATCAATAAATCCATCTCATGGTTGAAATATACAGGTTATTGCATATCGACTCGGATTGTTATCATAAGAAACAATATGGCTTAGGGAAGGGATATCACAAATATCTATTTTTCTTATCATAAAAAATACGTCGAAAAAAGCTCACAAATTCAAAATCCCTCGTTAACATACTTGATTATTATTGGCTCCCTTTAAGTTGCCATTTCGGTTTTTATCATCAAATATTATTTGATTGAGTAGAAGTATATATGCAACAATAACTTGTATATTTCAACCATCCATCGCTCAGCTCGGAATCCAATATAACTGTGAGTAACATTAAACTGTTATTTGCTTTTTAATAATATTCAATACAGTTCTCATAATTTACTTATAAATTATGTCTATACCTCGACATAACAATCACTGCCATTTGTTGTTGGTCGTTTTTGTTATAAATCCACTCAAGATTTGTTTGATAAAGAAAAAACCTAAAGTTTTGATGGAATTTAACCAACAGATAATATTGTGTTACGGTAAGTCGTATTTCATGAATACCTATATTTTAAATATGAGTATAACGATTTTATTCAAAATAAAATCAACGGGGATTCGAAAATTAAAAAACTTTAGAACATTGACATTATACTATAATAATAATATCATGTTTGGAGTTTGGGCCATCGACGATATGACGTAAGTCAAGGTGGCCGTTCCAATATCCGTTTCTTAACTTTTTAGATTTTTAAGACGTTAGTAAATAAACGTCGTAATAATATCACATTATAGAAATCTACGCCGAGATACGATGTATTTCGATATTAGTCTTCGTGCATAATATTGTTCCGGATACTATACATGGCACAATAACTTTGAAAATAAAATATGTTCTACTTACGTTGCTGCACGGACGGCCGAAAACGAACAAACGACGTTTGTGGATGGTAAATCCATCTAGCGGTGAACGTGTGAGTTAAGTACGAAAAACAAAAAGCTTCAAAAATAAATTAAAATGGTAACAATTTCGTTTCGAACAAGTTCGAAATATTCATGAGATCAAAACCAAATACCGTTTTGTAGGTAATGTTGTTAAGATGGTTTTAAAATCAAGTGTCCCGTATGTTTCCAAGTGCAAATATAATCATAATAAAATCATTGAAATATAATCGACACACATACAATTTAATGAGAGCTGTACACAATGATAATAATTACAGTCCACTCGGGATAATATAACGAATTTTAAAGGGACCGAGAAAAATGTTCCGTGTAAAGAGTAAAGAACGTTTTTGTTTTAAGTATTGAATGGTCGCTACCTATATTATGAAGTACCTACATAAAAAAAAAAATATTCGTTATGACGAAATTCACGAAACCATTGAAATCGAAACACTAAAAATGTCAAATACGTAATATCATTATTTTCGTTTAAGAGGACGTCACACCCGCATGTGTTGTGTCCGTCTTACAAATGTAAGACACAGCAAAAACTGTTTTGACAACTTTTATCTCACCATATTTGTTGCAGAACCCCGCAGATAAGTAGCTCACTAGGTGCAAAATACCTACTTTTAGTGACAGTATAAGCTGAGGGGCTTTGCCCCCCATTTCCTTACCCTTATTTAATGAAATATTTATGATGAATTTTTAAAAATATAAGAATTCATAATTTATATCGATTAGGTACCTAATAATTAGATACTTACCTACATAATATGGTTAATATAAATTGGTTATCAATTGTAGTATAAAATAATTAATTGTTTGGAAAAATATACCATTTAATGAATCAGCCTTAATTTTAGTGATACCAAAGTAAGTTTTATGTTTTATATTATTTATTATATTCAAGTAAAAATTTTAATTGCAATTTTCAGCATTAACTGTAATTGTTTTACAATGCAATTAAAATATGAATATATAATTGTATAACAATACAATAAACAATCTATAGTGTTAGGTTTATAAGTGTACAATAATAATAATACTATCATAATATTTTATTTTTATACAGTAGGTATACACCAATATAATATTATAATAATGAGTGGATCAAACATACCTACAAATAATAATGTACAACAGTTAAGAAGCCTCGCTACTGCCGTCAATTTTAGCTCAAAAGACCTTAAGTCTTAAGAAAATTAAAGTAAGTTAATTTACGTTGTCCGATTTTTGTTCTGAAAAACCCCAACTCGCCAGAAAATTGTCTATAAATAGTACGAAAACATTAAATTTTATATTATTGTCAACTGTAATTGATTGAAAAAATATTATATAATATCGTTTAGTGACCAAAATAAATGTATTAATAGATAGCAGTCCTTACATCACTGTACCCTGTACTAAAGTTCAACAGACGAATTTTTCTTAGCATAGGTATATAATATATATATATATTGGGCATAACCATGGACAAAAATTATAAATTAACAGAGAAAGAATTTTTATATATTTTTTTTATTTGAAACATTTCTCAGGTGGTGCATTTGCACCACCTGGCCACTCCCTCCAGAGGTGCCTGAGAACTACCAAATTTTCTCAAAACGTAAAGAAAAAATTTGTCTGTGCAACTATAGCACTATCCAATCATTTTTTATAAGCAAATGAAAAAAAAAAGGCGGGTAAGTGGATGTCGCTCTGCTGTACAGTAGGTTACAAGTGGGTCACTGTATAATGGATGCTTTTAAATTTGAATTCAATGATACAATATCATTGTATAAGAAAAACGATTCTGAGCGAAGACGGTATGTCAGTCTAGGTTTAAGACAAATTATATACATATCTATGGTATTAAAAAAAAAATTGACTTATAATAAATTCCAAATTAATCATATCACATTATCACAATATCCATTAGGTACTTATAACATGTTATACATCAACATCAACAACAAACCCTGATACTATCATAGATATATAATAGTACACTTTAGAAGTTTGAAGTAGGTACCCACGAATAAAATTATATAATCACAACAAAATAACTAGGTTTTTTAATATGTAATTTCGTCCAAATTTGAACATAAAATGACTATAAAAATAAACTGTGATTGTATATTTTTTAGATTTTTCGGTAAGAGAATTAATTACTTACGTGGAATCTTGTTTTTCATTTTCAATCCTTAGCTATAAAAACTGAACATTTTATAATTTATTAATTACAATGATTGATAATTTTCGATTAATTTTGATAAATTTTGTCAAAATTCGATCTTTAAATGCTTATAAAAAAAAATTGTGCCTATGTATTTTTAATATTTTTCAACTGATATTGTAACAATATATCAGGAGCCTTGTATTAAATTTTTACACTTTTTGGCCCAACAGATAAAACTTTATTGATATTCATAGAAAAAAAAACTAAAAAAATTGAAAACTGAAAATGTCCGTAAACAGCTCAAAAAGAGTCAAAATATTTTCAAAATTGTATGGTTTATAGGAAATGCTATTTTCATGTATCTACAGTAATTCGTTTTTTAATTACAACAAAAAAAGGAAATTGCCACATGAGAAATCGAGTGAATATCCAATGTTGTAAAAATTTGAATTTCAAACGCTCATAAAAATTTAATTTGACTTTCCGGTAGAAATTTTTTTATTGATAAAGGTAGACAATCTCATGAGTAATCTTGTATTAGATTTTCAATTCTTAGATTTAAAAAGAAAAACTTTTACGAATTCTTAACTCAAAATAATTTGCTAATTTTCGTGATTTTTCCATATTTTGTCAATTTTTGAACTTTAAATGCTTTAAAAAAAAATTGTGACTAAGGATTTTTAATATTTTTCATCTGCCTTTGAAACAATATATTAGGAGCCTTCTATTAAATTTTCAAGCTTTCGCAACCAACAAATAAAATTTTATTGATATTTCTAGAAAAAAAACTAAAAAAAAACGAAAAATGAAAATGTCCTTAAACTGTTCAAAATAAATCAAAATATTTTGAAAATGTTATCGTGTATAGAAGATGCAAATATAAACAACCAGTGAAAATTTCATGTACCTACGTTCATTTGTTTTAAAGTTACACCAAAAACAAAATTCAATTTTCTGAAAAATTATATTAGATAATTATATTTTATAAACCACAATATTTGTACAGCGAAAATTGCATGTTTAGACGTTCGTTTGTTTTAGAGTTACACCAAAATCCAAAATCGATTTTGTGAAAAAACGATTTTGCGTAAAAATTCCCGTTTTTCCTTAATTTTTCTTTTGTTTTTCTTGGCGCTTTTGAAAAGTACTGGTAATTTTAAATTTTGACCTCCCCAATGCACCAACGATATTCACTTTCCAATCGAACAAGATACTGAAGTCGAAAATCGAAGCATTATTTCGACTACTTATCGTGTACACAGATACAAAAAAAATAAAAAAAAAAATAAAAAAAAAAACACACATCATTGTAAAATCAATACATTCATCGTTTCACTCAGAATCTAAAAACAAATTTTTAGGAGCAAATAACTTTTATTTTATTTATGTTATCAAAAATACGATCAGGCTGTCGCATGGATAATATTGTCCACCGTATACGTTCAGAAATGCTGGATAAACTGCTACTATACAAACACAGAAAGATAAAAATTGACCCGCACAAAACATTTTTTTTTCTATGCATTAGGTACATTTGTAAGATTTGTAACATTTCAAAATATAGATTTCCCGGTCTAAACAGGCGCCCCAGTCCTCCCCAGTCTCCGGCCTAACGATTTTATATAATATACGTAATATATTATAGTTAGTGCACTCACTCCAGCAAAGAGTCATCTCATTAATCGTATTTGTAATTTAGTCAAAGACCTAATGCAGGGGTAGACTCACCATTTTTCCTCCACTATAGGCATTACAACACTAGCGCCCCGTACATTGGCCTGCTCCCATGGGGAGGGGGGTCCGGTAATGTTCCCTGAAATAAAAAAAAAATAAAACAAAACTATAGGGAGGTACTGATTAAATTGGTGAGCACTCTAGTGTCTAGTCTCTATGATCGTAATCGATTAGCAGATTTCTGAGTAGTATATGCGCACTACGCAGGAGACGGTCGACAGTGCCCAGCGTCGCAATGTTTATTATTATTAATTACTTTATCGAGACATCTTCTGATTTCCAGAATTAATTCCGGTATTCTAAGAATAGTCATAGTCTAGTTTGTTGCAGGGTGCGGGGTGAGGCGGGTCGTTCCAGTTAATATCAAATTATTTTACTTGCCAAGCACTGTGCGAGCTGTCCCCCACCTAGCTAGTAGAGAGGCCAAATACATCGTACCCGGTGGCCCATGTAGGTTAGGTTAATACTGCCCTATAATAATACTGCCTATATAATTTTTTTCCTATAAATGTCAATAAAAAATTATTTATCAGGTCGAAAAGCTTAAAAATGTAATACGTAAGTTTTTTTATTATACCTAAAATATTAACGATACATAGGCATCTTGGTTATTTTTTATAAGCATTTAAAGTTCAAATTTCGTCAAAACCACTGTTAATTTGTAGCTC
Organism: Macrosiphum euphorbiae; assembly: GCA_949089665.1. NCBI lineage: Eukaryota > Metazoa > Arthropoda > Insecta > Hemiptera > Aphididae > Macrosiphum > Macrosiphum euphorbiae. Next base: position 7,280,851 of record CARXXK010001085.1, read on the forward strand.
AAAACTTATAAAATATAAAATATGTATAGCTAAGGCTAGACAATTAAATAAAAGGTCTTTTCATACAAGTAGTTCATACTTTTACCGAAAAATTACAGAAAATTTATAAAAATTTTTATGTAAATACAATGTTTTTTCTGGTAAGGCATATATGAAATTTACTATAGTTTACAGTTTAAACTTTTTTATTTTGATAAAGGTAGATAATCTTATAATGAATCTTGTATTACATTTTAAAACCTTAGATTTAAAAACAAAAATTTTTACGAATTCTTAACTCAAAATAATTTGCTAATTTTCGTGATTTTTTCATATTATGTCAATTTTTGAAATTTAAATGCTTATAAAAAAAAAGTGTGACTAAGGATTTTTAATATTTTTCAAATGCCATTGTAACAATATAGTAGGAGCCTTTTATTCAATTTTCAAGCTTTTTTAACCAACAAATAAAATGTAATTGATATTTTTAGAAAGAAAACTAAAAAAAAAATGGAAAATGAAAAGGTACCTAAACAGTTCAAAATAAATCAAAACATTTTGAAAATTTTATCGTGAATAGAAAATGCTAATATAAATATTCAGTCAAAATTCCATGTACCTACAGTCATTTTTTTAAGAGTTGCACCAAAATCAAAATCGATTTTTTCGAAAACAGATTTTAGTGTAAAAATTCCCGTTTTTCCTTAGTTTTTATTTTGTTTTTCACTCCGCTTTTGAAAACTACTAGGAAGTTTTCACTTTGGACCCCCAAAGTACTAACTAGATTTACTTTCCTATGAGAAAAGCTACTGTTGAAGAAAATCCAAGCACTTTTACTGTCCTAAAACGTGATGACAGAAACAAAAAAAAATAAAAAATAAATTTGAAAAAAAACACACATCATTGTAAAATCAATACATTCATCGTTACACTCAGAATCTAAAATTGGGTAACGTTTTAATTCTGAATAAAGATAAACGCAATAATTGTGTAACGTTGTAATTCTGAATAACGTAAAACGGAATTTTTTTTCAAATGCAAGCCCTAATTTATACCATTATAATTTCCTCGACATAATGTGATATATTTAAAATATTAATATTTATAGATTCATTTTTGGCTATTTATACCACAAACCTATTGACTATCAAGAGGTTTGTAGTATTGATGTCTATATAACAATAGCTATTAATTATTGAAATAATATACTAATAATAAGTAAATAATTGTGCAATATTAATCTATTTGTTTTTGACGAAAAAAATATTCTAAAGGATATCTCATAATATACCTATTTAAATATCGATTACTATTGACACTACGAATCTCATAGCAATGGCAATAATGTACTCGAGCACGTTATTGGATGATATTTGTCAGAAAAACTTCGTGGGGACCAAAATTAATTTAATTTGTCGTTACCTATAATATCGCGAGATCTTCAAAGCAATTTGGGGGGGGATGCTTGGGGTGCTTATAACTACCAACATTTTTATTTGCGCCCTCAAATTTTTCATAGCATCATCGAATCTTTACTGACTATAATATTGTGCCATGGGCATTTGGACACATTTATTTCTAAGACCTCATAATTTTCATAGTAATAATAATACAATAAATACATGTACCTACCTATTACCTATGCATATTAGGTACCTATCAGAAGGGGCAGATGGGCCTATCGGGAAATCGGGGATCTTCCCGATGGGCCGGTCCTTGTATTATATGATAAGTGATAACAATAAAAAAATATGTTTTCATAAAATTCGCATGGAAATATTATTACGGTATTTTTAGAGAATATGTAAATAAATACATGTAAGTTAATAAATATTAATGCAATAAAAGGCAAATATTACGAATGCGCTGGTAGAAAAAAAAACATATTAAAATCATAATATAGTAACCTTTAAGATCATAGCCTATACGCCCTATATATATTTTAATTATAGGTAGGTAATGAAGGCTGGTGAAAGAGTCACCGAGGTGAACCATTTTCATGCGGTTGGATTTAAGAAATATTCTATTTCCATTTATCCATGGTGAGTGATGTTTGAGTAGTGACTATTGTGACCGGTCATTAATAAGCATATAAGTTCCCCGAACACTTTATGTTTAGATTTTTAGAAATCCGTCACGTACCTATACATAGGTAAGTGCAGACACACGTCACTATATTTTGAGATCAAAAAAGTTTCAAAATGAAAGTCCCAAAAAGCGGAGGAAAAATTCCGATTTTAATTATGAAAAAAAATATTTCTTATTCTCTTTTCTAAGTTATGTAGGAAACGGATTTTTGAATTTTTGTATTGTTTAATTATTAGGGTACAGAATGAATTTTCTTTTTTTTTTTTTTGTTTCACCTGTGATAATAAAAATAAAAAATAAAAAAACCATTTCTTACATAACCTAGAAAAAAGAATAAAGAATTCAAATATTTTTTTTCAAAATTAAAATAGTAGTATAATTTTTTTCTTCCGCTTATAAGTTTGAATTTACGAAAAAACGACCCGCTACCAACAGCCTTAATGATTGTGATCTGTGTATTAAATTGTGTTCTTATACAGTAAAAACATTAGACAATAATATAGAATAAATTCATATTAAGACAAGAAATATAATAAAATATATTTCCATAAAAGGTTTAGAAAATGCAATTAACTTTTGACTATAGGTACTATACAAAGTGTTTTTATATTTATAGTGGTTACAAAATATTTAAGGATATTTTCTGTAAATATTGAAAAATGTATTATGTTCAAACTTCAAGTTCAAATTCGGAACTATTATAGTTATTAAATATTTAACTGATTTAGAGGAGAGACCAATGAAATGTTGAAATTTTAAATTAAGGAACACCGCTTATTGTACGTGTTGAAAGACGAAAAAAAATCCGTTTTTCTAGGGAATAATAGTTAAATTTGAGGTTCAAGGGCCGGTTTGATTCATATTTCCAGGGCCAAAAAAAATCGCCCTACCTTTCAGAATAATAATATAGATAAAAGTGTATTATGTTATACGTGATTGTTTATGTTAAGACTGATGCGAAGGTGTAAAAAATTAAGTTGTATTAAAGGAGTGGTAGATCCCCCCCACTTCCATTTTAGTCGAGATAAATATAGGACCCCCATAAATTTAACCCAAATTTTGCGAATGTAATTCAAATTAAAGACTGTTTCATTGGTTATATGAAGATTTTCATACAACGAGTTGACGTTCGATAATTTTTATTTAACACTTTTTTAAGTGCGTAAATGTCACTTGGGCCTTCGCTTGATACAAAAATATATCTTATGGTGGGGGGGGGTCGTTTCAAAAACGACATAAATAAACCATGATTTACATGCGTTTAAACTAAACTTTGGTTGACTTCAAGAGGAAGTCTAACTCGATTATTTGATTTTATATTTTTTTTCCCACGACCCTGACGTCTTTTACAATAGGTAAGTGCGTACTTACATAAAAAGTCATGCATTTCAACTTGAAATTTTCAAACATCAACTGTAGTCATCTATAATAGTGAAACGATCGTTTAAGTGTTTCACCACACGTATAGCCACTACAATCGACGAACGAATCATCGCGATCACTTTGGCTATTTCTGGTGGTAGATGTCGGGCGGTGCCCACCTGTAATATTGGGTGTTCAGTGTTCCAAACCGTAATAATATTGTTTTAGAAAACTAGTTGTTTTCACTGTTGAGTGTAAAATGTTTCAATAAAAAAAAACCCCGAAGAAATAGCTCATTATCGTGTAATAGATTTTGAGCGTAGCCGTCAACTGGTACATTATAGTTGGTCAGTTGGTGACCTCGCCGTAATGGATGTGTTAAATTTTAATTCAATTTTAAATCACTGTTTGAGGAGTAGGTACCTACACATCTGAGCAAACAAAACCGTCAAACTCTGTCTCTGAGAATATTTTATAATATACTTACATTGCTGTGAGTTGTTTATTTCTGTAATAGCACGACACTAAGGGCACGTGGAAATAGTTTTTGCCACAGTCATCGCAAACACCGTGACGTGATCATATTATATTATTATCATTAAGTATATTTAACTTACCTAAGTAAATACCGAGGCATAAAGAAATGGCGTGAATAGGATCGTATGGTTGGATAAAAACGAGTCAAAATATATTTTATAACATTTCATTGTGTAAGGATAATAATATAATAACAAACGTCTATTTCATGATATTATTGAAATTTATTTTACTGTTGGTAGCATTATAGTAATAAAGTAATTTATCTAAAAAAAATTACATTTCAAAACGCCGTTGTGTGCACCTATACTATGTGAAAATAATATAGTTTCAAAATGTTAAGTATCCAGAAAAAATGTGTGTATATTACAACAAAATACAAACATCGTTATTCTCCGTTTAAATATCTAATTTCGTCCAAATTTGAAATTAAATATATATTATATAAGAAAATTTTTGAAAAAAAACTGTGCTGATAGGTATATTTTTTAGGATTTAGTTAAATAATTCTAATTATCTTAAATAGTTGTAAACAAATAATAAAACCAGGTCTCACGCCATAATCTTACCTTAGACAAATTAGGTATCTGCTTTTTAAATTATATAATATTTAGTATTTACTAAGGTATATAATATAGGTACCTACTCATTGTTTAATCAATAAATATGACATCAAAAGGATTTGAATGATTCAAATTATATGTAATAAAATATAATACAGAAACATCTTAGAGTAGGTATGTGACCATCGCATAAACTCTTCCAAATTAAATTCCTTTGATAGAAAATTTTAAAAATAATAATATAATAGCAATATATAGTTATGGTCCGCAACAGTGTGTAATATATTTATATTTGGATAGTGAAAATAAAATACCTACATTTTCGAAAATTAGTAAAAGTACAACACAATTTTTCTTGATTTTAATAATGTCTAAATAAAATTGTTTCTAATACATAATATAAACCCAGAAATTTAGACCCCCTGAAAGAAAACACTTTAATTAAAATAATGTGTCCCTAACAGCTTATACATTATTCTCAATATTTCAATGACAGTCTATGCATGACTTAACAACTAACAAATAGGTTGTTAATTTTTTTTATTCATAATAAATTTGTATCAACATTTTGATTATAATATTAGGTATAATATATTATACTACGTGTAAACAAAAAAAAAATTCAATTTTTAAATCAATTAAATATAATATATTTTAGTTATTATACATAAAATTATCAAATAGTATTCATGAACAAAACAAATTAATTTATGCACATAGTGATACATTTTTTACAAAAACTAGATATTACAATCTATATATTTTAATAAACTATACTATTCTACAACTGTATTATATTGCTTAATGTATACACAATTATGTTGTTGGATTTATCTTTTATTCAAATAGGTGCATTGTAGGTACTCAAACATACCTACATAGTAAATAAAATGCAATATATATGTATATATATACTGACCGCCAATGCTTATAATTGATGTTATAGTCTTATATGTAATGAATTTCATAATTGGTATTTAATAATTAATATTGAAGTACAACTGTATAGGTACTGTTTAAAGTACCTATGCTTGATTATGTGGTTTCATTATACAAATAAAATATCATAGATTAAAAATACCTATTTAAAGACAATTACTTTCCTATATTAGTTAACAATCTCTGAATCGATTTTAATGGATTAAATTTGCAGGGTACCAAATTGAATAGATAATCCTAATCTACTTACTCTTGGGGAGGAATTATTCATAAATAATAAGTATGATATAATATAGTGGTTGAACATAATTTATCCATATAGGTACAGGAATTTATACGCGTCGAACAAGGCTGGCTTGGAATTAATAATAATAAAATTAATTTAGGATAATAGCATATATAATACCGTTTAAAATTCCTAAACTAACACCACTGCGATCTTTGGACATTTCAGGTAAACACCCAATTCTATATTTTTTTTTTCTCTTTACATTTTACACAATATATCATAATTAAAATATTCTATGATTAATTTTGGTTTTCATTTATTATAATATGGAATTTGGTAGATGTCATGACGTGATTATAATTCAAGTATTCAAAAATTGAAAGTATTATCCAATCTAAGTCTCGAAGAAAAATTTTTACGAATACTTAACTCAAAATAATTTGCTAATTTTCGTGATTTTTCCATATTTTGTCAATTTTTGAACTTTAAATGATTATAAAAAAAAAAAATATGCGACTAAGGAATTTTAATATTTTTCAAATGCCATTGTAACAATATAGTATTAGCCTTATATTAAATTTTCAAGCTTTTTTAACCAACAAATAAAATGTTTTTGATATTTTTAGAAAAAAAACTAAAAAAAAATGGAAAATGAAAATGTGCCTAAACAGTTGAAAATAAATCAAAACATTTTGAAAATGTTATCGTGTATAGAAAATGCTAATATAAACATTCAGTCAAAATTCAATGTACCTACAGTCATTTGTTTATGAGTTTCACCAAAAGCAAAATCGTTTTTTTCGAAAACAGATTTTAGTGTAAAAATTCCCGTTTTTCCTTAATTTTTATTTTGTTTTTCACGCCGCTTTTAAAAAATTCTGGGAAAATTTCACGTTTGTCCCCCCAAAATACCAACTAGGTTTACTTTCTTATCAGAAAAGCTACTGTTGAAGAAAATCCAAGCACTTTTTGTCCTAAAACGTGATGACGGACACAAAAAAAAAATTATAAAAAAACACACATCATTATATAATCAACAATTCATCGTTCCGGTCAGAATCTAATATAATAATTAATATTCGTTGCAGATTCGATCGTAGCAATCGGATTATGTGTCTCGTAAAATAATAACAATTTCAATATCATTGTCAATCGTTTTAATATCAAATCACTAAAATAATTATTATAATAATAATATTATATGAAATCACTCAGTGGCGTGGCAATGATTTCTGAAAGGCGGAAGGATTAAAAAAAAGAAAACGACATAGCTAAATGGGAGCGGAAAATCAGAAAATCCCCACCCTCTCAAAACTTTTAATTTTGGTAGTAAAATATTAAACAATAAGGAACAATGAATATAATTTGAATCGATTCAAAATTCACATCAAACACAATATTATGGAAGATTATCCTCTCCAAAGCCAAAGCCCCCACGCCACCCCCTTGTATAATACGCCACTGAAATATGTGGGGTGGGTTCTGCGTAAATCTGGGTGAAAATGCGATCGGCTCCTCATCACCGCCACCGTAGGAAACGCGAATTAACGATATATCGTCGTCGTGTTGTGTTTCTCTTCTGTTATTCAATTAATCGCCAGAGCACTTACTACTCGGGTAAGACATACGCGATTAATATCGTTTTCGGTCATTCGACGATGAAAACGACGTCAAAACACAGAGCGATCGCTGGACAGATATTAATATTTTATAATCATCATCGTCGTAGCCGCCGCCGCCGTTTTCTCGAACGATTTCTGATCGGATCCCTCAAATGATTATTTTTCACTAAACCGATTATTATAATAATATACACGATAGGTGCAGGTGGGTAAACATTAAGACGATACCGAATTTTCGTCAAGCCCGTCATTCGCACAGACGGATAGATTGGACGATATCGTTTTAATATTATATCATTATCATTGTTCGACAGATGACGCAGGTAAATGAATAATTTACACGAGGATGTAGACGTAATTGTTTTGGACAGTTGAAGAATGACATTTTGCGGGCTTTGAGCAAAGAGTTCTATGTGACAACATCAGAATGTTGTTCACTTGACCGTTTGAGATTAGTAAAAACCTTAGGGCTTCCGTCTAAGCGATGTGGAAACTGTCGGGGTCAAAATATCCGCAATTATCATTATTAATTTTAAGTACTGCAAAAAATGTCTTTAAACACTCAAAATGTTAAATAAGTCGTTGGCCGACAATTATTATAATATGCCCTAAGACAATATTAAATTTTGTAATATATCTAGTTATGCCATAACATTTTATTTTAAATCCAACGATTTTTTATAATATTTTATACACTATATTACAAATGATTTAAACGATTGATAAAAAAGGGTGCGGTATTTGAATTTCTTATCATCTTAAGACAGCCTGTTGAATGATGATATTTATACAATATGTTGAAAAATTATTTTCTGGCTTTCCATTCATTGAGCTTACAATGTCTTAAACATTTACGAAATCCTGAATATGATCTAAAAAAAGGTGCTCTGCTGTACAGTAGGTTACAAGTGGGTCACTGTATAAATGTATAATGGATAGTATTAAATTTGAATTCAATGATATAATATCATTGTATAAGAAAAACGATTCTGAGCGGAGACGGTATGTCCGTCTAGGTATAAGACATATTATAAACTTATCTATCGTATTACAAAAAAAAATTTAAATAAAATAGGTACCTATAATAAATTCCAAATTAATCACATCACAATATCCAAGGCCGGATTAAGAACCTATTGGGCCCCGGGCTTGAAATTTCATATGGGCCCTTTTGACAAGGCACGCTTTAAAACAAACTGGCTACGCCCGCAGGAAGATACATTTTTATAACTATTTCACAAATGGCAATTGCATTATAAAATTATAAAATGAATAGTTAAGTATATGTAATTTATGTCTATAAAGTATACAACCATTATTCACTAATTGTAATATAGGTAATAAAAGTAAAGACCGCAGAAGCTGATATGTACATTTTACAAACTTAGTTTTGCCGCTACATATATTTTCAAATACCTAATGACCTATCAGTTTTGGTCTTTGCATATAAATGGCACCACACACATAATATAGGCATATCATATTAAGTATGATAGAAGAAAAATGTTTTCCACTTCTTGGAATATACGATTTCTAAACTATTTAAATGATATAATTGAAAAATTAATAAAATGTACATATCAGCTTCTGCCATAATCATTCCACAGAGTTAATACTTCATATTTCATTAATTTAAATTCAAATTTTCATACTAACTTTTAAATTTATTAGCAGTATACTTATTTACAACAAATATTAACTAACAGTTATTAAATAACAGGAAAATGCGTCTTTCCTACAAAAAGGTATTTACTATTTAGTTGTTTCTGTCGATAAAAAAAAGGTTTTTAAAATATAGAAAAACTATTCTTTAAAATCACTGAAAAATGTGTATCAGCTTAAAATTGTTTGGGCCCTTTTCATTTTGGTACTTGAGAGGGCCCGGGGCTTCCGCCCCGGCTAGACCCCCCCTTAATCTGGCCTTGACAATATCCATTAGGTACTTATAATGTGTTATACGTCAACAACAAACCCTGGTACTATCATAGTCCATATTCCATAGATATATAATAGTGTACTTTAGAAGTTTCAAGTAGCCACGAATAATATTACACAATCACAACAAAATAACTAAAATAGTTATTCTAGGTTTTTTTTTTATGTAATTTTGTCCTAAGTTGAACCTAAAAAGACTATAAAAATAAACTGTGGGAATGTATTTTTTAGAATTTTAGTAACAGAATTATAATATACAACACTATAAAGAGAAACCAAACAATTATTAGATTCTCAGCGGAGTGATCAATGTATTGATTTTACAATTATGTGTGCTTTTTGTTTTTATTTTTGTCATTCACCACCTTTAAGGACAGTAAAATTGCTTAAATTGTCTTCAACAGCATCTTCCTTGATAGTAAATTTAATCTAGTTGGTACTTTGGGAATTGGAAAGTGAAATTAACTACAATGACCCACTTGTAACCCACTGTACATCAAAGTGACATCCACTAATCCACTTTTTTTTATTTAACGTTAAGATTTTTACTATTGTCACCGATATGTGTGAAAAAAGATTACGCAAACATATATCTTTAGCAATACATCATGGAAAATAATCAGTTTGGTTTAACTTACGACCTAAACACAGTGGTTTATTAAGCCAACTCCAAATTCATATCCATTAAATCATATCTTTCTCCAACAAGGTTCAGGTGAAGATAAATCAATAATTTCACTTGTTCTGCCATTAGGTTGTACAATGACGGCAAATTGATATTTTATCAACATGATTCTCCCAGTTCCACGGTTTCCACTGCATTTTGATGTGATGTTCCACTTGTTGGTAGCTGGGTCATACCAGTTTATATAAGTCTTTTCTTCTGCCCAACTTAGCATAAACATAATCTAAAATAAATTAATGTATTATATAATTGTTATGCGTTTAATAATAAGAATATTTGGGTTTATCAACTATCCATACACGGAACAACCACCAATGTAACAATTGCGCAAAACGTAATTCATATTTAAGTAGCCACAATATAAGTTATATAATACTTATACTTATACTTATAGCAAATCGAAGCATATTCAGCCCAAAATAATAAAACAAAACAATTTGTAGTTTAAGCTTGCTTACATTTTGTTCTAATGGAGCATTAAGGTCATTACTGGAAATTATTTCAATTAATTCTTCAGCAGATGAGCATAAATAATCACCATTTTTAACCACTTCTCTAAAAATAATAATCAATACATAGGTGTACTATTTAGTAATTGAACAAGACAATATTAAGTTATGTTAATCATACTTAAACTGTGTTTTAATATATACTTCAGAACATGCTTTCAGTTCTGTAGTCGTGTGAGTTAGCTAATCGGTAGATTCCATTGCAATTGGAGGGATCCAATTGTGTTCCCAAAAAGTCACTACTTACATCTTTGACATAGTCTACTGACAAAAAAATTGCAACTGCTAACAAATCCTTGAGAAATCAACAACAACAAATTTAAATATTTTTATAAAAATATATGACAAATCAAATATAATTAATAGGTAATGTATCATACCAATACATTTTCTTCATTGACAATTATTTGTGCTGTGTAAATATAACTTATTATGAGTTCCAAAGATGCTAAAACCACTTTGGTTGCATGAACGATTCTATCGTCATTGGATCTTTATATCACATAACAATTCATTTCTAAAAACAAACATATTTTATTACGTTTTAATTTTGATAGCCACTAAATTAAGTCACTACATACTTTCGTAGAGATTGCAGGACTCTAAATACTTCTACCGTCAGTGAACTATTTTGAAATGTCATTGATTCGAATTTTTTACCTTCACACGGTAAATGTTGCATAGCTTTTTCACCCATCTCTGTAATTCATATAAAATAGTATTTTAAAATACGGTAAACATGTTCATGCACTATAGTTATCTATATTTATTGATTATTACCAAGTTTAAGTTAGTAAGGTGAAAGACAAAAACTAAAAGCAAGTTTATATAAGTATTTTCTTCTGCCCAACTTAGCATAAAGATAATCTAAAATAAATTAATGTATTATATAATTAAAAAGGTAAATTAATCAACACAGAAACATACTTTGTCCTAACTGTAAAAATCATTAAGTATAAGTACAGGTATTTACTTGAAACTGAATTGCAACTTATTCAATATTATAGTTAATTACATGTAATCGTACTTTGTTGGCACTTCGAGAGATTTTCCGATTTTGATTCCAATGTAGACGGTGAATGGCAATTATGTTATTAGGCATCAGTTTGAACAGACTATGACACTGAGTAACGTTAGACTTGGTACAGACTAAGTAGGTACCAACTAGTTAACGATTTTATAAACTGGAGTATGTACAGAGTGAAACAGACAAAACGGCACTGTAAAAATCATTAATTATAAGTACAGGTATTTACTTGAAACTGAATTGCGACCTATTCAATATTATTGTTTATTACCTGTAATCGTACTTCGTTGGCACTTAGAGAGATTTCCCGATTTTTATATCCAATGTAGACAGCGATTGGCCATTATGTTATTAGGCATCAGTTTGAACAGAATATGACACTGAGTAACGTTAGACTTGGTACAGACTAAGTAGGTACCAACTAGTTAACGATTTTATAAACTGGAGTATGTACAGAGTGAAACAGACAAAACGGCACTGTAAAAATCATTAATTATAAGTACAGGTATTTACTTGAAACTGAATTGCGACTTATTCAATATTATTGTTTATTACCTGTAATCATACTTCGTTGGCACTTCCAGAGATGTTCCGATTTTGATATCCAATACAGATGGCGAAAAATTATATTATCTGGCAGAGCAGTTTGAACAGACCATGACACTAAGTAACGTTAGACTTGGTACAGACTAAGTAGGTACCTACTAGTTTACGATTTCATAAACTGGAGTAGGTACAGAGTGAAACAGACAAAACGGCACTGTAAAAATTATTAATTATGAGTACAGGTATTGTCTTGAAACCTAATTGCGACTTATTCAATATTATAGTTTATTACCTGTAATCGTACTTTGTTGGCACTTCGAGAGATTTTCCGATTTTGATACCAATGTAGACGGCGAATGGCAGTTATATTGTTAAGCAGCAGTTTGAACAGACCATGACACTAACGTTAGACTTGGCGGTACAGACTAAGTAGGTACCTAGTAGTTTACGATTTCATTAACTGGAGTAGGTACAGAGTGAAACAGACAAAGTGGCACTGTAAAAATCATTAATTATAAGTAGAGATATTTACTTGAATTTTTAATACTGAAACTGAATTGCGAGTTGTGACTTCAAAAATACAATTATTACAACATTGAATATGTACAAACCACGATGGCGATGTACATTGTTCATATTTTGACGGAAGACAATACGGAATATAATGACTATTGTAGGTTAAACAGACGCATATTAAACCAACCACGGTTACGGTGAACACATCACTGTCTGCAATTCAATATTTTTATTGTTTTTGGTCAAAGTTTCACCATAGTCTGTTAAGCCATCAACATTATTGCTCGATATTTACATCAATAAATGTTTAAATTTTTTTTTGCACTCACGCGATCAATATCGTTGATCAATATTTGATATTGACAATAATATTGACAGTGCATGGATCATCATAATATTGCAGACGTGTTCAATATATCGAAACGATCAAAGTGATTTTGATATTTTATTGATAGACTGTCAATATAGTATTGATCCATCAACAAAATCCATCAACAAAATATCATTAATAATAAATAAATACCAAAAACTACTGACGTTCTCTGTATATATCATATTCATATTTTAAAAACGAAAAGATAACAACCGTCGACCGGCGTGAGTGTAGTGATATGATACCACGTTTCGTAACGTTACCGTTTACCGCAGCTGCAGTATCGGTGGTAAATTATATCAACTTTTGATAGAGCCTTATCACCTAAAATCACAGTGTTCCAAGTTCTTATCCATATTGATTATTCGATTATTCTAGCATTTTATTCTGCGTTAAGTTAATTGGTATGTAGTGATCCCTCACTAACGCTTATATTTTGAGTTTGACGACGTTGATGATTGAGTAGGAGAAAAGGTTGCAGAGTTACAAGTTACAACGTTATAATTTAAGTAATTTATTTTTAAGTTAATAATAATATAATGGTATTACATTTGAATATAGAAATTTGAGGACAGAGCGATAAGCGTCTGCCCGAGAGATTAGTGGTTAATACTAAGTACTTACAAGTATGTACGTCGTACTAGCACTGCGCTAATTCTAATTTAGATACAGACGGAGACTCGTATATATACAAAGTCTCCCTAGGTTATTAGGTACACGCAGTCCTGTAAAGAATACTTTTGAAATGTACTTGAGTAAGTACTCAAATACATTTTTTTTTAAGTATTTAAGATACTACTCAAATACTTTAATTGTATAGTATTTAAAATACTACTCAAATACTTTGAAAAAGTATTTGGAATACTTTTCAAATACTTTTGGTTTTCAAAGTGGGTTTCTAATATTATTGTAATATAGACACATAGGTAGTAAATTTATAATAATTTTTATTTATTATTTATTAAATAAATGTTTATTACATTTTTTTTTTATTTTTACATGAAATTTACAATCTGTTCTTAACTAGAACAATAAGCAAATGTGCATAGGGTATTTGCGTATGATTGATATTTTGAGGGAAGAAACCACCCATTGGTGATACTACCTATTTTGTGTTCTTAATTTATTATAACATTTCTAACATTATTTCGAATAAAAATAAAATGTTCGAAATAAAAAACCAAAGTATTTAAAATACCATTCAAAATACTTCATGCTGAAAGTATTTAAAAAGTTATTCAATACTTAAAAAAGTATTTGAATACTTTTACTCAAATACTTTACAGGACTGGGTACACGGTAGAGACTCGGAGGTGGATCAAAGGAATACCGGCGGTTTGAAAGGTACCGACGTAAATGTTAAAGTTGTCGAATAAACCTTGAGTTGCGAACTGGTTTATTTGGCAATATGTATTATTAGAAATCGTTATGCGATTTCCAATGGTGTTCTTGAAGTATGTAATAAACCTCAGGGCGTGTTATAGCTGTTGATCAATATATCATATTATAGTGCAAAGTCCTTATGATGTATAATTATAGGAAAGCGACTCTGTCGGTTTACTACAGGTAGCTGCCAAATGGTACGGATCTTGGCGGGGAAATACGATTTTTCATGAGTATGGTACGATCGCCCAATTTACCAATAGTGTATAGATGGCGTTTTCCATTGGAAAAATACGAATTTTTTTTAAATTTTATATTTATATTAAACATTATACATTTGATTTATATCATTTCTACTCTATTTCCAACTGCCTTTCAAATAAAGGTGAGACTCTATTTATTAATAATATCTTATTTTTTTTTCACGACTCGCGACCCTTTAAATTTATTGCCAAACAACCTCGATAACTGACCATATTTTATTCGTCATAAATAATACTCCGATAAAAATGCCAAATTTTCAAATAGTACATAATTTTTAAAAAAAATACTTAACATATTATATCATAACAGTATTGTATTAGTATTGAATAAGTAATGACTGTGTTTGACACGTAAAATGGTCTCTAAAGTGCTGGTCAACATATCAGAGAAACTCAATGCTATGCATTTTATTCCATAAAAATCCATGCTCAGCGCAATAAACGATTCTGTTCAAATTAAGAACTTGACTCGGCGGCGTCCAGTTTTCGTCGGGCGGTGAGTGCCGGTGACGACGGCGTCGCGTCTGGCGCTACCGCGGAACTAAAGCTCCGCGCATGCGCACAACTCGGCCGCCGAGTCAAGTTCTTGATTTGAACAGAGTATAATAATATTATATTGTATGAGCATTTGAATGTAGGCGATGAAACTGATGAAATTATATTTACAGAATAATTAATTATTATTTATTAATATCATTATTCGTTAAAATTAAAAAATATATTTCAAATTATTGTGACGACATGAATTATTATACTTTAAGAATCTTAATTCATTAAAAAATATACTGTACGGTAACACACCAACACGTCGTAACAACACTAACATTTTTGTCATGAAATATGAAATATGAATTATTAATTTCCAAATTCAAAATAGTGATCATTATCAATTGTATAAATGTATTATCATTGATGATAAACATAATTTTTATTATCTAAATGTATTTTTATTGGTAACATCTTTTTCATAGAAATACGATCTTTTAGAAATGTTCCAACATTTCTTGACTCACCATGTTTGGCGGTAGGTACTGTAATCACAGTAGTCGTTCACTTAGGAGAATTAGTTCGTTCGTTCATCGTTCACCAAATTGAACCAAGTTCTGGCCGTTTTACAGATTGAGTTACCTTAATTATTAATATATTTACGCATTAGCCATTGGCCATTAAATATAATGCCGAATTTGTGAATGGAAATTTGTTGACTCGCATGTCCATAGTCTTCTGTTCAACATTAATCACCAGAAATTTCATTTCAGTTATCACCATAGTATTCACCGACCTGTATAAAAGTGAGAATTCGTCTATTCATACCTAAATAGGTTTAAAATTTAAATAATACCAAGAATCAATGTTCTGAAACGTTTGATCGATCGGTGAGAAGTTGTCAGTCACAAAAATTGTGGTACAATATGCCCATTACTCTTGATCGATCCAAAAAGCGATGTCATCTTATTAATATTGTATTTATATAATTTTAACTAAGATCAATATCAATATCTATTTACAGTAACATTTAATACCTTGTAGGCAGGGCATATGAGCACAAATATTTTAATTTAAATTATTACATCCTAATCTGTAAGCTAAACTCATTGTCATCCGCCCCCCACAAAATATACTAAATACGCCTTTGCTTGTATGTCATTTTTCTTATACTTTAGATTCCAAAAAAAACATTTTTTAAAATATATTTTTTATTGCATTGGTGTGTTCAGCTCTTTTGTGTAGTGTCATACATTTTAGAGACATAACACCAATTTCAACTGAAACACAAGCTAAATGGGCTTAACTACAATATTGTGAATGCCTTTTTTTGTCAGATTTGATTGGCTTAGGGCTATAGTTGTACCACCTCCAATTAAAGTTAACCGAAGTTTGTAAGACGGATACAATGCATGCGGGTGTAGCGTCCTCTTAAGTTATATCAACGTGATTAATAAATAATTGAACTTATTGTCTGTTTTTTTCCCAGCTGCTGTAATTTTGCTGCCCCCTATTCATTTCAAACTATCCTTTATGTTAAATTTGTAATATGGGTTTCTTCAATTCATTAAGGAATATAATAAAATGGTTCACTGACAAGGTTGGATTTTCTGGACATAGAGGACCAACAAAATGTAAACATGAAGAATTTGAACCTATAAACAATAAAGGAGTACACATGGATGAAAGCCTTGTAGAAATTCTTGATATCACATATGAATCACTATCTGAAACTGATGAGGTGGAAATCACAGATGAATCACTATCTGAAACCGATGAGGTGGAAATCACAGATGAATCACTATCTGAAACCGATGAGGAGGAAATCACTGAACCTGGGTCATGTACTGTACCACTCAGAGCCAGTACACCTGTTTTGCTCATTGAGGGTAGACAACATGCAAGGAGAACTATGTCACCATTTAATAATAGAGAAAATTTAGACATTCCTGAATGAAGTCTTCATACGAATAGAATTATCAAGAAAGAGTTGTTTTATGAAATTATATTAAGAAAGTTTAAGGAGAAACAAGCAGCTGCCATTTTAACTTCTGCTACAACAATCCAACAAAAATCACCCATTTTTCAAGAAAATGTAGAATTTATGAAAAAATAATTAGACAAAATTGAACCACAAAAGAAAAATGAAATTTTTCCTGTTTATTCTAAAGAAATAGCCGAATCTATTGCCCTTCAAATGTCTAGTTCGTTAAATGAGTACATTGTTCAATGGAAAAATATTAAAAAAATGGATTTAAAAACAATTTATCTATCTTCAGCTTGGTTAAATGATGAAGTTATAAATCATTATTTGGGTATGATTGTTGACCGTGATCCAACTAACATTCACACATTTGATACATTATTTTATTCTAAATTATTGTAAGTTATAAAATTTATAATTCACTAATATTTACCTTGTTTTTTTACTTACCTATATATAAATTATTTGTATAGAGCACATGGATACCAATCTGTTAGTCGGGGGTCTAGAAAAAAAGATATATTTGCATGTAAAAAAATGTTCAGTCCTATTCATCTGGGTAACCATTGGTGTCTTATATGTGTAAACTTCATTGAAAAAACCATAAAATATTACGATAGTTTAGGCAATAAAAATACAGACTGTTTAAATATAATATTTGACTATCTAAAACAAGAGTACAAGAATAAGAAGAATGAGACATTTGACTCTAGTGGATGGCAAATAATTAACTCTGAGGATTGTCCAAAACAAAAAAATGGTTATGATTGCGGGGTGTTTACTTGTGTCAATGCAGAGTACCTATCTCGTGATGCAAAACTAGATTTTGTACAAGATGATATGCCTAAATTAAGGATTAGGATATGTTATGAGATCTTAAACAATCGTCTATGTTTTTAAAAGTAAACTAAACATTTGATTCCTATAATACCTATTGAGTTAATTTTATTCTTATTTTTTCAAGTTCTATAGAGTATTACATAATATGTTGGTGAATATAATATTAAGATTGACAAGAGGAATAACATTCCTTAATTGTCTAATTAGATTTCATAATTTTAATAAAAATGTTAGCCTAAATATGAAAAAATAATATTTGTTAATACTGTATTTATGAATGTAATTATATATTAACAATTATACCACACATTATTGAACTCACTTCCTATTATGTAGGACAATTCATGTTAACATTTAACTGAATAAAATTAGAAATACTGTTCATGAATCTTTAAAATAAAAGTTAAAATTATTAGTTTAGGCATACAATTAATTAATTTAAAGGCTGAATAATTCAATAAATATAAAGTAGTGGTAATATTGTATTTAAATATTATGATTTGATATATTATTATGTTTAAGATCTTATAATGTTTAATATCTATATTTCATCTATACAATATATCTAAGCAATCAATATTGACAATAACCTCTTTGTGTATCATAAAATCAGTAGAAGTGTTACACTTATTATATGATTTTTAAATGTACTTTTCTTAATAATTTAATGTAGACTTCATTAAAATCAGAGATTTCTTAGATAATGTTCCATTCTAAATTGCAATTCCCGGGGACACTGATCTATAATTTGGTATGTCAGTATGAAATGGTTTCCAATATGTAATATGTTTTTAAAATACATTTTATACTTACCTTTGATTTTTCCCTTTTTAAAATATTATATCAACTATTTTATTTTCTGACGTATGATTACAATAATATAAATAATATATAAATTTAAGTATACATACATATACATACAAAGTAATCATTGTAATTGTGACATTGTGTTCATAAGTATTTGATTTTATTATAAGATTTATTTTGTATAGATGTGTAAAAATATAGCTTGTATGCCATAATCATGTATTTCTACCAATTCATTATGCATATTCAATGATAATAGTAAATAATAAAATCTGTAACCTGCAATACATATTATTATGGCCACCATTTTAATAATAAAAAAAGACAACTCAATTTTTTGAGCCAAAACTAAATTAATTGCATGCATGTGTGATCTAATCTATAACAAACCTATATAATATACATTTATAATATATATAGAGTTTGAAAAAATAAGCAATAACAATATATTATACACATTACTTTAGAGTCTGAAGAATTTAATGATATATAATATAACTGGTTTTGCAAAAATGGTCCAATATAGTGAGTAAAGGACAAAGACTTACTCATTTTTATATTTTAAATATAATATTGTGTATCTATATGATGTGAGTGCAAGCACGTACTCCAAAATAAATAAATAATTTAACTATTAATTAATTTTTTTTTTTTGAAGGGGTGGTGAAACCCCAAAATCCACTCTGTATTATATATTTAACAAGAATTTGTTACATATACACGAGCAGATATACTATATTATAGTATATCTGCAATATTATATATTTATATTTTTTAATATAAAAAAAATATATTTTTAAAAACATTATTTTTGAAATTTTTTAATATTTATTAAACATATAAAAAATGTTTCACATTATGAAGTAATAATCTTCCAGTAGACAAATTAGATATTTGTTTTTTAAACTATTTATTTACTAAGGTATATAATATATGCATTGTTTAATCAATAAATATGACATCAAAAGGATTTAATTGATTCAAATTAAATGTAATTCATTATAATAAGTAAAAATAAATTTTTCTTGATTTTATAATGACCAAATAAATTTCTATCACATATTTATTTATAGGTTTGTACTTGGTTCATACTTATTTCAAACTTACAAAGTAATGTAATTTCAGATTTTAAAAATATTTGTTAATTGAGAAACTCCCCCCTATACTGAAAACACCCCGGGCACTGTTGTCACTAATACGCTGGCAGTGAACACAGTTAGTGATCTATATCGAATCCCATAATAAATAAACCCAGAAAATTAGACCCCCAAAAAGATCACACTATAGTTAAAATTATGTACCCCTAACAGCTAATACATATATATATATATATAATACATATTATATTCTCAATATTTCAATGTCAGTCAATATATGACTTAACAACAAACAAATAGGTTGTTAATTTTTTCCATTCATAATAAATTTGTATCAACATTTTAACTATAATATATTAGGTATAAACAAAAAAAAAAATATTCAATTTTTAAATCCATTATATATCAGTAGTTCTTATGCATTAATTTATAAATAGTTTTCATGAACAAAACCAATTAATTTACACACATAGTGATACATATTTTGATAAGCTATACTATTCTACAACTGTATTATTGCTTAATGTATAAACAATTATGTTGTTAGATTTATATTATTTAAATAGGTGCATTGTAGGTACTCAAACATACATAGTAAACAAAATACAATATAAATATACTGACCGCCAATTCTTATGATTGGTGTTATGGTATTATATGTAATGAATTTCGTAATTGGTATTTAATAATTAAAATTGAAGTACAACTGTATAATGTTTAAAGTACCTATGCTTGATTAGGTGGTTTCTTAATACAAATAAATCATAGATTAAAAAAACCTATTTAAAGACAATTACTTTCCTATATTAGTTAACAATCTCTGAATTGATTTTAGTGGATTAAATATACAGGGTGATAAATTGAATGGATAATCCTAATCCACTTACAGGTATGCACATTTATGAATTATTCATAAATATTAAGTATAATAATATAATGGTTGAAAATATTTTATCCATCGTATACATTTATCGTATTTTTTATTTAAGCAACTTTGTCAAGGAGTGTTTACATTTTACATTTTTGATTTTGGACAATCTTATCATGGACATGTTTGATTTTGAATTATTTTACATGTACATTTTTACCTATAAATTTACACAAATGATAAATACCTATAATACAACCTCCAACTTTGAAATTCATGAAACAACAAAAAAATATATTATTATAGGTACCCCGACAAAATATCGCCGGTAAAATATAGCGTGACCAAAATATCGCAACTAAAATATCGCGAAACCATTATATCGTAAAGAAATAATACTGCCGTACATTATTATAAACTATATACATAATAAGATTGTATTATAAATACCAACCATGAGATCATTTAGGTAAAAAATTGTTTGTTCGCTTAAAAATTCGGTGGCCTATCAATGACTACTGCACCATTAAGGGCACTTTCACCCTTAATACAGGACTCCATTAGTTTCCATGTATTGGTCTTGGGGTTGTAGATTTCTACAGAATCGTTATGTGTTTTAAATGGTCTTCCAGATATAACATAAATTAAACCATGTAATACGACTACTTCTACATGAAAAGGAAAATTTAAATTAAATACTTTTTTAAAAATATTTTCCTCAAAAAATGTTTAATAACTTACCAGGACGCATTCGTGCTAAATGTAAATCAGCTTTTCGAGTCCAAAATCCATCACTTGGTTTATAGGCCTCTACATATTTACAGTATCCTAATTCATTATAGCCACCAATAGCATATATAATACCGTTTAAAACTCCTATACTAACATCACTGCGACCTTCTGACATTTCTGCAACATGTTTCCATGTGCCAATACTGGGATCGTAACATTCGACAGATTTCAAATAAATGTTATCTTTTGAATAATCATAACCTCCTACCTATAAAATTGAATTAAATGTAATGTATTATAAATTGAAAAAATTAATTAATTATCTATTTACCGCGTATAAGAGATTATTGAGTACACACACACCAAGATAACCTCTCTTACTGGACATACTGGCAACCATTTTCCATTTTTGAGTACTGATATCGAAAGCCATCACACTTTTAAATACAAGACCAGCCCAAATACCACCAACCTAGAATATTAAAAAATAATACCAGTTATACGAATTATATAAAATTAGCATTGAAGGGTCGGTGGATTGGGAGATAAACACCCAATTCTCTAGTTTTTTTTTTCATTTTACACTCTATATGGTAATCAATATATTCTATGGATACTTTTTGTTCTTAATTATCGAATCTGGAATTTGGTAGATGTCATGACGTGATTCAAAAAATTGAAAGTTTTCTCTAAATTTTCTTCCCAATTAACGTTGTTTGACGAGTTTAGTTTGGAAAAGTACAAGAATAAACATCCACAAAAGAAAATATACAAAACTATTAAGTACCTACTACATGTATATGATAGTCATAATTACGGCTACAAGGAAATAAAAATGAAAAGTGAACCAAACAATTATTAGATTGTCAGCGGAGCGACCAATGTATTGATTTTGTAATTATGTGTGTTTTTTTTTTGTTATTCATCACCTTTTTTGACAGTAAAATTGCTTAAATTGTATTCTTCCCTGATAGGAAATTTAATGTAGTTGGTAATATAAGAGGGTGGGGGTGAAAGCCACTACAGTGACACACTTGTAACCTACTGTACACCAGTGTGTCATCCACTAACCCACTTTTTTTTATTAAACGATAAGATTTTTACTATTGTTTCCGATCTGTACGAAAAAGGATTACATCCACAAATATCTTTATCAAAGCTTCATCAAAAATAATCAGTTTGGTATAACTTACGACATAAACACAGTGATTTATTAAGCCAAGTCCAAAGTCACGTCGACGAACTTTCATGCTAGACATTGGTATCCAACAAGGTTCTAGTGAAGATAAATCTATAATTTCACTTGTTCTGCCAAGAGGTTGTACTATGAGAACAAATTGATCTTTTATTAACAAGATACTACCAGATCCATGATCATTATGGCTGATTTTTGACGTGATGTTCCAATGGTTGGTAGCTGGGTCATACCAGTTTATATAAGTCTTTTCTTCTGCCCAACTTAGCATAAAGATAATCTAAAATAAACGAATGTATCATATAATTAAAAAGGCAAATTAATCAATACAGAAACATACTTTGTCAAAGTTACCAGACCTACGTGTACAGCAAATTTTTTTTGGTATGTTGATTTTTTGGATAGTCTTGTTGGAATTGTAATGTAACGCATAATTTACATAATTTTTACCTACAAATATTATAATTTTAAAATAATACTAAATTAAAAATAAAATTGTTATTTATGAAAAAACATACATTCAGGACTTATTTCAACAAGAGGATGTCCAACTATGTTATTCAAAATATATTCATTTGGTATTAATGGCAATCTTACATGGGCCATTACATTTTTGAAAAATTGTTTTCTTACATCCGATTCTTGTTGTACCCAATTTATAACAGTTTCAAATACCTATAACACATAAATACAATTTAATTTAAATATAACAAAATGTAGTAATAAATGACCAGCACTTTTTCTTTTTTGCTCAATACTATTAAATTTGCAAAGCTGGACCTAATAACTAATACTTATAGGCTATTGGTTTTATTACAGGGTGTCTTGTAGGGCTTTTGAGTTTTTTTTTTTATTGCATGATTTGTCTTATATCCTATATGTTTAAGCATTAAAATCATATTTCAAACATGATTATTATTTTGTAGAATCATTTTGAGGGACAATCAACATTGTAATAATTGATATTGTGCAAAACGTAATTCATATATAAGTGGCCACAATATAAGTTCTATATTACTTATTGTACTTATAGCAAATCTAACCATATTCAGCTCAAAATAATAAAATATAAAAATGTGTAGTTTTAATTTGCTTACATTTTGTTCCAATGGAGCATTAAGGTCATTACTAGAAATTAAATCAATTAATTCTTCAGGAGGTAAAGATAAAAATTCCTCATGTTTAACCACTTCTCTGAAAATAATAATCATAATGTAGGTAGATGTACAATTTTGTAATTGAACAAGACAATATTAAGTTATGTTATTCATACTTAAACTGTGTTTTAATATATACATCAGAACATGCTTTCAGTTCTGTACAGTCGTATGAGTTAGCTAATTTGTAGATTCCAATGCAATTAGAGGGATCTAATTGTGTTCCCAAAAAGTCACAACATACATCTTTGATATAGTCAACTAACAAAAAATTTGCAGCTGCTAACAAATCCTTGAAAAATAAACAACAACAAATTTATATATTTTTAATAAAAATATATAACAAATCAAATATAATTAATAGGTAATGTATCATACCAATACATTTTCTTCATTCACAATTATTTGTGCTGTGTAAATATAACATATTATAAGTTCCAAGGATTTATAATTTAAAGATTCCATATAAATATGATCTTTATCTTTTTCAGTGAAGTTTGTGAACATTGCCAGGAAAAATTGACTAGCTGAAGCTAAAACTACTTTGTGAGCATGAATCAGTTGCCCGTCATTTGTTTGGATCTTGATATCACAAAACAATTCATTTCTAAAAACAAACATATTTTGTTACGTTTTAATTTTGATAGCCACTAAATTAAGTCACTACATACTTTCGTAGAGATTGCAGGGCTCTAAATACTTCTACCGTCAGTGAGCTATTTTGAAATGTCGTTGATTTGAATTTTTTACCTTCACACGGTAAATGTTGCATAGCTTTTTCATCCATCTCTGTAATTCATATAAAATAGTCTTTTAAAATACGGTAAAAATGTTTATGCACTGTAGTTATCTATATTTATTGAGTATTGCCAAGTTTAAGTTAGTACGGTGTAAGACAACAATTCAAAGAGAAGATAAATACCAGTAATATAATTCCAATAAATACTTTATACTATATTTTAAGAGACTAAAAAGTTACAATACTTTTGAATAATGGTTTCACCAAATTAATTATTAGAATGGTGATAATTACCTAAAGACGAGTATAATATTAGAATATTACGAATAACATACATTTGAACAAATTGTTTTTATATTTAAAATTTTTAATTTTAAAATAGTATTAAGGTCATTAATTATATATTACTATATTAGTATCATTATAGGATTTTTATTTACATTTTGCTATTAAAATATAATAAATTATACCTAACTTTTTTAAAACTAACAAATGTACTTAATAATTTTATGAAGATGGTACAGTTTTAAATAAATGTATGTGTTCAAATATAACCAGTAAGTGCTTATATTATATTTTAATATTAACTGTTATTGACAGCTAAATCAAACTATATAAATTAAAATTTAGATTAAACCTTTATGGTTCACTAAATCATTATAACCACATTAATTATTAGAATAGTATTATTTACCTATACATATAATATAGAATATTATTCGAAGCAGTTGTAATTCTATGTATAAAAAAAAATATAATAATACCTAAGTAATAAATAACTATTCGTCCATAATGATTAATGAGTTTACAAACGAGTACGGGATGCAAAGACAATAGTTATATATATCTTTTTTCAATGATGCAGTTATCCTTAATATAATATTATATTCTGTGAAAATGCAATATTATATCTAACAATAATTATAAATTATAATTATTCACTTGTAATATTTATATACCATATTTGACATTTCCAATAATTTTATTTTTCTATAAAATTACTTTTACTAAATAGATTATATTTTAAATATGTAGTTTAAGGAAAAAAATTAACTTAATGTGACAATAAAATTAATTAAATCATAAGTTACATCTTTACATCAAAATAAAATTAACTTGTTAATTAGAAACGCTAAGCGATTGTGTTATTCTTGTGTTATTCGGGCATAGCATAAACCTACAGGTGTTCAAATAGAAATTCTATCAAATTGGCCTCCGAAATAGAGGTTCAGGCCTACTCTTGGACATAATGCCATACGAAAAAAAAAATTGTTTACTTAAACACAACTTGGTGACAAAAATGGTAGGTATTAAAAAATATGTACTTGATTAGTGATTATTCTGAAACAAATGTAGAATTAACTGATAGGTAGATATAAATTTAAGCATTAAGAATTATTTCTTCAATACAATGTTTTTCATTACACATTTAAAATTATGAATTACCTTTATGAGTTTGTGACATTGACATTTGTAACTGAATGTTGATACACTACGAGTAGAGCGTAGATACAAAATAATGTAGGCTATTACCACTGTTCTTGATAACTCATTCCTGACGGGCACCTTCCCTACACCTTAGATCACCATAAAATAATATATAATTATAATATAATTTAATATTACAATTGCGTATTATACCTACCTACTTGAAAGTGCCAACTGGGTGGATACACAAGTCACGAAATATTATAGGTACCATTCATTATACGTACTTTGTTCTTGAGGAGTACTGCTGAATAATAAATATTAGGGAGACTTCAACTACATAACCAAACTCATACAGCCGCCCATTCGGAACACGTCATCCAAAGAGTCGCAGTGTGCCAGTGTCGCACTCTCAAACAGCTGTTCGCGATTGTTGCTAACTTAAACCCTCGCAAATTATTATTACGAACGAATGGTCATTAATTATATTATTGTGATTTTTACCTTTTTTTGGAAGACATAATATTATTATGCATTACTTTGAGTATTGACCCATAGTGAATTTGATAGCTTGTACATTTACGCGTTCGTTCGTATCGTGCATTTTGTTATTATGTGTAGATTTTATACACTGTTTATAGAGTATTATTGTGTTATACTGTGTCATCCTTGTCGTGTTGTCAAATCATTTCAAACCGGACTCTTCGTATCAAACAGCCAACAGGTAGTTAACTCGTGATACGCATATCTGTGACGTAAGCATTTCTCAAACTTGTTGTGGTGGTAGAGTCCTTTGGGAAACGGAGATATACTTACGTCACAGTAAAAAACTGGGTGGAGGATGGGAGGAGCCGAGGAGGA
The DNA here is from genome assembly GCA_949089665.1 of Macrosiphum euphorbiae. NCBI lineage: Eukaryota > Metazoa > Arthropoda > Insecta > Hemiptera > Aphididae > Macrosiphum > Macrosiphum euphorbiae. Next base: position 7,307,601 of record CARXXK010001085.1, read on the forward strand.
TTCGTTTCAAAACCGAAATATTGCTGAAATACCTATAGGTAGGTACGTATTTAATTTGTAATGGATCGGACCGGTCTCACGCTATCTCGAACAGCCGGGCGATGACTTGCTCTCCACCGAACTCACCCGTTTACCACCCGTTTGTATACATATAACAGTGGTTAAAAACCTTTTATAAGCGTGACCTTTAAATTTTAAATTTAACTTTTTGGCTACCCCAAAAAAAAAAAAAAAATCATATAGGTAATTGCCAGCTCAAAATTCATTTATTTATTATTATCATCAAATTTCTGAATAAGTATGTTTATTATATCTATTGATTTATCCATCTGTAATCTATAATCTTTTCTGAAATACTTGAACACTAGCTATAACTCGATAATTTTATCATTTTATAATTAGAATATTTCGGGAATTTTTTTTCGAAAATAATAATATTTCTAATATGTAAATTTATCGTAATGATTTCGTGAACCACCATAAATACCTCTGCGACTCTACTTTTGGTTGCGACCTGAGGTTGGGAATCGCTGGTACATACCTACGTACAATATTATATTCTTCCGGTTAAATGCGTGACATAGGTCCACTGACGCCTAATACTTATCTTTTTTAGTTTTCTCGACATGATTCTATACATAGTTCGTCTCGCGATACACGTAAACATTAGACATTAGGTATACTCGTTTTAATAAAATATAAATATTGTACCTACAATTTATTTTAAATTGTCAAGTATTTAATTATTACTTACCACGAGCAGGAAACGTGAGGGAAAGCTGAACTTACTGTCTCCAGCTCCAGTGGCGGTTTCGTGGTTTTTTTTTATTTGTATTGAGGTTATAGATTAAAGAAAGAGGTAGCTTGGCCACAACAGCTATATAGGCCTAAAAGGAGGATTGTTCATGATATAGATTGTCTTCTGTTAGATTTGATTTTTTGGACCTTTGTTGAAAGTTTAGTGATTATTCTTATATTATCATACGATCAGATTTGTTTTTAAAACAATTTGATATATTTTATATTTATATGTGTTTTTTTTTTTAATACACTTAATTTAAATTCACAAAAAATATTATAAATAGGTAGTACATTATTTTTATCTTTTATTATTATGAGATATTCTTTGTAAGAGATCTCCGCATGGAATTTTTTTTCGTATACAATTATTATCATCACTAAATTGATCACATCCATCATTAAAGTGACCTAGTTACCTACTCAATGACGAGAAATAACACTCGACAGCTACTTTACAGCAGAACAACCTTCTCGGTTTTATTATTTTTTTTTTAAATTAAATTTGTATGATTTAATTTATTTCCAATATTTTTTATAAAAGTTAGGCGGTCGATAGTTTTATTAGATTCTGAGTGGAACGATAAATTTATTGATTTTACAATGATGTGTGTTTTCTTATTTTTTTTTATTTATTTTTTTTTTTGTGTTTGTCATCACCTTTAAGGACAGTAAACGTGCTTGGATTTTCTTCAACAATATCTTTTCTGATAGGAAAGTGAATCTAGTTAGTACTTTGGGGAAGGTGAAAAGTAAAATTTTTCCAGTAGTTTTCAAAAGCGCCTTGAAAAACAAAAGAAAAATTAAGGAAAAACGGAATTTTTATACACTAAATCGATTTTACAAAAAATCGATTTTGGTTTTTGTTGTTACCTACTCTAAAACAAAAGAACGTATATACATGAAAATTTAACTGGTTATTTATATTTCCATTTTCTATACATGATACAATTTTCTAAATATTTTGAGTTATTTTGAGATCTTTACAGACATTTAAAATTTTTTTTTAGTTTTTTTTTCTATAAATATCAATAAAATTTTATTTGTTGGGTACAAAAGCATAAAAAATTAATAGAAGGCTTCTAATATATTGTTTCAAAGACAGATGAAAAATATTAAAAATCCTTAGTCACAGTTTCTTGTTATCACGTTCGTTTATTGGTATATTTTTCCAAAAATTTAGAAAACGCAGGATTTTCGAGTTTATTTAACAGAATATTACAATGACAAAAATGTACTAGTTAAATTTAAAAAATATTCCTACCTGTTTGGTACGTCTGTAATAAAACTTTGTGTATTATTTTTTTCGTTTTGTAATTTACTCTGTTCTACTCCATTGATGTGTTTATTTCTTGACAAATGTTGTCGTACGGTAAATCGTTTTTCAGCACTAACTTTCACGTTGCATATTTTACAGGATATCACCAACCCGTCGGTAGAAAAAATATTATGTCCAAATTCTTGTACAAACGCACGCAGTCGACTCCCTGTCGAACAATTTACTTTTGGCATTTTTATATTAAATTATCAAAAAAAATTAACTAGAGTAATAAAACGGTGTTAACGACGACAAAACTCGTACTGAACGTCCAACGATATCATCGGACGTCGTTTTTACCGATTTAAGATTAATTAACAGGAAATGAGGGTAGAGGTTACTCAAACCTTGTCCGATAATATAATACGAATTAAGAGTAGGCACCTACTTATAATCTGTTATATTTATTTAAAAACCATGTTGGCGTAAAAATCTTAAAATAAAATTTAAAATTAATATTTGGTTTCCAAAAACTCAAAAAATTCTCCAAAAACTCTAAAGTGCCCAAAAAAATTAAGAAAATGACCTAAAAACTAAAAAATGCAAAACAAACTTTTTTATTCTCATTCAAATGTACATAAAACAAATTTGTGACAAGACAAGCATTGCACAGTAAACTTAAGAAAACAATGCAAAGTGCATCGAAATCACAGCTCTTGTTATAAGCATTTAAAGTTCAAATATTTACAAAATACGTAAAAATCACGAAAATATTTCGAGTTAGAAATTCATAAAAATTTTTATTTTTTAACTGTAGATACATGACAATTTCACTGAATATTTATATTAGCATTTCCTATACACCATACAGTTTTGAAATTTTTAAGCTATTTACGAACATTTTACGAAAATATTTTGATTCTTTTTGAGCTGTTTACGGACATTTTAAGTTTTCAATTTTTTAGTTTTTTTTCTATACATATCAATAAAGTTTTATCTGTTGGACCAAACAGTGTAAAAATTAAACACAAGGCTCCTGATATATTGTTACAGTGTCAGTTGAAAAATATTAAAAATACATAGTCACAATTTTTCTTATAAGCATTTAAAGATCGAATTTTGACAAAATTTATCAAATTTAAAATTAAATAATTATTTTGTAGTTAAAAATTTGTAAAATGTTCAACTTTTATACCTAAGGATTGACAATTTAAAACAAGATCCCACGTAAATATTTAATTCTGTTACCAAAAAATCTAAAAAATACAGAAGGACAGTTTATTTTTATAGTCATTTTAAGTTCAAATTTGGATGAAATTACATAATAAAAAACCTAGAATAATTATTTTAGTTATTTTGTTGTGATTGTATAATACTGTTCGTGGGTACTTGAAACTTCTAAAGTAAACTATTATATATCTATGATAGTATCACGGTTTCTTGTTGATGTATAACGCGTTATAAGTACGTAAATACGTAATGGATAAATTGTGATATGATTAATATGGAATTTATTATAGGTACCTATCGTAGATCAATTTTTTTTTTTAATACCATGGATAAGTATATATTATGCCTTATACCTTAGAATCTAATAATTGTTTGGTTTCTCTTTATAGTGTTGTATATTATAATTCTGTTACTAAAATTCTAAAAAATACATTCCCACAGTTTATTTTTATAGCCTTTTTAAGTTCAACTTAGGACAAAATTACATAAAAAAAAACCTAGAATATAAACTATTTTAGTTATTTTGTTGTGATTGTGTAATATTATTCGTGGCTACTTGAAACTTCTAAAGTACACTATTATATATCTATGGAATATGGACTATGATAGTACCAGGGTTTGTTGTTGACGTATAACGCATTATAAGTTCCTAATGGATATTGTGATGTGATTAATTTGGAATTTATTATAGGTACCTATTTTATTTAAATTTTTTTTTTTAATACGATAGATAAGTTTATAATATGTCTTATACCTAGACTGACAAACCGTCTCCACTCAGAATCGTTTTTCTTATACAATGATATTATATCATTGAATTCAAATTTAATACCTTCCATTATACAGTGACCCACTTGGAACCTACTACACAGCAGAGCATCTTTTTTTCATTTATTCCACAATATATCTTGTGAGTATTCTTCTTTATGTACAGTTTCCTTTCTTTTATAATTCATAACATTGTTTTGTCTTGAGTTAATTTTTAAATCTGTTGACATTTTGAATTTACATGAGTACATCAATGACTTGATGTATGTGTGATGGTGTATACAATTGGCTATTATATTGATGTGTATGGAAACTTTCTGCGCTATTCGTCGTCTTGGGATTACCATTTGGTTCACAAGCTCAAAGGATTGATGCAAAATTGCTGTTAGAGTGAATGTTTTTATCATCACTGAGAAAACAAAATTTATTACCTTGATATTGAATTTCATTTTGCATGTTCATCAGTTGATTTCTTGTGTCTTAAAATGATTTTGGTAAATTTGGTTAGTGTTTTTTCCTGGTTGCATACATAGATCTTCGTGGCAATTTTACATCATTATGTTCTAAGTGTGTTGTAAAATTCTCTGTAAATCGTAACTCACGGTGTATTAATTTGTTTGGTTTTATATACAAATCGTTTTCTGCACTAAATTTAACTGCACTTCTGATGAATTCTCTCCTCATTGTTCGATTATTATACTCCTCCCGATTATGAGAGTTGGTTACTTCTATTATTTTGTTAGATTTATTAACAATAACACTCGCAGGACATTTTTTATTAGTGCTTCTAGAATTTGAACATCCACTCATTGAACACAATATTCACTACATTTATAATTATCAATATTAAAACATCGTTTTCCTCGACGAGATTCAAAAATATTAGAAAGTCCTATACTTCCATATTAAAGTTTACGTCGTCAACACACTAGTCACCGGTGCACTGAACCATACAATCCATACCTATTGAAACTATGGGTACTAAAAGTTGTTTGGTAAATCTAAATTTATATAATCTACAGTCTACACAGTCGATTATAAAATAATATTAATAATTATATTGTGAATGTGTCGTTGTGTGCAAATGAGTTATCTATATACAGGTAAACGAATTAGTTCTTTAAACAAGTCGTCGAAAAATTTTGAATGTGCGCAAATGAGTTGCAGCGCTGGCAATTAATACGTGTATTTTATATGATACATTATATTGTATTCTCAACATTTGAATGTCAGTCTATGTATGACTTAACGACTGTTGTTAATTTTTTCTATTTATGATAAATTTGTATCAACATTTTAACCATAATATATTAGGTATAAATAAAGTAAAAATATTCAATTTTCAAATTCATTATATATAAGAAGTTATTATACAGCAAATTTAGCAAATAGTTTTCATGAACAATACAAATTAATTTATACACATAGTGATACATTTTTTACAAAAATTGGATATTACAATCTACATTTAATAAGCTATACTAATCTACAACTCGACAACTGTATATTGCTTAATGTACCTATACAGTGTTATGTTGTTGGATTTATATTATTCAAATAGGCGCATTGTAGGTACCTACTCAAACATACATAGTAAATAAAATACAATATATATATATATACTGACCGCCAATGTTTATAATTGATGTTATAGTATTATATGTAATGAATTTCGTAATTGGTATTTAATAATTAATATTGAAGTACAACTGTATACTATTTTAAGTACCTATGCTTGATTAAGTGGTTTCTTTATACAAATAAATCATAGATTAAAAAAACCTATTTAAAGTCAATTACTTTCCTATATTAGTTAACAATCTCTGAATTGATTTTAGTGGATTAA